>OU426979.1:175616513-175938146 GCA_911387785.2 Aelia acuminata
ACGGAGACGCGCAATGGAGAGAGTTCACTAAAACCGCCGAAACAAAAAAATGACTTACTCGTCGTGAACGCTTCATTTTTCGGCTGTAAAACATGGTTTTTCGTCGCCCAATAGGGCCTTTCGAGTTAAACTCGTCGTATCAAATTCTTTAAAATGAGTCCTAATTAGATATATTTTCTCGAAGTTCGAAAATAGATGTCCGTTAGAGTTAAACGACAATTTCGCCATTTACATTTTAGATATTCTTAGGGGTTACATTTTTGATATTCCTTTCTTAGTGGTTACCTACATCGCTTTTTAAATCTAAATTCCGAAGTTTCTAATCATAAGTAGTTTTTGCTCTGCGTTGATTCTGTCAGTCAGGACAAAGCCTCTTATATATATGGAGAAGTATATTTATATGGAGTAGCATATATATATATATGGAGAAGTATATATATATATATGGAGAAATATATGGAAAAGAGATCGAAATAAACACGCACCATCCCCAATCATGGGAATCACAGTGTGCATAATTTGATTACCATTAATATTTAAATAATCAGTAGCCATATTTTATGTGAATGTCTACTTTAATACTATTGTAACGTTAAATCGATATTCAAATAAAAACATATGGTTTAAAATCTCAACAATAGATTTCCGTTTAGAGTTAAACGACAATTTCGTCATTTAAGCCCCTTAAGGGTTACATTTTTGAAATTCCTTTCTTAGTGGTTACCTACATCGCGTTTAAAGTCTAAATTCCGAACTTCAAGTTTCTATCATTAGTAGTTTTTGCTCTGCGTTGATTCTGTCAGTCAGGACAAAGCCTCTTATATATATATAGAGATTTATATAATTATTTTAATTATATGTATACTTATAAAGTAATTTTTAGACCTCTATTAATTTAAGACTGTAATATTGTTGTTTTTCTGTGAGTTTTTATCAATTGAGTATAATTTTAATTGTTTTTAATTTTTCTTTCAAATATCTGTATTTACTTAGACTCCATCTAAGATCAGTCTCTGTTTATAGTTTTAATACCATTAATGATTACTCCAGCTTAATGCATTAGCAAGATATTTTTTGACCACTATGTGGTTATATATATATTTATATATTTTTTTCTTATTGTACTAAATGACACAATTTTTTTAATTTGTGAGTTTTTATGATTAGTTGATGAATGTGGTACGATTATGTTTCCTAAATTTGTACTTTTATTCATAATGTTTTTAATTGTAAAAATAATTTTAACCACAAGGCTGTGATTTTCCTTTTTGATCTTTTAGCTTTGAAAATGCTCACACACGAGCGAAACGTCAGCCATTATAAATTTTGACTATGACTGTATAAAAGTCAATAAAAGAAAATATTTTCGAGACCCTTACAGCTTATAATTTGTGAACCTTCCTTAATCATTATAGTGGTCTTTTAATTTTCTTCTATTTGAAGGTTAATGCTATCGATAGTATTATAGGTATTATAGGGTTTGCTCAGGCATGCCTTCCAATGTGATGGAATAATATACAGACAAAACAGCTGATTGCCTGCCAGTCCCTTCTCTTGAAATTACTTGGTTAATAGCATAGAAACAAAATCACGATTTTTGTAACAAAATACTTTCGACCACTCTTACTCAACTACCTAAGATTTTTTTAAAGTAAAAACGTTGCAAAGTAAGGTGTCTAGAAAAATGTCACAGGAACGTTTTTTTTTTCTTCAATAACTCCGACACATATATATATATATATATATATATATATATATATATATATATATATACCCGCGATGTGACATACAAAAGTTGATAAAAAATCGTCAAACTGAGGGGCACTTCAATTAAAACAATTTGTCTTATTTCTTAAGTTTAAAGACGTTCTGTTCATGAGAAAGAGTTTTCTACGTGTTTTGAAACTACTACGTGTTTCCATGATCCCTAAATTAGTTAAATTATAATTAATTAAATTTTTGAAGAGAAAAGATTTGGCTCCGCCGGGAATCGAACCCGGTATGCTAACCATTGCACCACGGAGCTCGCTTTCAAACGGTGCCAAATCCTTCCTCTTCACTGTCACCTCTCCCACGATCTCGCAAGTTTTGCGAGTATTTACGGGAGGTGGACATTTTTTGACGTTCGTCAATTTTTAAATTATTTTATATTAATTTAACCATTATTGTGGGTAACCATCTATTTTTTAAATTATTTTATATTAATTTAACCATTATTGTGGGTAACCATCTATTTTTTAAATTATTTTAAATAATTTATTTTTGAAGAGAAAAGATTTAGCTCCGCTCGGAAGCGAGCGAGCTCCATGGTGCAGTGGTTAGCATACCGCGCATGTCATGCGGAAGACCCGGGTTCGATTCCCGCGGGAGCCAAATCTTTTCTCTTCAAAAATAAATTATTTAAAATAATTTAAAAAATAGGTGGTTACCTACAATGATGGTTAAATTAATATAAATAAATTAGTTTTTAACAACTAAATTTTTAAATCAGACGTGATTCAGTATTATGCTTGAATCGCCGAATTATCACATATAAAACCTTATATTTAACAATATAAATTTTTAGTGTACTTTAGAGAGCAAATATAAACAAAAATAGGTAAATGAATGTGGAAACATGTGTCAGTTTCAATTTTGAATGCCGTTAACACATTTATCAAAACCCGTCAATTACTAGTCTAAATAAGTATGGAAAGTCAAAGTTGTGTGTTGCGCCCATCGCACCAGATTTTTTACTTTGTTATATGCTGTGATTCAGCTTGTAAACTCAAATGGTTGCAATGTAAAAAGCGTTTTATATAACAAGTTATGAAACAATCCTAACCTTGAACACTAAAGAACGACGAACTATCGAACCTACGATAACGCCGACCAGTCTGCTTGGAGTCACCGACCCTTGTGTGACTATTGATAAGAGGTATCGCACCGTTCCGTTATCCATCCCATGACTAATTCATGATGATGCAATCAATTTTATTTTTATATTAATATTATTATTATTATTGTTACTATTATTATTATTGTTATATCATGGGGTTTATGAAGGTGGAAAGTTAGTGGTTGTAGAAGGATTGGCCCTAAAATAAGCCATCATGAAACACATTAATATTGTTAATAGCAGTTGTAATAAAGCAGCTAAGCCATAACCTTACTAAGTAATAAGTTTTTAGCCTGTAACCTTGGGGCTTTACCGCTTTATAGAGAATTTATATTTAATATAAGCTTTAAGAGGTGGATCAAGTCCTATAATAATTTATTAAAAATGATTTTAACAGCAAAAACTTAGTTATGAAAATGTCATAAAATCCATACCGACGGTTTTGAGTATGGTCACGATTAAACCAAACCCTTACCTGGGATATGGACCTTTCAAGTATAAAAATTATATATATATAACAGACCTTGGCTGCACTAAATATACAGGGTGTCGCATAAATGATGCAAAAAAAAAAAAAACTTTGGGAACTTAGTTTTAATAGACACTAACAGTGAATAGAAAATAGTAAATCAGAAATTTACTCTCCGAAAATTGTTACGTGAAGTCTAAAGGTGCCTTTACTCTCTGCGAACCTCACCTTCGAACTGGTTCTCCTTCTAACCTTGCCGTACCGACGTGAAGCGAACAGCCATATATACTTCACGTGACGTTAAGCGAACCAATATGGCTGACGCACCCAACGCTAGCTTATGGTAAAGAGAAAATCTCTTATTATCAATATATTTTATATTGATATCAATTTATTTTATCTGGAAAATAAAAAGATAGGAGACGAATTACAACGTTTCACAAATTACACTAGTATCACAAACAACTCCTGCCACTTAAGCAAAACCCAAATCAAAAGTGATACTAGCGCTACCCCCGAACCCCGGCGAACAGATGAACAGTCGACGTGAAGGCTTCGGGAAGGTTGTTCGAGGGTGATGTTCGAAGGTAAAGTTCGTAGAGTGTAAAGGCACCTTAAGACTTTTTTTTTTTCGCTACACCAACCTCGCCATGTGCGGCATACGGAGGGTTACTCTACAGGTGTAACCAACCTATTTAAACCATAATGGGTAGGTCGAGATTTATACCGTAGGCCCTTTACGACATAAAAGTCAAGTCTCCCAGGGCGGGATTCGAACCGCCACCGTTCGGCTCGAGCACGCTAAAAATCATGCGAGTCGCGCACCAACACGCTCGGCTATACCGGCCCCTTGTTTTTTCTATTTGACGGACCATAACTGGAAGACGCTTTTCTTGTCGAGGAAATTTTCTAAAACTGAGGCGAGTTTCTGGTATTTAAAATCTGCAAAAAAAAAAAAAAAACATCTTTAACTACGTTGTATTTGAACATTTTCACTCTCTACACAAATTCTATTATCCTCAAACAGTATTTTAGCTTTGTGACATAGGACCATAAGACCATTTTTGCCCAGAATCTAGTTTTACATCCCGAACTTTTTTGCATTTCCTATGGTAAGAAATATAGTGATTTCTTCATAATTTTAGAGAGAAAAATGCTTTTTTAACAAAACAAATCAATGCTGCCCAAATACATTGGGTTGCTATAAACCACAGCATACTTATCAATACTCACATACATTCATTAAAAAAAAAAAAAGTTAACGAATATGTTCCCTATTCAATTCGGATTAGCTCTATTTCATCTATAATCTTTCTTTTAATCGTTGAAGCTGAGGTATTAAAAGATTTAACCCTTTAGAAGGCCGATATCAATTGCAAATATGTTTGGAGGGAACCCTACCAGCAGCTGCCGGCAAGGATATTACCTCGCACCTGCTCAACCGTGGCAGCCCGGTGCGCTCGGTTTATACTGGGTGTCCCAGACCTAGTCTAAAAAATAAAATTGGGTAATACTTCATGCTAACGGGGTAGAATGGCGCAGAAACTAGTTTCCTATCTCAATCTGTCGAGGAGATAGAATTTTTTTTGTTTTTATTTTTAAAATCTTACTTTTTTTCTACTTCGGTTTAGCGTACAAACAAAAACAATGATATTTTCTTAATCAGCATTCAATTTCCTAAAAGATGAGTTACGTTTGGTTATTTTAAATCCACCTTCAGTGGGCCTTTTAACGCGCAAAACACAAAACATTTATTAAAACTTAAATCATTAATAGTTTTTGAAAATTCCTTGCTTCTCACAGGAGCACCCTAGAAGCTGTCAAATTTTCTAAAAACTGCGGAATTTAGTTAGCTTTTTAATGGTGTAACCCATGATACAATTGCACTTCACCTTTTGAGTCTAAAAGAAGTTTTTCTGATGAAAAACACGCCAGAGAATAAATACTTCATTGCTTCACTTATCTATTACCTTGCCACCTTCAGAACCCTTTACCTCTCATGCATATCGACTAAAATATAACATAACTAATACTTTTATTCAATCAAGTAGTTTTTCTAATAGGTACGTGAACCAATGAAGTGTTTATTCTTTGGCGTGTTTTTCAATGGCGTGTTTGAATGCTGATTTAGTTTGGGGCATCAAATAATCCCTTTACTTTGATTTATTTTCCCATGTGTTTCTACTTTAACCGGAATGTTATTAAGTAGATTTTCACATTTTAGGAGCTTTTCTGATTGGATATCTGAGAAAACTTGAACTAAAAGAATCCCATCTCGTAATTTTTTAACTATTTTTGCTTCTCCAATTAGATTTTGCATATATAAATAATAAAATTATACTGTATAAATGTAATCAAAGGTACTTGTTAATAATGGTGGAACCAGCTATTTTCTAGTAATATATTAATCATAATAAAAAAACACATGTTTGTATATAAAAAAATCTATTTATTATTAATTTCTAACCAAAACGCTTTAATATTTACCAAAATTTGAGAAAATGCGTATTTTTCTTTTATTTGAGTTCGCCACATAAACTTGGCCAAATACGAAGCTAGGTATTGAACATACCTTAATCCTTGGCAAGAGTTCATTTTCTTGTAGGAACTTCACTGCTGTATATTCATCGTGAACTTCTCGAAAAATCTTTTTGATCGTGTACATTTTTAACCTTGTAAGTATAACTAAATATGATTATTTGCAATAACAAATCAATTAACATGTGATTTATTTTATTTTGATAATTTTAATATATTACTAGAAAATAGCTGGCTTCACCATTATTACAAGTACCTAATAAAATTATAAAAAATCTGGTGCGTGCGCGCAACACACAACTTACTTAGATTAGAACTAGATTAACAACGTTTTGTTAATTGCCACTTCTCAAATGAACAGAACATCTATAGGTAATAATAACGCATTGGTTTGTCATTAAAGGCGTACGGCGCATGCGTGAGCTCAAGGTGTTTTATGAGTTGACGGATTATTTTTCTTTTTTTCTCCTGTATATGTTTACTTGATTTTCTTCATATATCATATTTAGCCATTTCTTATTTTTAGGTATGATGACAGACAGTTCATTTCTCAATATAAACTAAAACAAAGGTACTTTATAGGAAAACAAAAAAGGCCCATTCTCCATTTAAGCCCTCTCAGAACATTTTAAAAATGATAAAGATTACCTGATATTAAATAACAACTAATTTTCATTAAACATAACGAATTTGATAAAAATCGTTAAAGCCGTTTTTGAGATCATCGATCAAAAAGGTAAAAATTGAAAAAAAATTTTGAAATAAAGTGCCCCCTCCGTTTGACCAATTTTGATGAATGTTGACTATCACATCTTTGGCATATATATACATCAAATGCCAAGTTTGATCAAAATCGTTAAAACCGTTTTTGAGTAAATAAAAAAAACATGTGAAAATGATACAAAATTTATTAAGTAAAGTCCCCCCTCCGGTTGATCAATTTTGATGAAATTTTTACAGTGATATATCGGGCATATACATACATCAAATACCCAGTTTGATCAAAATCGTCAAGGACCCCAAAACGTGTATTTCCGTTGAAAACCGGAAGTCGAAAATTTTCACGATCGCAATACTTCCACTTACTATATATTTCATGTATAGGTAAGTGAAAGTAAAAATATTGAAACTTTCAACAATTTTTTTTAAATTAATATAAAATTATTAAAAAAATATAGGCTGATTTACTTAAAATTAAAAGCAAAGAGGTATTTGAAATAGAATTCAAAAACACCATTGAAAAATTCAAAAATAATCAACTCTCTATGGATGTTCAAGCTGTTCTGAATTCAAAGTATAATAAAAATTTTAGGAATATTAGCAACTTCGAAATGGGTGAATATTATCTAAAAATGAGAGCCCCAATAAGGAAGCATAGAGTGGTTAGCCAACTGAGGTTATGTCAACCTGAGAGGTTAGAAGTAACTTTATATGGTTTTCAAAATAACTACCGAGATAATAGTGCTGAGTGCCATTTTTGTAATATGCGGGAGCCCGAAAATCTAAACCACTTCCTATTAAAATGCCCTATTTACAATATTTACAGAGACAAATATTTAAGTAAATATACTACTAATATTATCGATGATAAGTGCAAAGTAGAACAACTATTACTAATAGAAAATAAAAACAAATTTAATGATTTATTTATGTATGTTGAAGATTGTCTAAAATTAAGAAACCTTTTTACATACATACAAGAATAGCCTTATTTTAATTGCAAAATGTAAATAATAATGGTTGAACTTTGTTTTTTGTTTTTAATTTCAATTCGTTTAAGTAAGTTTGTTTTGTTTACTTTAATATTATATCTAGGAATTCACTATTATTTACATTGAGTTAGGAAGAATTATAAATATTGTATGAATAAAGGTACGCATATACACTAGCTTTTGTATGACATACATTTATGTACATTAATTTTGCTTACTTTAAAATTATGTTCTATTAATTTTAGGAAATAATTTTTATTTATATCCTTATTACCATATGTATTTGTATGCACACGTACACATGCATATCTGCATGTTCACATTTATATGTGTATATTCTTTATTTTGTTCTTTATTATATTTATGAATTCTGTATTATTGCTCAACTCTATTTGTATGGGAATTTCCCAAAAACAAATAAAATCTATTCTATTCTATTCTATATTCTATTAAAAAAATATAAAATTTAAAAAAAAATATTTTTTTTTTGTAATTATATGTTCTTGAAGCTTCACAAATACGTATTATCTAAATTTCATTACAATTCCTTACTTGATTCTAAAATGTTACTGTATAATATTACGTTTTCAGGGTGTACGTTTTCGGGAATAAGTTGCGTCGAGTTGCCGGTAGGTAACGTCCGAAACTGTGCCGAGTGCGAAGGGTTAATTATGGAAGTGACTGGTTAAGTTACTTTGTTTGGTAATATTTATTTAGCTCCGGAATGAAAAATCCCTTTATAGGAATCCTGTTAATATTTTTTGAATGTGACGCGATCGTTATGATTCTATTACAGGAAGATATTCTCCAATGTCCTGGATTTGTCGAATTTCTCTCGCAAGGAATATTTTATTGGTCTGTAAAAGCCGATTGGTCAACTGATCTTGTCGGGTATCTCTTGAATTAGATGTCTCGGCACGCAAGTTGTTAAACAATAAAAAAAAAAATCTGGTGCGTGCGCGCAACAGACAACTTTCACTTACCAATTTACGTAGATTAGGAATTAATGCGTTTTGTTAATTGCCACTTCTCAAATGAACAGAACGGCTTTAATTATGAACAATGGTCTGTCATTAAAGGCGTACTCCGCATGCGTGGGCTCAACGAGTTTTATGAGTTGACTAAGTATTTTTCTTTTTTTCTCCTATTTGTTTTCTTTATTTTTATCATATCTCATATTTAGCCATTTCTTATTTTTAGGCGTAACGAGAGACAGTTAATTTCTCCATATAAACAAAAACATAGGTACTTTATAGGAAACAAACAAACAAAAAAGGCCCCCCCCCCAAAAAGCCCCCTCAGAACATTTTAATAATGATAAAGCTTACTTGATATTAAAGAACACCTAATTTTCATTAAACATGGTGAATTTGATAAAAATCGTTAAATCCGTTTTTGAGATCATCGAAAAAAAGGTAAAAATTGGAAAAAAATTAAGAAATAAAGTCCCCACTCCGGTTGATCAATTTTGATGAAATTTTTACAATCATAGCTCGGGCATATAAATAGATCAAATACTCAGTTTAATCAAAATCGTTAAAACCGTTTTTTTGTAAATAAAAAAACACGTAAAAAAGATACAAAATTTATTAAGTAAAGTCCCCCCTCCGGTTGATCAATTTTGATGAATTTTTTACAATCATATCTCGGGCATATAAATAGATCAAATACCTAGTTTGATCAAAATCTTAAAAATCGTTTTTGAGTAAAAAAAAAAAACACGTAAAAATGATACAAAATTTATTAAGTAAAGTCCCCCCTCCGGTTGATCAATTTTGATAAAATTTTTATAGTCATATCTCGGGCATATAAATAGATCAAATACTCAGTTTAATTAAAATCGTTAGAGCCGTTTTTGAGAAAATCGAAAAAAACGTAAAAAGTTATTAAATAAAGTACCCCTTCCCTTTGAGCAATTTTGATGAAATTTTTGCTGTCACATCGCGGGCATATACATACTCTAAATACCCAATTTCAGGTTCGCAAGGTTTATAGTTTTTGAGCTACTCTGTTCACCACACTCAGACCATTTCGCGGGACTAGGTTAATTGGACTCAGGGGACCCCAAAACGTGTATTTCCGTTAAAAACCGGTAGTCGAAATTTTTCACGATCGCATTACTTCCACTTACTATATATTTCATATATATATAGGTAAGTGAAAGTAAAAAGAAGGAAAATTTGGGTTTCTCAAACGACTCATATTTAAAGCAGTCTTATTAATATAAATTAACCGCAATCGTTGCCGATGATTGATAATTTTCGGGAATCCCTTTATTGTATTTACTTGTTGAACCATATAGGATGTCATACCAGTAACCACAGCATTTAATTTCGGCCACATTAGACCCTATTATTACTGATCTCTTTGAAAGCGAGAGAGTAAAGTGAATATTATTTGTATGAGACGGGTTTCAAATACATTTAATTGGGCTTGAGATCGGAGGGAGCTGGAATTGGGGAGGAGGTGAAATATATTGGAGCCATTCCCTTTGTGATCGGGGCGGCGGTTTATCTCGTCCCTCTTCTGATTTATTTCTGGGGTTCCTTTTCAATAGAGGAATTCTCTAGGACATCTCTTTTTTTTTTTTTTTTTGTGCTACTTTGACCAATTTACCTATAAGCTATATATTATAAGGTTCAAGGATTGAAAATTGAATGGGATAATATTCAATTTCCGCTATAATAGGTTTTCATATGTTAGAAATTTAAGTTCGAATGCATTGCGATCTTATTCTTCTGGTTCACAATTGGAACCACAGACACTAAGCCCCTATAATGTGGGTATTTACGACTTATTATAATAATAGTAAGACTACGCGAATCCGAAGGCTCGATGCCGACACAAACGATCGCCCCATTCTAAATCACGCTTTGCAAGTTCAGCCCTCACAGAATCGACTTTTTAAACATTTAGTAAAAGCCGAATACAGTTGGGATATTTTTTATTCCTGTATGTTACTTATTTCTATTGGTCACTTCGAGTGTAGTGGTTAGCGTAATATAATAAACACAAGGTCGCGGGATCTTAGCCCGGCAGTTGGCCCATTGATTTTTTAAGGAGAGTGAATATTTCCTTGGTTATGACGTCCTTAGAAGGGGGCCTAAAATGACGGTCGCAAGCCTGTGCAATGTCTGATACTCGTTAAAAATCAGTATGATGATCATATCTGTATTAGAAAAAAATAGGGCACCTAGCATCTTCCGTTTAGCTAAGGTAAGATTAATTCTCGTAACATAATTTAACCAACTAGTAGGGGAGAGCGGGGTTGGTTGGCAACAGTTTTCACTTTTTTGATTTTTGAGTCATACCTGTTAATATAATCCCAATAGGGCTTATACCACTGTAAACTTCAGGCATTAGAGTACTTCAAGTATTTTTTTCACTACATAATATTTAATACTAAGATCATAGAAAATTGAAGGATTCGTCAATCTATAGAATGCCAATTAACCCCCTATCTGGCGCAGGTTGGCCTAGAAGGTGGGGTTGTTTGGCCATCTCATTCAAGTACTGCCTGACAGATATTATTGTTATTAAAAGCTGCACAATAATGGTATAATAATTATGAACCGTTTTTCAACAGCTTTTAAGGGAGAATAGAATGACAATAAAAGAAGAAACAAGTTTAGACTGTCATCACTTTCTGCATAAGAAAAATTGCTCTCATCCTCCTTGCTGGAACTAAAGACAATTGGTAGTTTCATCCTTTGTTTATATTTACCTTGCTTTTGTGCATTGCTACTGCGCAAACCAAACCCAGTTGAAGAGAGCCAACTAACCCCACATGAGAGATCATATGAAAGATGGCTACCAGGACAGGGGAGAACAATCAAACAAGAAACTGGTTAGTCGAAAGGTTAGGTTTTTCAAAGGAGTTGGGGCTATGTGAACAGAATCGGAGACAAATGTTTTGCCATGCATTTAAACCAAATTTACTGAAAATATAAAAATTTACTTACATGTTGTAAAATCAATCAATGAAGCACTCTCTTCTCTACACTGTTAGCATCGGATTGAAAACTCAGGGAAGACACCCGAGGTCGAGCGGATCACATGGTACAATGGTGGGACCTTCAAAATAGGTGTGACGGAAACTATAAGCCAATGGCCAACCTACCCCCTATGCCAACCAACCCCGCTCTCCCCTACTATTTATTTAAATAATCAAGATAAATAATTTATTACATTTTTTTTCTTCGGGTCAGTCGTCAAGGACAAACTTCAATTTATGCTCCCAAGGCTAATCAATCGAAAATGCTACAGTGGGAATCCTAAATTTTGCCTATCAAGATATATCTGATTATCTGAAATCGTACCAGCTCGGGACCTCCATTTTACGTCCTATGCGAGGGACGGCTTAGTCGAGGATTTTTTCATTCCCTTAAAAAATTCCTAGGGCCACCGCAGTATGCGAACACGCGATCTTAGGTATTGTAGACTGCTATGCTAGCCACTACACCACACTATTTGTCTACCTAGATTCTACAACTTAAACCAACAACTTAACCATAGTTTTCGGGAAAGGTGAAAAAAGCATCGGCTTGTTCCTCACTATTTACAGGACTTCATCCCCATTTCCTGAATTAATTTTTTTTTATATGGTATGGTTTATCTCAATTCACTATATTTACTTATAAACAGTAATGACTGAATATTCTAACGTAATAGCGTCCAATGTTATTAGCCCAAGGGCAGCGCGTATTTTCTAACGCGTTTGGCCACTAGGCCATCCCGCCATCCAATTAGTACCATTTATTTAAATAACCATGATAAATAATTTTTTATATTCGTGTTTTTTAGTTTATTATGGAGACCACTTAACTAACGTATCCGAATTATTATTAATTTATAATTTTGTTGATAAGTATTCAGAAGTATTTATCATTGCGTAGTTTACCTCCGGGTGCAGCTATTAAGAAATTAATTTGTAGATATTTAGATTTTAAAAGAGTTTGACAATTATTATTATTAAAATAACCGATGTATCCGATAACCGGGACCGTCCGATTGATGTTGCGATTTCGCAACTTAGGACCTTAGTGCATATGTAGATATGCTAGCATCTAGGATGGACTATTGAACTAGAACCATTTAGCAGTAGTAGAGAGGGGCGGATGTCAGGAGAGCATTCATTGGCTAAATACGAGACGAATGGGAGTGAAGGTGACAGCTCGTCCATCATACTCGCCGATTGGGGCAGTTAGCAGCCAACATGATATTGCTAATGCTTCCTCTGCTCTACTCGTAGTTGCTCCCTTTCTGTTCGTAGCTCTCTCCAAACAGTGTAAGGTTAATGTGGACGTAATGTCTGTCTGTCTGTTTATTACACGAATACTTGGTTACTTATTAATTTCAAGACTGTTGTTTTTTATTCTGGATATATGATACATATCTTATGTGTGGCAGTTAAGTGTAATGACGTGTCAAAGAAATGTACATATTTCATTTATTTAAACATTTATTAACCATCCGCTGCCATTTCGATATTTATATGTTCTTATATACAGTCAGGGGAAAAAAAACTTTAAAAAAAAAAAACGTAATTGTAATAATTCAAAAACCCATATATCAGTAGGTATATCTTCATAATTTTAGTAAATTTGTTTGTTTTTCTAATCTATAGATGATTTAGTTCCTTCATAAATTATTTAAACTAAATTAACAAGAGTTAAAAAAAAAACTGCTTTCTTCACATCTATTAGTTGTTCGTTTTCTAACCCTGTGTGGCTTCTTAACATAGTAGGTCCTCTCAAAACTCACTTTTGGTACGTGTTGTGAACAATACTTTTCATCATACTGCTCATACTTGAGTACATTAAAACACTTTTGTATTTCATGAATAATTTACAGATACAATATAAGATATTAAATTGACACCTTTTTATTTAAAAAAAAAAAAATATCTGTTTATTAATCTATAATAGCCATTATTATTACGTTTCAAAAATGCTACAACTTTTGACCATCGAATATTTTGACAATAAAGTAGGTGGCTTTAATATTTTTCTCATTTCTGAGAGATAAACAAGCATAACTTGATCACAAACTCCGTACATTTCTTCTTTCTAACCAGTAACGAAATCTGTTGTATTCGCTTTCATATAAAGCGCGGGATATCGCAGGAAGTAGATGTTTTAAAGCTTCTTGGGCTTCTTCTAAAACATCTTCTGGTATAGCCATGTTATTTTGCACTTGTATGAAGCACAATATAACTACAATTAACCTCCTTCAAACTCATGTTTAAAAATATATCATTCATGTTTGGGAAAAAGGGGTTGTCATAAAAAAAAAAAAAAAAAATTGTCTCGTCTTCTTAAAATTCATAATTGACTATAATTTATCCGTTATTCATAATTTATTACAGTCTCTGAATGAAAAAATATAGTTTCATTTATTATTCTGGAATAAAGAAATACAATCAGAAAGAATTTATAATGATTTTCAATAGCTTGGTAAATCGTTGTTTAAGCTTCACATTCCATGACTTAACCCTTTTTGACCCAACACCAGCGATATATTAGTAGCAGGTAAGGTTAGCGCGCACCAAAAAGATTTTTCAGGCCTAGCCACGAAAAGTACTACTTTATGGACTCAAATCGAGTATTGAAAACACATGTTTTTGATGCACTATGATGAAAACATAATTTAATTTTCAAATACCAGTAAGATTTATTTGAACAATTAATTGAGCCTTACTCTCCGGTCATTAAAAATTTTACCGTGCAATTGGCACATACAAGACAAATTATCAATAAAACCAAATACGTTCCTCGTAATCGCACTTCAAATAAAAATAGTAAGTTTAGTTTTTTATTATTTCTTTAATTTTTGTTAGGGCGTCCCATACAGAATTACCACCATTGAAATATCTCAAAACGGAAGCTTATAGGGCTCAAATTTTGTAGAGCTTAATCCAGATTTACAAAAAAAAAAAAAAAAAAAAAAAAAAAAAAAAAAAAAAAAAAAGATCTTACTAAACATATTTTGCTTTTATATGCTATTTTATCATATAATCAGATATTTTTTATACTGTGAATTAAAAATATATTATAGTAAGCTGGAAGTTTTCTTTTTTTTATTAATGGAGTCGTATAAATCTCCGTAGCCTACCGAATAGGCTGGAAATTGAATGAGCTATATAAGTTGAGTTGGCAGGGGTCCACCCCACGTGTACTCTTGTATGGAGTATTTGTAGCAGCTCCTCGCCGTCTGCTCTCTGTCCGGCCTGTCTTCGGCTCTTAACAGTTTAGTAGCTGCTTACACACTTGGCTTACTTAGTTTAATTATACCTGAAATGTTCCATATTTAGTTAACTAAGAAGATGTATCGATTTTTTTTCTTTGTGATCATAACTTACAGTGAAAAGGCAACAAGGTATTTACAGCAACAACATGAAGGGAATAATTTTTTACTTTCACTTACCTATATATGAAATATATAGTAAGTGGAAGTATTGCGATCGTGAAAAATTTCGACTTCCGGTTTTCAACTGAAATACACCCCCTTAGTCGAAATAACCAAGTCCCGCGAAATGGTCTGTGTGTGTGTGTGTGTGAACAGACTAGCTCAAAAACTATAAGCCGTGGGAACCTGAAATTGGGTATTTAGTGTAGGTACATGCCCGCGATGTGACAGCAAAAATTTCAAAAGTTTAAATGGGGAAGGGGCCTTTTTTGTTTTCCTATAAAGTACCTTTGTTTTAGTTTATATTGAGAAATTAACTGTCTCTCATCACGCCTAAAAATAAGAAATGGCTAAATATGATATATGAAGAAAATCAAGTAAACATATACAGGAGAAAAAAAGATGAATATTTCGTCAACTCATAAAACACCTTGAGTTCACGCATGCGCCGAACGCCTTTAATGACAAACCAATGCGTTATAATTAAAGATGTTCTGTTCATTTGAGAAGTGGCAATTAACAAAACGCATTAATTTCTAACCTAAGTAAGTTGGTAAGTGAAAGTTGTGTGTTGCGCGCACGCACCAGATTTTTTATTGCTGTTAGGACGCTTTTGTAGTCTGTTACAACTAACCACTTCTCCATTTCCGATTCTCCTATCAGGTTGAGAGCTTTTAAATAATTAACATCTATTCTAAAATAATTAGCAATTTGATGTAGGTATTAATGTATTTTTACTAGGAAATATTGAAAACTATTATTGAGTTTAGTTAACATAACACAACACCTACCTACCATCCTTCCATAAAATGGAAACCTGAAGCACAAAACATATGATCGAATAGACTTTTTGTTGGAACAGTTACAAACTGTTCTAGTACCCGTTCGTGACTGTTGGGGAATCTTCTAGACCTGTTCTAATTCCGACTATATATAAAGAGCGATGGATTGAAGAGTTGGTCTTGCTCTGAAGCTTGAACTATGTGGTTATTTTTGTGTTACTGTATCGTTACAAGTTGATACTTTTTGTAACCTCGTGTAATTTGTATCAATAAACTCATTGATACTCATGTAACGCCTAACCATGCCTAACCTGTTATTATTTTCGTTTAATAAAAATTATATATACCCAATTAAGTGTTGCAATATAAATTTTATCGTCAAACGGACATATTTTTTTTTGAAAAGAGAAACAAAAAACTTGTTTTTTAAAATGACAAAAGTTTGGTAATATACAGGTGTAGGCGTATTTTATTCTAGAAAAAGGACATGTAATGAAATCCTTCATATTATGAGCCAATATTTTCCAATTTTTTCTAAAATTGTGAAATTTACATTTTCCTGTGATATATATATTTGTCAATTCCTTACAACTATCAAAACGTTTCGTGGCCTAATTGCCACAACTTCAGGTGAACTGCAACAATTTTTTACGTAATATTTACAATTTGATAAAATTAATTTACAATTATTATAAAATTGAAAACCATATAAATTTTAAAATTATATATTGCCTTACACATTTTATTACACTCATTTTCTCACTAATTTTAATTTAATAATATTTTATTTAAAAACAATATATCATTTTTTTTATCTCGTCAATAGTTATATATTGTCATTATACTTCTCTCTTAGGCTACACCACTGTTACTGGCTTATGGCTGTTATACTGTTTAATCTTTTTAATGCTTTTCACCTTCTTGTTCAATAATTATAATTTTATAATGTATACATTCACAACCTACACATGCACATACTCACACAACTGCAACGCACCATACACAACAACAGACATTTATTTTTATTTATATATCATCAAATTTTTTTTATTATATATTTAACAATGTAATGGCGACCTATGTTTTTGATGTCTGTTTTGAAAAAAAAAAAAAAAGAGGGAATATTTTATCAATTTATTGTTTTTATTGTAAACTCAATTTTACATTACAAACCTTCCTATTTGATGTATATGCTTGTTGTTTATTTTGTTGGTGCAGTCAGCGTAAATTCAACGTTGACAGTAAACGAAACTCTCGCTATAACTCTTGTTTCATGTTCCCCCTTAAGACCAAGAACCAACGGCCCCGCTCCCCTCTGACTTATTAACATCTCTCAGCCTCTGAGGAGGGGAAGGGAGGGACCCCGTCATGTAATTATTATACCACCCCCTTTTTTTTTTTTTTATTCACAGAAGAAAAATATTTAAAATATTGCGTTTGCGGTTTCTTTATTGCGTTTATTTGTCATATTTGTAACCATTGTGACTGTGACTATTGTATTGTAAACATCTTGATATTTATAATTTTTTTTTTTTTTTTTTTTTTGCGTGTTGTAGTTATCTGCTATCACAATTATCCTTCCGACAGTGATGTAATTCGACCTTGTAGTAGGAAGAAAGGGAAGGAATGACTTCACATCTCCGCAAATTGAAACGTCCTTGTGGCGCGTGCCCAGTCATCCTTCTTCAACAGCTGGTCTTTATCCTTTATCGGTTTTGGAGGCCTAGGTCTTCCGCTCGCTGGGCACCTGATCGCTAAATCAGCTAATTTTTGTTGTTTTTGCAAGCAAGGGAAGTAAATAATCAAGCATAACTACGGGGTATTACGATACTTAGACTGGTACACTTTTTTACTTTCACTTACCTATATATGAAATATATAGTAAGTGGAAGTATTGCGATCGTGAAAATTTTCGACTTCCGGTTTTCAACGGAAATACACGTTTTGGGACCCCCCTGAGTCGAAATAACCAAGTCCCGCGAAATGGTCTGTGTGTGTGTGTGTGTGTGTGTGTGTGTGTGTGTGTGTGTGTGTGTGTGTGTGTGTGTGTGTGTGTGTGTGTATGTGAACAGACTAGCTCAAAAACTATAAACCGTGGGAACCGGAAATTGGGTATTTAGTGTAGGTATATGCCCGCGGTGTGACAGCAAAAATTTCATCAAAATTGCTCAAAGGGAGGGGGTACTTTATTTAATAACTTTTACGCTTTTTTCGATTTTCTCAAAAACGGCTCTAACGATTTTGATTAAACTGAGTATTTGATCGATTTATATGCCCGAAATATGACTAAAAATTTCATCAAAATTGATTAACCGGAGGGGGGACTTTACTTAATAAATTTTGTATCATTTTCACGTGTTTTTTTTATTTACTCAAAAACGGTTTTAACGATTTTGATTAAACTTGGTATTTGATGTATTTATATGCCCGAGATGTGACTGTAAAAATTTCATCAAAATTGATCTACGGGAGGGGGGACTTTACTTAATAAATTTTGTACCATTTTCACATGTTTTTTTTATTTACTCAAAAACGGTTTTAACGATTTTGATCAAACTTGGTATTTGATGTATTTATATGCCCGAGATATGACTGTAAAAATGTCATCAAAATTGATCTACGGGAGGGGGGACTTTACTTAATAAATTTTGTATCATTTTCACGGGGTTTTTTATTTACTCAAAAACGGCTTTAACGATTAACAAAAATAAGATATGAATGTAGAAAAATGTGTGACTTTGGGAAATGATAATTAGCAAAACACGTCAATTTCTAATCTAAGTAAGTTGGTAAGTGAAAGTTGTGTGTTGCGCGCACGCACCAGATTTTTATAGTCAATTACGGTACCTTTACACTCTGGGAACCTACTCTCAAGACAGATAATCCCCCGAACTTTGCAGACCGAGGGGAGTTGAAACAGAGGTGAGTTGAAACAATAGCGATTTCTCGGAACTTAAAATCGCTAGCGATTTTCCATCCTCGCTTATAAATCACTTCCCTCAGCCCGCTGACATGTCAGTCCGCGTCAATGGCGTAAGTCGCGCGATTATGGAGTTCTGCGTGCCATGTGACAAAAATCGTGAAAAGTAGGTTTTTAACGTTTTTTTTTTTTTTTTTTTTTTATGATGCCTATATTTTCATAAGGGTTTTCGTATTTTGGCTTAATTTATATATGTTTCGAAAGCTCATTAGCTAAAGATTTATTATATATGTTCGGTACAATTGATTTCTGTGTAGTTGCTTCTTGGTAGTGGATTGATTAAAAATTGGGAGGTTTTTTCGTACCGAGGAAATTGGAAACAGGCTGTTTCAACTCACCTCGTTTTGCCCAACTAGGACAAAAACAAGTGAGTGGCATGACTTCCGCTGAGAGGGGAACATCGGTTACTGTAGCACCTATTCTGCAGAAGGAGAATAATCCTTTTTCCTTTGTTTTAGAGCCATTTTCAAATAGCAGAGCCAAATAAAAATGGGTACAATGTCTAGAATACAACAACGGGGCTCACGAAACTTGCAGTGGTGGGGATCATTATGTTTGCCATTACTGTTTGTCAGATTGGCCCTTTCTATTATCATAATCTTTTTTATTTTTGACATTTGTGAGATTATTGTAACATAAATATTTGAAGAAATATTGATCAAAACTTATTTTAATATTTAAAAAACGGCTAAAAGTTAATAATTATTTTATTTCAAAGATTTATAATTCAAGACCATTTGTTTATCTCACTGTTATTAATTAATGTTACGAATAAGACTTTATGGTACTTTTAACTACATTAGGAGTTGATTATTTGTATTAGACCTGTAGTTATCTACTTAACTGATATATTTGCACAAAATATTAATAAAAAAGTTTGTTTTGTACTTCAAAAGTTTAATTTTAATAAATACCTTTAAATTATATCATCATTTTTATTTTACAGACCTTAATACTCCTCAAAATTCACATGTTTCAACTCTCCTCGACCTCTGTTTCATCTCACCTCGGTATAAGAGGAGTTGAAACAAGATGACTTCTTACGGTTAAGTGGGTTTTTGACCACAATATTTAACGCTTACAATTTCTTTACGTTTGCCATTCGCAAGTGTAAAGAATGCCCTATCGATTGGTACTAATATCATACGATTTCTGTCAATAGGATTTGGGGTATGAAACAAAATGTGAAAATTGTTCAACTCCCCTCGGTCTCCCCTACCGGTGCACCACGAATAGCTATTTACACTAAAACGTGAAATTTAAAATATTGATAGTAATCATATCATATACTTATTTCTAAAAGTATTTTTTTTTTTGCCGGTACGCCATAACTTCTTTAATACTTCATCAAATTTCATGAATGAGGCATTATTTTAAAGCTTTCCTTAATTCCAACCCCGGAAAAATATAATAATCACTTATTTCGCCTTAGATTGCGAGTTATATGCGCAAAACTGTTCTTAATGGTTTCAATCTTTTCAGGCTTTCAAGGAGAAAATTTTCGGTCATATACATTTTTTCGATTTACCCATTCGTTCGCGAGTTGTAAGTGAAAAAGTGCAATATTCACCGAAAATTTCAAAATTGTCGCATGGGTTTTTCGAAGTTGTTATTTTTTTTTTTTTTTAATGCATCAAACATTTTTGTTACATACACTTTTCCGTTTGTCGCTGTCGGCAAGAAAGAACAGGCAATTTCTGTCAACAGAATCAGCGCACTCGCTTCCCGTGAAATCAATATGTGTATTTACGTTTTCCGTCTTCTCACCTCTTCTCTTCTCCTAGTCGCTGGTTGCAGGGCTCTTCCGAAATGTTTTTCAGTTTGTCGAGCCGAAAAATTTTTGGTTCTATAAACTTTTCCGATTTTCACAGAGCGGAAGCCAGAGGTCACAGAGTGGAAGCCTCGAGGCCACGACCTGCCCTGACCTTAATGCCATTTAGCCCGGCCACGATATACCTTACTTAACGTTTAGGCATATTTACGATACCCTAAAGTATGCATGTTTATATTTATAAGTGTGTATCTTTAACACCTACTCCAAAAATAAAAAATCTGGTGCGTGTGCGCAACACACAACTTTCACTTACCAACTTACTTAGATTAGAAATTGACGTGTTTTGCTAATCATCCCAATCATTTCCCAAAGTCACACATTTTTCTACATTCATATCTTATTTTTGTTAATCGTTAAAGCCGTTTTTGAGTAAATAAAAAAAAACCGTGAAAATGATACAAAAATTTATTAAGTAAAGTCCCCCCTCCCGTAGATCAATTTTGATGAAATTTTTACAGTCATATCTCGGGCATATAAATACATCAAATACCAAGTTTGATCAAAATCGTTAAAACCGTTTTTGAGTAAATAAAAAAAACACGTCAAAGTGATACAAAATTTATTAAGTGAAGTCCCCCCTCCGGTTGATCAATTGTGATGAAATGTTGGTTATCACATCTTTGGCATATAAATACATCAAAGTTTGATCAAAATCGTTAAAACCGTCTTTGAGTAAATAAAAAAAACATGTGAAAATGATACAAAATTTATTAAGTAAAGTCCCCCCTCCGGTTGATCAATTTTGATGAACTTTTTACAGTCATATTTCAGGTATATAAATAGATCAAATATTCAGTTTAAATAAAATCGTTAGAGCCGTTTTTGAGAAAATCGAAAAAAACTTAAAAAGTTATTAAATAAAGTACTCCCTCCCTTTGAGCAAATTTGATGAAATTTTTGCTGTCACATCGCGGGCTTATATATACTCTAAATACCCAATTTCAGGCTCGCACGGTTTATAGTTTTTGAGCTAGTCTGTTCACACACAGACACACACACAGACCATTTCGCGGGACTTTGTTATTTTGACTCAGGGGACCCCAAAACGTGTATTTCCGTTGAAAACCGGAAGTCGAAAATTTTCACGATAGCAATACTTCCACTTACTATATATTTCATATATAGGTAAGTGAAAGTAAAAATACAATATATAAATAACATTTACAATATGGACAATTTCTATATCTAATGTCATTTTCTATGGATATCGACATATTAAACTTTTCCTACCAAATCTGTTTTATAGTGTAAAACATTGGTCGTACACTTACACTTACATACACAAATTATAAGAAAATGTTATTTATTGGTAGAAACTGTAACTAATAAACAACTTTCGGTGTGCAATGTTACTTTTTTAGCTTTGCCTATGTCAATGTGAGAGTATACACCTTTTTAGTACTCTATGGCTTCGGAAAGGGGAACACTATTGTTCTAAAACACTTATCTGAGTGCGGTCGTTATTCAGGACGAAAAGCGTCTCAAGTACTTGCTATGTCCGTTACATAATAGTCTGCGAAGGGGTGTCCCAGCCGACATCCCCGGAGGTTTGTGTGTGTTATATCGATTCACCCTCTCTCTCTCTCTCTCTCTCTCTCTCTCTCTCTCTCTCTCTCTCTCTCTCTCTCTCTCTCTCTCTCTCTCTCTCTCTCTCTCTCTCTCTCTCTCTCTCTCTCTCTCTCTCTCTCTCTCTCTCTCTCTCTCTCTCTCTCTCTCTCTCTCTCTCTCTCTCTCTCTCTCTCTCTCTCTCTCTCTCTTTCTCTCTCTATCTCTCTATCTCTCTACGTCTCTTGACATAGGGTTCTCCGCGGTTCAATACCCAGCCGAGCAGACATAGTGAGCAGACATACTCCGAGTATTGCGATGGCTATCTTCTCCTCTCATTCGGATTACTGGGAGGTAGACCCCTGGAGGTTCTGAACCCTGGTAGGACGGGGACCAGCGATGACCCCGGATGACCCCCGTCTCAAGAGGTCGATAGTTTGTGTCCCTGTGCTGTGTGGTTGCTATGCTTCCCGGCAATGGTTAATATGCTTTTTACCTATGATTATCAAATGGTAGATGTAATATCCCTAGGTACATCTTGAATAGGACAATGTGATTCCTATTTTCTATTTAAATTAATCATAAACAGTTAATATTTTACATATATCGCACGTAGGCAAAAAGATTATTACAACTCAAAATATACCTATATATATATATATCTCTATATATATAAGAGGCTTTGTCCTAACTGACAGAATCAACGCAGAGCAAAAACTACTAATGATTAAAACTCGAAGTTCGGAATTTAGATTTTAAACGCGATGTAGGTAACCACTAAGAAAGGAATTCCAAAAATGTAACCCCGTAAGGGGCTTAAATAGCGAAATTGTCGTTTAACTCTAACGGAAATCTTTTTTTGAGATTTTAAACCATATGTTTTTTATTTGAATATCGATTTAACGTTGCAATACTATTAAAATAGACATTCACATAAAATATGGCTACTGATTATTTAAATATTAGTGGTAATCAAATTATGCACACTGATTCCCATGATGCGTGTTTATTTCGATATCTTCTCCATATATACTTAAAAGAGGCTTTGTCCTGACTGATAGAATCAATGCAGAGCAAAAACTACTAATGATAGAAACTTGAAGTTCGGTATTTAGTTTTTAAACGCCAGGTAACCACTAAGAAAGAAATTTCGAAAATCTAACCCCTAAGGGGCTTAAATGGCGAAATTGTCGTTTAACTCTAACGGAAACCTATTTTTGCACTTAGAGAAAAATGTCTAATTTGGACTCATTTTAAAGATCTTGGATACGACGAGTTTAACTCGAAAGTCCATATGGGGTGTCGAAAACCATGATTTTAAGCCGAAAAATGAAGCATTCACGACGAGTAAGTTGTTAAGTGAAATCTCTCTATTGCGCGCCCCCCTCTCTTCTACCGAGCCGGCAGCTTCCCCCTCAAACCTTCCGCCTACCGGAAGCTCCGATTCTACTAAATCTCCTTAACATCAGTTATCATATTATATTAAATCAATACCAAGATAATCATCACAGAATTGATTTTAAAGGCTCGCGGGCAAAGCCGCGACGGGGAATGCTAGTACTATATATAATACTATATTTTTTATACACTTTTTTTAAGGAAATAAAAAAAATTATATAAATAATTTATTTTTTGAATGGAAAAGATTTGGCTCCGCCGGGAATCGAACCCGGGTGTTCCGCGTGACATGCGCGGTATGCTATCCATCACACCACGGAGTCGCTTCTAAACGGTGCCAAATCCTTCCTCTTCACTGACACCCCTCCCACGATCTCGCAAGTTTTGCGAGTATTTACGGGAGATGGATATTTTTGTCCAATTTTGGGCATCTCTTGACTTTCGTCAATTTAACCATTATTCTTGAGTAACCACCTATTTGTAAATTATTTAGTTTAGAAGCGACTCCGTGGTGTAATGGATAGCATACCGCGCATGTCACGCGGAAGACCCGGGTTCGATTCCAGGCGGAGCCAAATCTTTTCTCTTCAAAAATAAATTATTTAAAATAATTTAAAAAAATAAAATTCCTCTAAAAAATATTATTGGTGCTTGCAGTTGCAAACA
This sequence comes from Aelia acuminata, assembly GCA_911387785.2. NCBI lineage: Eukaryota > Metazoa > Arthropoda > Insecta > Hemiptera > Pentatomidae > Aelia > Aelia acuminata. The sequence continues at coordinate 175,640,723 of OU426979.1, forward strand.
TGTCTGAAGAAAATCGGCGAAGAAGAACTAGTTTTTACCAAAGAACCGTATTCAATGAAACAAAAAACAGGTGCAATTCTATCACAATTCCAGCTATATCTCCATAATGCCGATATCGAAGTTTCAAATAAATCACTATTCAACTCATTTTATAAAAATATCGCACCTAAATCGTAATTAACAGCAGCCTATATTAGATCCAATTCCAATATTAATATCATCCGTTCACAGCTCAGAACTGCAAATAACCACCACATTAGATTCAGCCACAAGAATAACTTCATAGAAATTACGCCATCTTCAATCTGCCCTATCTGCAATATGAAAACAGAAGAAAACCTCATCCACATACTCTGCATTTGTCCTCAATATAACAGCGCAAGAAAGTACTTTTTCCCAAATATCACCACAAGACAAACTTCATTAATATATACTCGACCCAGAATCAAAGGATGAAGCTACAAAACTGTCTAATTTCGCATTAACTATACTTAAAATAAGGACATTCTACTTAAAAGAATAAATGGAACTGTTAAATTATACATCAGTGAAATTATATTAATAACCCTTATTTCATTGTAAAATTTATTGTTAGCATATCATATTTCTTTTTTTTTTCTTCTTTTGTATATTGTAACTATTATCTCAAAGTAGATGAGACTCACTTGTATAGGGTCATGCCCTTAAACATGTAAATAATAAAAAAATAAATAAAAAAAATAATACACAATAACGGTTAAATTAATATAAATTCATATAATTTTCTCGAGGCTAAAAACATGAGGTATTTTACTGAAAAATCGAATGGTTTGCTCATAAATGAAATTTCTTCCAACTCGATAGAATAAAATATAAACAAAACAACTGATTTGAAAATCACACGGTTAGTGGCAGAAACAAAATCGAAGTCACCAATAGAAAAGAAAAGAAAAACGTGCAATTGAAAACGATCATTGTGACTCCTATCCTTCTATTCTGCTCCCCCCCCCCCCACCCGGACATCACATGATATAGATGGTATCGATAGTTTTATGCCTGATACTATCGAAAATATCGCGATACCTTAGACTATTGATAGTTTTACATCTCTAGTCATCAGTTGTCTTTGAGCGTCCTATTAAAACGTTTTCCGGATATCCTCCATGGTAGCTCTACCTATCGATAGTTAGTTAGTTTCGACCTCAATATCCATCTCTCATAAGAAAACTCATTAACCTCCTTCCGTTTTCTAGGAAAATCATGATATTAATTTTCTCTATACCGTTCATTAACCCCCCCCCCTCTCCTGTACCACTTAGCGATTCGTTGCATAATAAATAGATTCCGAGAATAGAAATTAAAGTTTGTTCTTGTGGCTCTATCAAAAGGTAAAGGGGGGAGGCAGGTAATTTATTAAACAAGAAATCGAACTTTCTTCAGTTTCTTCTTAGAGTCTGCTTGTGGAAGATAATTTTTTTTTTCATCATACTGCATGAAAAACATGTGTTTTCAATACTCGGTTTGAGTCCGAAAAGTAGTACTATTCGGGCATAGGCCAAAAAATCTTTTTGGGGCGCTAACCTTAACTGCTACTAATATATGGGTGATTCTAAAATTATGGGGGGGTATTTGGCTCTTAATATTTTAGGATTTTCAAAGTCATGTTTTCTTATGTTTCTGGTTCTTGATGGCTTGGTCAAATGCTCATTAGCTATGATGTTAAGTGTGCACACTCTAATATTCATAGTTATAGAGATAATGATTTTCAAAGAAATTAATGTTCTTGGGAGTCACAAAATGTAATTATGACATCATTATATTAATTAATGACCATTGTCACCATAGTAACCAGCTAATTGCATTATTTGCTTAAAAATATAAAAAAATTTAAAAATCAAATATTTGGGGGGGGGGGGTCATGACCCCTGTCACCATAGTAACCAGCTAATTGCATTATTTGCTTAAAAATATAAAAAAATTTAAAAATCAAAATATTTGGGGGGGGGTCATGACCCCTGTCACCATAGTAACCAGCTAATTGCATTATTTGCTTAAAAATATAGAAGAAAAATTAAGAACAAAAATATTTCGGGGGGGTCATGACCCATGCCATCCCCCCCTCCCCTGGATCCGCCCTTGATACTTAATCGAAACCTAACTTTCTGAACTGACACTGATTAGTAATGAACATAACCAAGTTACTAATTTCATCAAATGTCTCTTCCTGACTAAGATTGTCTCTCCCTAGCTAGAACGACTAGTTACCTCTCGCATAGGTTATTACGAACCTAAATGCCTAGGTAAAGGTAGGGATGCCTAGGTGTCCCATGTACGTAGGCATGTATGATGGGCGCCCATTCATTGATAAAGATGAAAACCTTTCAGCTAATCAAAATCCAACGTGATTGAGAATAGAGCACGGTAAAAAGGAGTAATTAAATCGAAATATTAATAAAATTTAAAAAAAAAAAATTAAAATCGAGCGTAGTCCTCGGCTCCAAGGGTAGAGGCTAAATATCGGTGATGGAAATTGGATGAGGCCAAAAATAGGGGGGTAGGTGCGGGAATAATATTAAAAATCGGTGTAACCGCTCTTACCCACCCCCTAAACCCTAATTTATGGCTTGAGTTATCATACCTCGAAAGCATACAAATTGAACGAGAGCGGAGTGTTAGGCAGTATAAAAATTGCCAATTAGATCGAAAGAGTAAAAAGGACTACTTGAATCTTAATAATAAAAAAAAAAAAATCGAGCGTAGCCACGGCTCTAAGGGTAGAAGCTAATTATCGGTGATGGGAATTGGATGAGGCCAAAAATAGGGGGTAGGTGCAGTTAATAGAATTTAACAGGTTTAAAAGAAACTAGAACTAGAAACGAAATCAGTATTAGGCTAGGGAGGGACAAATCGGATATTTATCATTAATTTTGGCAAATGTCTGAGAAATATTTCTTAAAGGTTATGGCTGTGTAGAAATTCGAAGGCTCTATAAAACTATGATAAAAAATATACATATATTGTTTACCATCATCATATTAATAACGTATAGGGAGGGACTCACCATAAAAATATTTTTTAGTTTTACACCTTCCTCCACGTCCTGAAAGCAACTGAGAGAACTAAGGGAAAAATGATATGAATCGACGTATAGTCAGGTTTATAACAAGGGTACCCCATATGTTCTCAACTCGAAATTTCCTTTTCTGAGGGGATTGGTGGGTGTATGAAAAACTAGCTAGGGAGTGACCTCACAGCTGTGCGACAAAGGGAAAAACTGTTGTGGTACTCGGCCTGTACCCTTTGGAATCCTGGCTCAATTTTATTTTGCATCCTGAAAGCATGCTGATAAGATTAGTGCCTGATTTTTTAGAATTATTGTGATGGAAAAGTGTTTAATTATTTTTCAAAGTACATGACCTGCACTTTGTGACAGGCTAGGGAGAGACAAAAAGAGCATTGTAATTGATTTTACGGAATGTTATCCTGTATTTAGGCACTTAAAAATGAGATAGATATGTTCATAACCAATGAGATAATAATTAAGAAAAAAAAATTGAAAAATCCTTCAGGCGTTCTCGATATATCACGTTGTGACATATACCACCATAATTTTAGAATCACCCATATATTAATAAACATGTGTTTGAAGGAGGTTACTTGTAGCTATACTGTGCTCATTTCTAGCATAAGCAGTTTGTTTGAAGTATAAAATAACATGGATATACCAGAAAAATTTACGCGCAGAATATAATGAATAATCAGAATTGTATTATAAATATAAATGTAAATATCATTCATCATCGTTGTTTAGGCTTCTCATTCGATGACTTAACCCCTTTTGCCCAAACACCTGTGATATATAAGTACTTTTCTTCTACTATAGGTTAATAAATTCGATGTTTTTAAAAAAAAAAAAAAATAAAGGTATCAATTTAATTTCTTATATTGTATCTGTAAGTTATTAATAAAATATAAAAGTGTTTGAATATACTCGGGTATGAGCATTATGATGAAAAGTATTGTTCATAACACGTACCAAAAGTGGGTTTTCGGTGCTTGGTCTAATTTCTTAGACACGACCGCGCACCGTCAACGACCCCTTTTGGTACGACTTAAGTTTCGGGACAGAAGGTGCGAGGTCAGCAATGCGCAACTGAAAAGTAGCAAGCATTACCGGCTTTTAATCTAGCCTTAATTTCCTCATCGATTTCGGTAGTAAATGAAATAAAAACACAAATCATATATTACTTTTCGATGCAATGTCCCTCGATACTTATAGACTTTTCGCATCTACATATTTATTAATTTTTCTAAACCCCCAAATAATAACTTCCTTCTTTAACTTCAAATCGCCTCCCCCCAGCTCCTTTTTGAGGTTTGGGAATAGAAAATAGTCACTAGGGGCTAGAACTGGACTGTAGGGTGGATGGTTGATCACACCAAAGCCCAATGTATCAATCGTGGCAATCACTTGACGAGAGGTGTGCACAGGGGCATTGTCATGAAGCAGCTCCTGATTACTCCTCGGCTCAGTTTCCCCCTCCTCTTCTCCTTGATTGATTCTCTTAAACGGCTTAAAACATTATTCTCCTGTGATTATTACGCCTTTGTTTTTGTAATCAATCATCAAGATTCCTTCTGAATACCAAAAGGTTTTGTTCACGATTTTCCCTTCGAGGGTGTTACTTTAAATTTGGAAGGTGGCTTTTCACACTTCTATAGCAAGGAGAAGAGTCCCCATACAAATTTCTTAGACGTTTAAACATTTCTAAAGACTATATGCTTCTTTTTTAACTAAATATTTCATCACAGCTCTGTACTCAATGTTACTCATCTTAATGGCAAGATCAAACTGGCAAAAATTATTATAAATAATTGAAAAGAGAAAGTAGATTATAAAAGTTTGTGTAAATATAACTATTATTTAGGTAAACATGATTAGGAATCAGTCCTTTATATTAATTCCCTCCTTGATTGTCAGTCCAAAAACTTTTTGACCTGCCCTCATATGTAGTGCAATAGATAGGAGCAGATAATGTTGTACAGTTATTATAACTCACAATAATATATTATACTCGGAAGGGAGAAGTGCTTCTTATGCTGCATTAGCCGTTGACTGCGGCGGTTCTAAGCCACTCCTTTGGTTTCAAGGGCCACTCGGCAAGTACAGGCGAGAGCTCATTTGTGTTTCTAGTCTCCCTTCTTCTGCCTCTCCTGTATATACCCAAGCATAATCTTTCGTCTATACCATCATATACATACAACTATGTATATATGAAGATCTTTATATATATTGTAACACTTGTGTGGGTTACCAATGCCAAAACATTTATAAAACTTAAATACTTGAGCAGGTTACAAAAGTGATAACGTTATAACATACAATCATCTGAAGGGGTCGGGGCAGAACAGTGCCAAAGCAACATTTTTAACAAAAATAAACAGTAGCTGCATTGTGCTGTATATTACGTAGTTACGTATTATGTCTATGGTGGAAATGCCACCTAAATATGACTATATAGAGCCTCTATAGTCAGTCATATTTAGGTGGTATTTCCATCATATACATATAGTCCTATATAATATACAGCACACTGCAGCTACTGTTTATTATTGTTAAAAATGTTGCTTGGCACTATTTTGCCCCGACCCCTTCCTATGACTTGAACTGCACAGACTGTTCTATAACTCGTACAGTCACTGGCTCCTTATATATAAACGTAAATGGTCAGATCTGGAATGTTCCAGAACAATGTGGGCAGCTCCACGCCTTTTTCGACTAGGCCACGAAAAGATCTAGACTCAAACAATTCGTTCCAACCGCATATTTTGTTCCAAATAACGGTCTGGGAGTTTATATGTACATATATACATATATATATATATATATATATATATATATATATATATATATATATATATATATATATATATTTAAAAATCTCGTGTCACGATGTTTGTTGGTGGTAAAATTGGAAACTACTCGACTGATATTTATTAAATTTATTTCATTATCTTTGTTTTTTATATCCCTTAAGATATAGAGAAGTATTTTTTTTTTTTAGCCTGAATAATAATCCTTATTTCATCAGTCGTCTATTTTGTTTTTTGTTTTTTTTGCTACCCTTTTTTTTTCTCGCTATATAGTGTACGGGAAACGATTGGTGGGGTATTTATGATATAGTTATTTTCAAACTTACTTTCGAATTCTTGTATCTGATGCCTTTCAAGAAACCGACAATGATTACTGTTCTAGGAGGGGCAACCTTAAGCATCATTCAGAGATATATTAGGCCTTGTTCTAACAGGCTGCTTACAGTAAGGGATGAGCAACGCCTTACGGTCTTGGAAGTAAAGGTTAAGTTGGACGTGCAAAATTGCGAGTCTTAGTTCCGAACGAATACCTAATAAGATTGATAAACGCTTTGCCGACTTGAAAACATCCGAAGGGTAGGCCTAGGCGAAGGTTGGAGGATTCGGAGAGGATCTTGTGGAGTTGGACGGGGGGAGGTGGATGGAGGTGTGTAGGGAGCGATTGGTGGTGTCGGCATCGGGCCTTTGGGTTTGTTAAGCCTATATTCTATTCTAGTAGTAAAATAAAGTATAATTATTAAAGATTTTCTTATAGCAAAAAAGTTTTTTTAAACATTTGTTTGTTTGTTTAACGTCACTTTATGACACTAAGGCTAATCGGACGATGATACAGTAGGAGTCCTAAATTTTGCTTAGCCAGGTATAATTAGGATAGGGATCTTTACGAGTACCTGACATCGTACATGCTCGGGACCTCCATTTTACGTCCTAGCAGAAGGACGGCATGGCTAAGGATTTTTTATGGGAGTAAAAAATCCTAGGGCCACCGCTGGGCGCGAACCTGCGACCTTATTATTGTACGTTGCCATGCTGACCACGAGACCACCAACCTTTTTTTTAAATTTACTTTATATGCATCACTTTTATTTTGACTATCTTTTTTTTTTTTTCTCCTCATTAACTGACTAAAGAACTATACAGTAGTTTTTATTTCTCTCTTTGCCAGTATGGGAATGCAAAAAATAATATTCAAGAGCTTCTACCAGGTGTGTAAATATGAAACCGGAATTCGCCAATGAAAGGAGTTAGCAGTCAATATAATCTTCTAACTAACTAATCCGTCAGTGGTGTTATCTGCTTTTGCCTACATGTAATAAAGAGATCCAATTGATGCCAACATCAGTTTCATTCTATAACCGTGTTTTTAGTGGCGTTGAACATGTCGACTTTTGTGCCAACAAATCAAGATTTGCGGACAGCATTTAGTTTCCGTTTCCTTCTGAAAAAAATTGGAGCATTATCACATAGGATACTTGTTGAAGCTTACGGGGAGCATGCCCTAGGCAATCTCAATGTTTCGATTGGTTCAAAAAATTTAAAGATGGATTTCGATAAAAGAAACAAAGACCGTGGAAAACCACAAAAAAAAAAAAAAAAAAAAAACTTTGAAAACGCTGATTCGGAAGCGTTTGTTGGACAATTATTACATGTGACACCGTCTCCATTTGTTTTAAAGGCATGGAAAAGATCCAGAAGGTCGGAAAATGGGTACCCTCACCAACTGAATGACAGGCAGCAGGAAGCTCGAAAAACCTCATGGCAAATGCTGCTCGCCAGGTACAGAAAAAAAGTCATTTCTTCATCAAATTGTGACTGGTGAGGAAAAGTGAATTTACTCGAGAATCCTAAGCGTAAAATATCCTGGGTAACTCTTGGTGAACCATCGGCATCGCTTGGGGAGAAAGAAAATGCTCTGTGTCTGGTGTGATCAGATGGGTGTTACCTACTATGAGCTGCTGAAACCTGGGGAAACTGTTAATACGGAACGCTACCTACAACAGATGATAAATTTGAATAAAGAGTTGCGCCAAAAAGTCCCAAATATCAAGAAAGGACACACAAAGTGATCTGGCTCCATGACAATGCCCCATCACATTCAGCTAAACGGACCAAGGAAACGATCCAAGTGTTTGGTTGGTAAATTCTTCCGCATGCGGCTTATTCACCATATTTGGCCCCATCCGATTACCTATTTGCATCGATGGGACACGCACTAGCTGAGCAGCGCTTCACTTCTTATGGAAATGTACAAATTGGTTAAGTGGTTGGTTTGACTCAGAAGAGGAAGCATTATTTTGGCGGGGAATCCACAAATTGCCTGAATGATGGGAAAAATGCATAGATAGCGAAGGACAGTACTTCGAATAAAAAAGTATGTATCATTTTTACACAATCAACTCTTATTTGCTATTTGAAAAATTCCGGTTTCATATTTACACACCTGGTATATGAAATGAGAGCGTGCGGAGTTTTAAGTAAATTATAAGACCACGCCGAAACAATATGTCTTCGGTTTACAACTGGAACACATTAGGTCAAAATTTTAAATTCTGAGATATCTATTATTAACAAAATGATCAAACTTCGAAGATTTCATCAAAATATAATCGACAATTTAATAAAAAGCAAGAATACTGTATAATAATTAACGCTTAACGAACCCGAAGGTTCGATGCCTACACCATGACTCGCTCCCTGCACACCTCCATCCAACGACCAAAAAACATAAACATTTTAACATTAAACATTACTACAAAAAAAAAATTTCTTTATGTATCCAAAAATTACAATCTATGACTTCGTGTGTTTCACTTGTATGCCAACGATATAGACATTTTTTGGTGTCTCTTCTGAATAGTATTTATGTATTACGGCGTAAACAATTTTCAAGGAATCTTTTAACATCTCTTGGTGCCCTGAACAATAATCCTCCCTATTTTCGGTTCAGTTATTAGCATAAGAACAAAACTACTGGAGGGTGGCTTCCGAAATTAATCGGTGAGGGAAGGGGGGACAATAGAACCTTCCTCGACCCTCCTTAAACTCCTCTTTGTCGGGGCTGACTTCATTTTTCTCATCCTCCCTCTCTCTCTCTCTCTTTCTTAGGCTTAGGGCGACAAGAGTCTTCCTCCGAGTGACTCCACCTGCCCGACAGGACTGGACAAAGGGCCTCGGGAGAAAAATGAAGGTCGTCCCTGTCAACAAAAGGGCTGAGAGAAAGGAGTTAAAGAGGAGGCCTTCTTCTTTTACTGTTTCTTGGGATAAAAAAAAAGCTGTCGGTTCTCCTGCGCCTTGGAGGGGTTTTTAAAGTCAAAATGGGGAGTTTTGTAAGAAGTAATGAGAAAATGAAAAATATTTTGCTTTAATTCAGGGTATATAAGGGGGTCAGTGGTTTTTAATTTTGAACGGCAAATGCGTCAATTTTATTTTCTCTTAATACCATCAAGAGATCAGATTTAAAAAAATTGGTCATTTTCAGTCATTAAGGGCCTTGATTGTTTGTTTAACGTCACAGGCTAATCGGAGAATTCTACAGTGGGAGTCCTAAATTTTGCCTATCCAGGTATAATTAGGATAGGGATCTTTAACGGGTACTTGATTTTAGGTCCTATCAGAGGGATGGCACGGCTAAGGATTTTTTTTTAAGGGCCTTGATTAACTTTGTCAGGTCCGGCTTAAGATTCCCGCTCACCTCACTAAACGGCGCCATATTGATCACGCCCGGAAGTAACGTAGCATCAGTGGTACCATTTTTTTTTTCTAATGTTATTTTCTAATAATTCTTTTTATTCGCTAAATAATTATAAAGGAAATTTGACGCAATTAAAAAACAACCAATTGACTAAATTGACTAGCAAGGGTAGGCGGGCTTGCTGAGAGAGCAAACGCGTTGCCCCTAACAACATATGATTGCTGACCGGAAAATGGACTGTTGAAAACCCGGAGCCAGGGGAAATCCCCGTATACTCTTAAAGGCGAGGAAGGAACAAAAAACAAAAGAAAAAAATCTGGTGCGATGCGCGCAACACAAATTTCACATAGCAACTTCCTTTGATTAGAAATTGACGAATTTTGAAAAGTATGTAAACGCCATTCTCTAACATTTTTCTTTTTTTACACATTTTTCTGCATTTATTTACTAATTTTTTTTTTTTGTCACCGTCATGCCTAATTTTATGATTTTCTATTTTGTTATTGAAAACTTCATTTATTTACCGTTGAAACAAATAATTTCCATCATGTTCTGACTACGCTTTCCGATGTACAACGCCTTTACTTATAAACCATGGTCTGTCATTAAAAGCGTGGTCTTGACGTGTTTTATGAGTTGACGGAATATTTTTATTTTTTTCTCTTTTACTTTTTTGATTTTTTTCATATTCCATATTTAGCCATTTCCTATTTTTAGGCAAAATGAGAGGCAGATAATTTCTCTATGTAGACAAAAACAAAGGTACGTTATAGTAAAACAATAAAGGCCCCTTCCCCATCCAAGCCCTCTCAGAACATTTTAATGATATCATTAGTAAGCTATACCATATACCTGATATTTAAGAATAATTGATCCTCATTTAACATTACGAGTTTGATCAAAATCGTTAGAGTCTGTTTTTCATTGAGAAAATAAAAAAAAAAAAATTAAAAAATTTATTAAATAAAGTGCCCACTCCGTTTGATGAAATATTTAAGTCACATCGCGGGGATATATATGCATACCTAATTTCAGGTTCGTAAAATTTTTAGTTTTTGAGCTAGTCTGTTCACACACGCAATGAAAGGTCTTGGGTTCAATACTCTGTAAGGAAGTACCCTCTGTTTTTACTTTCACTTACCTATATATGAAATATATTGTAAGTGGAAGTATTGCGATCGTGAAAAATTTCGACTTCCGGTTTTCAACGGAAATACACGTTTTGGGGTCCCCTGAGTCGAAATGACCAAGTCCCGCGAAATGGTCTGTGTGTGTGTGTGTGTGTGTGTGTGTGTGTGTGTGTGTGTGTGTGTGTGTGTGTGTGTGTCTGTGTGTGTGTGTGTGAACAGACTAGCTCAAAAACTATAAACCGTGCGATCATGAAATTGGGTATTTAGTGTAGGTATATGCCCGCGATGTGACAGCATAAATTTCATCAAAATTACTTAAAGGGAGGGGGTACTTTACTTAACAACTTTTTAGGTTTTTTTCGATTTTCTCAAAAACGGCTCTAACGATTTTGATTAAACTGAGTATTTGATGTACTAATATGCCCGAGATATGACTGTAAAAATTTCATCAAAATTGATTAACCGGAGGGGGGACTTTACTTAATAAATTTTGTAACATTTTTACGTGTTTTTTTTATTTACTCTAAATCGGCTTTAACGTTTTTGATCAAACTGGGTATTTGATGTATTTATATGCCCGAGATATGACTGTAACAATTTCATCAAAATTGATTAACCGGAGGGGGGACTTTACTTAATAAATTTTGTAACATTTTCACGTGTTTTTTTGATTTTCTCAAAAACGGCTCTAACGATTTTGATTAAACTTAGTATTTGATCTATTTATATGCCCGAGATATGTCTGTGAAAATTTCATCAAAATTGATCAACCGCAGGGGGCACTTTACTTAATAAATTTTGTATCATTTTTACGTGCTTTTTTTATTTACTCAAAAACGGCTTTAACGATTAATAAAAATAAGATATGAATGTAGAAAAATGTGTGAATTTGGGAAATGATTTTTAGCAAAACACGTCGATTTCTAATCTAAGTAAGTTGGTAAATGAAAGTTGTGTGTTGCGCGCACGCACCAGATTTTTTGGTCTGTGGTCGTGCAAGAAGGTGATTTGACCGTGATCTCGCTCAACCACCCGATTAACCGCCCGGTACCTGCATTTTGATAAAAGGATGCACACTAATAATAATCTTTTTTTAAATTACGGTTTTTTATTTTCCACCTTTGACTTCTTCGTACTAGTGCGTTTCCGAAAACTTGCGTTCTAAAAAAGAGGAATAATTTTTAAATTTACTAATAATATATTTTTAATATACGTTTATAATAAAGCAATAAAATGAAACACACAAAAATCTTATTTCTACCCTTGGAACTAAATAGGTTAATTGACAATTGATTTCGGTATTTTTGGTTAACCATTGATTTTAATAGCATTTCTAATGAACCATAAGTTTATTACATACTAATTAGCTTCATTGCTGATTGCAAGAACGGTAGAGCGAAATTAGCATAATACAGAATGAAATAGTAAAAGGATCGTACCTAGTTTACTTTAAGGGCAGTTGGAGATGGTACAAACGCTCTCTCTTCTCGCTCTCTCTTCTGTCGATGTTTTCGATAATATCTAATGACAGCTATCGATATATTTTTTTATGGTTCCTTATCGAATGAACCCGTAACTTAGATGTGTTAAGTGGGAGGTCTATGCCGAATTCCCTAACATTCTCTGTCAAGGAATTTTAAAAATATACCACCTCGTGCTTATGTATAAAAACAGAAAATTGTTATGATCTATGAACCATTTATTCTCCGTTTTATATAGGTTAATATAATGTTCTGGTAAACTTACGAGGTCATCTTATCGATATTAATATAGCCGATATTACCACTAGACTGATACAATATGTACAGTTATTTATTTCAGCGATTACATTGGCCTATTTATCAGTTCTGAGTTACTTTTCTGAACCATGATTCCAATAATGTTGATCCAATAATCTTGATGAAGGAAGATTTCTTGTGCGAATGATTCGTCCAGTGAAAAATTTTCATATTTGTCGTTATCACATGTTTTTCATCTCACCTAACTTGCTGAGTTCGATTAAAATTACAGATACGAAAGAGAGATTTATGCGTTTTCGAATGACGGTTCAATTTTAGTTAACTAAATTGCCAAATACTTTACTCTATTAAATATATGGGAGTTAAAGGATTAAATGAAGCAGTCCTGTCTTCTTCTCGAAGATATGAGAGACGCTTGCAAGTAAATATTTGACCTCGGCCGATAAATATCGATGTTTTTTAATTTAAAACATCAACAACAAAAATCAATATTTTTAGTATAAAGTTTTTTAACATAAACTTTAAAGGGCCAAAACGTTGTTATACGTCGATGTTTTTAACATTTATATTACTAACTCCATTATGAATTTTTGTATGATTTGTCTTGTTTCGAGATGAGTATTTTCTAGTTTACCAGAAAAGTAATACAGGGTAGCATTAGGTACGATTGAGAGAATATTTTCTATTATGTACCTGAGTACAAATGTGGGTTTTTATTTTTTTATTATTATTATTATTTTTTTTTTTTGGATGCTACATAAATGTTATAATCTTTAAAGCATTGATGTTAAAGAACTCTATGTTTGTTTCTAAATGTTTACGTTATTACTGCTTATGGGTAGCTTCCCTTGGTTGGTGGAAGTGGGGGAATTCTTAGAGAGTTCCTCTCGGCTGAGTCTGTTGTAGTTGGTGACCAACAATGACAGTGGCCCCCAGGCATGCGAAATCGTTAAACTCAGTTTTGAACGTATCCCTATTAGATTAATCAGCACGGGACTCCGACTGGAAAACGTCCGAGTGGTTTCCCGAGACGGAGGTGGGAGGATTGCGTGAAGACAGATATATTGAAGTTGGGTCAAACGGTGGTTGGTGGATGGAGTTGTATAGGTAGCGAATAGATGTGTCGGCTTCGAACCTTCGGGTTCGTTAAGCCGTTATTATTATTATGTCAAAACATTGATCTTAAAGAAATCTAAAGTTTTTCTATCTTTTATTTTGTGAACGTTGATTGAGTCCAAGTTTACGACGATTTACGACTGTTTATTTTATTCCTTATTTTTTTTTTTTTTCGTTTACATAAAATAAATGAAGTTGGTGTTCTTAAAAGTATTGTTATAGTATTATTTAAAATAGAAGTAGGTGTGAAGTGGAAACGTGATTGAATTAATTATAACAATAGTTAAGATTGTAAGTTGTAAGTATTCATGATAGATATCATGTTTAGGTAAGTATCGTTTCCTTCAGTCTAAGCGATGTTATGTTAGTAGAATCGATACAGCATGACATATGGCAAGCAATGGCAACTCCTTTAGATATAAACACGCTAAAAATGTTTGCCGTTCCAGTTGTCATTGTACTCAGCGGTAGAATCGCATACCTTGTGGCCTCTTCCATTCAGAGCCACTCAATAGAACTCTTTCATGTCACCACTCGTCAGTTGATCCGAACTGTGTGAATAAGAGTGGGTAAGGAGTTCTGCGGTGGGCTCAAGCTGTCTGCCCTTGAGGCCTGTTATTGTATTGTTTGTTATATTCAAGCGTTTGATCGCTAATGGCCGAAAAGTAGGGAGGTATACTTCGTAAGTTTTGTTTCTACTCTGTCGTAATAGGGATCCATGTTATGTGCATATTTCTTACTAACGCTTTTGAAATTATCTGTAAGGAACTCTGCTAGTTGATTTATCTGTAGATTTCGATACTAATTTTTACATATAAAGTTAAATAACCTTTACAAAGAAGCCAAAATCTTGGGTAAAGTTGCTAAAAAGAAAAAAAATATTTATTATTAGATATGAGGCGTTTGCTATCAAAACCAGCTTATTCCATTGGAAATTTTACAGGAGAGACAAAAAACTTCTCACGTCTACAGTACTAAAGCTTAATTTTTTATAAAAATTTCTAATTGTAGGTAAAACCTCCTAGAATTTGAATAGTTTTTCATTTTCATTCCAGGTGCATTACCTTAGGTATACTTACACTAATTGGGTTAGAATGGGCTGGTTTTGATGCAAAAACACGATTTTTCATGTTGTTGTTTTTTTTTACTTTCACTTACCTATATATGAAATATATAGTAAGTGGAAGTATTGCGATCGTATTGCGATTAATTATCACAGGCGACTTTAATTGCAGAATTGGGAATATAGAGCCCTCGGTGGACCATGTGTTTGATAGGTCTACTATGTTATATCCTCGGCTGTCCCACGATAACACAGTTAATAAGCGCGGACGATGCCTGATTGAGCTCCTCAAAGATTTCAACCTCGAAGTACTTAATGGTAGATCAATGTCTGACAGGCCTGCACATTATACTTTTGTGTCAACTCCTGGAATGAGCGTCATAGATTTGGCTGTTGTCAACCACCAAGCCCTGACAATCGTGAGGGATTTTAAAATAATCAACCTTTGTGATATATTCGATCACAAGGCAACTCATTTAAAACTATTCTCTAATTCACCTGTTATAAAACACGTAAAAGAAAAATCATTTCTAAATAAAATTTAATTAAAAAGTGAGTCATCAAATGGAAGTACTGCGATCCCCAAATTTTTAGCGATTTACTTTCAAAAACTGATCAAATTTACTTTAATAGTGATGATCCGGGAGAATTATACGACAATTTTACTGCTGCAGTCAAGACTACAGCCCTAAGCTGTAATTGCTTAGCCAAAGTAAGTCCACCAAAGGGACAAATAAAGGACAAACCTTGGTTTAACAATGATTGCAGAGAATCAAGAAAAAATGTGAGGAGATTATATCGGAAGCTTAAGAATAGTGGATACAGATTAGAAGCATATTTAGAATATCGCTATGTTAAAAGCTCATATTGTAAACTACTTAAAGAATCAAAAAAATCATAATGAAATAATAATATCTAGATTGTCGACGGTCAGAAATTCCCATGACTTTTGGGGTACTGTAAAAATGTTAAGCGCAAAATCATACCAAGAAAACCCAATTGGCGTTGATACGTGGTGTTCATATCTACAAAACCTTTTCACTTCACCTGGATTAATAATAGAAGAATCGCAATTCTCAAACATTGGGCATCCCTACTTCGATAGAGATATCACTCTAGAGGAACTCGACCTTTGTATTTCTAAAAGCAAAAGTGGGAAGTCACCTGGTTTAGATGGCATACCCTACGAGATTTATAAATGTCTCAGTTCTGAATGGATTCACTACCTCCTGAACTTATTCAATCAAGTGTTAAGGACAGAGAAAGTGCCATCTGACTGGTCAAAGGGTATTCTAACGATGCTTTTCAAGAAAGGTGATCCTAACGATCCATCAAACTATAGAGGCATCGCATTATTTAACACTTGTGCAAAACTTTTTACCTCCATCTTAGCAGAAAGGATAAGGTTTTGGGCTGCGGAATGTTGCATCATACCAAAGGAACAGATGGGCTTTCAAAAAGGAAAATCTTGTATGCATAACCTTTTTCTCCTGTATTGCATAATCACCCTCTATGTGAAAATCAAGAAGCAGAACTTATATTTGATATCAGTAGATCTGCACAAGGCTTTTGACACCGTAAATCATGCACTGTTGTGGGCAAAGCTTAACTCCTATGGACTGAGTGGCAAAATAATAAGAATTATCCAAAACCTTTACTCCGGCGCAGAATTCTACCCTAAAATCAATATGAAGATAATAATTTTTAACGTTCCATTGAGACAGGAGTTTTACAAGGCGAATCACTCTCACCTTCCTTGTTCATACTATTCGTGGCAGATATTATGGAAGAATTTCGATCTGCAGGTCTGCATGGGGTGCAATTGGATAGCAGGACCGACATACTAGGACTTTTATTCGCCGATGACCTTATTATGTTTGGAGACTCCAGGACTGATGCTCAAGCAAAACTCAATGCTTTGTCTGCTTATTGCAGGAAGAATCAGCTGAGGATAAATAAAAACAAAACTAAAGTTATAGTTTTTAGAGCTAGTCCTAGATGTAAGAATCGGCCTCCCTTGTTGCTCGATGGTGAACTGATAGAATACAGCAACATTGATCAACCGAAGGAGGACTTTACTTAATAAATTTTGTATCATCTTCACGGGGTTTTTTATTTACTAAAAAACGGCTTTAACGAATAATAAAAATAAGATATGAATGTAGAAAAATGTGTGACTTTGGGAAATGATATTTAACAAAACACGTCAATTTCTTATCTAAGTAAGTTGGTAAGTGAAAGTTGTGTGTTGCGCGCACGCACCAGATGTTTTCAATTTTTTGTTCGTGTAAAATTGTTTTGTTTTTTTTCAGTTTAACAGTTAATATTTGTGTCTTTACGAGTTTTTAATAAATGACACCCACTTAACTTTTCTCTGAAATATAACAGTTGAGACGTAAATTGTGGTACAATGTGAAAAAAAGTTAAAAATTACAACGTCAAACGGAACAGAATGTTTTTTTTTTTTTTCATTTATAAAAGAAAAATAATATTGTAAATAAAATGCAGAAAGAAAGGAGAAAAAGGAAAAAGAAGGCTCGTTATTTAAATGAAATTGTTGTCGTCGTAATACATCGGCTCACATTTTTGGTTATCTTCTGCTGGCCTTCCTTCCTGGAATGAGCTGGATTTGAGCTATATCCCTTCATCAGGTTATGAAGGGTCCTCTAAACCTTCAAAATATGCAAAAAAGTGGATTTCAGAAAAATATGGAATGAGCTCGTTTTGATAGCAAACGCCTCATATGTTGTCTATGTTTAGCGCGTACTATTAACATGGTAAAAAAATGAAATTACTGGACCTTTGAAAGGCATTTAATTCGCGTTTGTGTAATTGTAAAATAAACCAAAAATCTTTATATTGCAATGATAACATACAAAGGTTCTTGATATCTACAGTGCCTCCGTAATCCTAACGTTATAACAGAAATTTTACCATGAATCTTTTTTTTTTTTTTCACACTCGACCATCGATCATTTCCAAATGTCGATTGGGATCGATTAATTAAGAGTGACACTATATCTCTCTACTAGTTGAGATATGGGGAGGGAGATTAGGAGGTGAATGGGGGGAGGGTGCGAAATGTGTGGTAGCAGCCTGTAGAATTGGCAATCACTCCCTGCGGCACATCGCTAGTGATCTAATAAAGGAACGAATAGATTCCCAAATGTGTCCTCTCCGATACCCATTCTCCCGTAATATATAGGCGGTATACCTCACATCGTCAGGGTTGGAGCAGGTGAACACTCAGCAGTTTGGGAGAGGATGAAAAAAAAACACGTACATATATATGGCAGGTAAATATAAATCTATGCGTTCAATAGTGTAGGAAGATTCCAAAACAAAAGCCTAAATATTTATTAATCATCAACTCAAAGGCTAGCCCCTCCCCCAAAAAATTACAATTCCTTACAGAAGGAAACGAGAAATAAACCAATTTTCATTAAAACGCATATTGCTCGTCCTTTTTTCTTTGGCAAAAAGTCTATATTTGGGTCATTCTCACGTAAGTGGGCACTTTTGTGTCCCAGACCGTTTATAGCGATTTAGAAAAACTTAGGACTCTAAGACATCAATTTTGTAAATCCAGGCGAGTTGTAAAGGTAGACCCCATATGACTTAATTTTAATTGTATAACACACGTACCTACATTTCCCTGTCATGTCCCGAGGTCTGATTCTGCTCAAAGTAAGAGTTCTGTGTCCGTATACTAGGTCAATTTTTACTTTTTTTTCTGCTCAATTTGTTCAAAATACTGTAAAATTTCATAAAAGCAGTCGAATCCTTGATGATAAAGGATTAGAATTGAAAAAAACTAATTTTTATGATGTCCCACAGGTTTTCTTTCATTCCCCTGTCACTTTCTAAAATTAAATTT
This sequence comes from Aelia acuminata, assembly GCA_911387785.2. Taxonomy (NCBI): domain Eukaryota; kingdom Metazoa; phylum Arthropoda; class Insecta; order Hemiptera; family Pentatomidae; genus Aelia; species Aelia acuminata. The sequence goes on from OU426979.1 coordinate 175,659,192, forward strand.
TCACCACACTATTCAGGCGGGAAATCAGTAAAAAATATATAGTCAGCAGGAAGGGGTCTTTCCCTAAGCAACCCCAACTGTTAACTTAAGCTCAGTACAAATCCAAGCTCTCCAGAAGCAAATAAGTTCTCAAACTTGAGAGGTTACGTTTAATAGTCTTCATTCCCCTGTCCTCTATAGTTTTGGTCAGGCAATTTTTTTCTTTTCTAATTTTTGATAGATAAAAGATTTTGTAGCACAGATTTCGTTTTTCAAATAGCATTATTATATCTTTTTTTTCCTTTCAACGGTTATCAAATAAACCTTAAAAATTCATTCCCCTGTCGTTCATTCCCCTGTCTTACTGTAAATAAAAATGCTGCAGGGAAATGAAGATAGCGACGTGGATTGAAGCTTTCTTTTGGTGCTCAACTTTTTCAAAGCATCATCAGTCCTTAATAATGAGAAATAAAAAAATAAAAAAAAATAAATAAATAAAATAAAGGTGAATTGGTGTTCTTCCACGTCGACTCCTTGCTTCTTATAGGCTAAGGAATAGTATTACACCGAAAAAAAAGATATAAAGATAAAATTTAAAATAAAAACGCCGTAAAAAGTGCCCACTTTGGTGAGAATGACCCATTTATTAATTTGAAGGTAGAATCATAATTACAAATTTTTATATCAGTGTTTAAAAATTATTATCCATAACCTGACCTGTACCACCACAACCCATGAAGGGTCTTGGGTTCAGTACTATGTAAGGAAGAGCACTGTTTCTTGGTCAGCGGCCGTGCAAGGAGGTGATTTGACCGTGATCACGCTCATCCGCCAGGTTCTTTCCCCTTAATTTTTCAATTAAGAGTACCCACTTTATAGAGGCTGGGTTAACTTCAGGAGGGTCTCTCGGCCCACGAGACGAACTGTGGCGAATAATAAAGATATCATAAGCCATGTCAGATTCGAACTCGGGACCTTAAGCACTGCAGTCCACTGCCTTACCAGTGGGCTACCCCGCTCTCTGTATTATGTATGTAAGTGTATGTACATCCCTGTATGTATTATCCATATGAAAATTTAATAAAATAAATGTGCCTCATATAAAGGACCCGAATATAAAGGACGGCCGTATAAACCAGGTTAACCTGTATGTGAAATTACTTTACTATTCCGACATTATTGGAACCTACATTTATTTAAATTTCATTTATTTTTAATATAGACCAACTTTGTTTATTTTCATTGGTTTTTGTAATATCTGTTTGAAATTTTTCTTTTTATAAGAGAATTATTTGTTGAAGGATAGGTAAAGGGTTACTTATGAATGAGTTAATACATGCTGAAGCTGAAGTTAATTGAGAAATGTCAAGATATCGTCAACACCTGCTCATTATATAGGTCACACCTGCATACATAGTAATTAGCTACCTGGTGCTCCCAAGCCAGCTGTATCTCAGTCTCGATAGTTAGTTTAACTTCCCGATTTGTCGATTCCTGGACACCTGGGTGTTCACAATCACTATTCGTGGTATTAATCAGTTTCAAGGAGATCTGAATATTTAGAGGCCATTTTTGGAAAAATAGGTCATGTTAAACACTGTATTTTTTAAAATATACTCAAATAGCCAAATGGAAAATGGTCTTGTAGAGCTGCAATTTAGTCCTGGACAGAGATTTGCTCTTCATGTGCCGCTGCAGACCAAAATAACACCTGTTAGCAGCTGCTAATCTTTTTTATATCTCCGGCTGCATATCATCAGTGAACTCTGGTAGACGAATTCATCCACCCGTTCAAATTTGAATTCTCAAATTCGGACTTCCGCTGCACCTCTACACCCCGCTATCATATATTTTGTTTTATCCTGGTTTACAACCAGACCAATCTTTTTTTTTTTTTTTGTTTAAGGACAAGTCGACCATTAAGGTCATTGTTAACCCACAGAAGTGTTACAATACTTATGTAAAATATTTACAATTAATCCTTTGTAATAGTAATAACTTGTTATAATTAGTGAAGATAATCCTAAAAAAAATCCTTGTCTATGCCGTTCCTCGGATAGGACGTAAAATGAGCCTGTACGATGTCAGGTAATCGTTAAAGATCCCTATCCTAATTATACCTGGATAGGCGAAATTTAGGACTCCCATTGTAGCATCGTCCGATCAGCCTTAGTGGCATAAAGGGACGTTAAACAATCTAATAATATTTAGCCGTACTGTAAAAACCTTGATCAACCCTATAATTATTTTAAACCCATTGCCTGGGTCTTTTTCCAGTTGAAATTATTATTTCTGTTATGCGAATGGTTTATTATCTAAGGTGGTTTGGTTCTGCATTTTTTTTTTCAAATATGGATTTTAAGTTTTATTTTCCTCGGTGTTGTGCGTAATATAACTGCATTGCATGTTATTTCACCGCTACCATTAAATGTTTTTATTTTTATAGATTCCATCTTTATGTAGTAATGGATGGTATCATTATACACGGGGCGCCCATTTCGCGGCAACCTCATTTCCTTAATGGCTTCAACGTAACTACCGTTAAAAAAAAAAAAAAATGATTTATTCCTTAGGCATGTTACAATTCTCTTCGGATGTTATAATTCTCTACGGATATTATAATTCTTTATGGTTATTTTAATTGTAAATCTCTCTTTTCTATATTCTATGTAAAAAATAATTTAAAATTCTAACGAAGTTGTTTTTGTTTTTTTCCAGGTGGGTGAGGTTGCAAAAGCTCTGACAGTTCGGATACGAAACTTTTGAATGGAAAAAGCTGAAGTGTATTTGTTTTATTCTATAATAAAGCAATATTTTTTTACAATATATTATTTTTTTTTATGATAGACGTTTTGTTTTAGTATCAAGTAGGCACTTTATATTTAAATTTGAATTAGTTTATCTAATTTGTATTTAAAAAATCTTGAACCACATATGAAATAATCAGTACCTTTTAAATTTGACCAACATATTAATTTTTTTTATTAGTGGTAATTTTTTGCTAAGGTTTTTGTTGTTAACTGTAGTCTGTTAATTCATTTGATCCTATAAACTTTTAGGCCCGCTTTCTCCAATATAGTTTAAACTTAGATTAACTTAAACCGGATTATCTTTAATCCGAGGTTTAAACTCTGATTCACTTTCTACAGCCTTAGTTTAGTTTAAGCTCGGTTTAAACCTAATCATGTGAAGGTTATTATGTTTTTTAAAAGGTTGGTACATATTTGTTTACATTTCGTTGTTGAAACTTCTATGGAAAGAGAAGGTAATGTAAGGGTTATGGAAAGATTATTTATACATATTATTTTGTTTTTTCCAAAAAAGTAAATAAGGTGAAAGTGTTCTATAAAAAATGGAGCAAAAAGAAGTAAAAACTTTTCTCAGTGTGAAATTAATATTCTTCTGGCTCTTGCGGAAGACAAGAGAGACATTTTTGAAACAAAAAAAAAACAGATTTCGTCACTGTCAAAGAGAAGGAGGATGAATGAAAGAAATTGGCGACTAAATTCAATGAAACGAGCGGTACTGTTTTCAGAGATTTAATTTGTATGTTAATAAAATGTTCTTTATGATATGATATTATTATGCCAAGAATAATAATAACCTCTATTAAATTTCATAATTTTTTTTTCAAAGAATGTTGAACCTTTTTATTATTATTATCATTTTTTTAAATAATAAATGATCTAAGTTGAGCGATATTTAATTATTACAGCTTAATAATAATAAAATTACATCATTATGAGATATTCAAGTGAAACATAATTTACAACATGACCTTGATATTAATTATGAAACAATCACTATAAAAATAATGCACGTTAAGAAACATTTTTTTCTCATCTCAATTCTACTTCACTGATTTAACATATTCTGAAAATATTCTTGGATTAACTGATAACGCGTCTATTGATGCGTCTCTTTGGCAACAAAAACACATCATAATCTTCTTCTTCCATGTCATTTAAAATTCAATTATGTATTTTTCCATTTTTGTATTCAGTCAAGTGCAAAACAATAATTCCTGAGTAACAAGAGCGAGTATGTTATCACACAAAATGTTTGTTTATATTTTTCAGTTTAAACCTAAATCAGAGTTTAAACCGGGAAAAATGAAGGATTAACTTAATCTAAGTTTAAACCAAGTTTAGAGGTTAAACCGACTTGAAGAAACTCACATCTGGTTTAAACCAAGAGATAATCCGGATTAAATTTAAACTCGGTTTAAACTAACTTGTAGAAAGCGGCCCTTAGAGTTTTTTTTTTAATCTGTTCTTAATAAAAATTTTTAACATTTATTGAAATCAAAATAAATGTTCTATACCCTTCAGGTTGCTCTAGGATTTTTTTAAGGAAGTAATACATTTTTTTTATGTGGTTCAGAGCCTGTGTGGTGTCAGGTACTCATTAAAGACCGCTCTTCTAATTATAACTGAATAGGTATAATTTAGGGCTGCACCGTCCAATTAGCTACGGTAGCGCAAAGTGACTTAAAATGAATAACCAAACAAAAAAAAAATCTTGATTTTATAAAAATTAATTTTTAATAATAATTATATTAAAAGAGAACAGATTGGTCACCGCAGGGAATCGAACTCTCATCTCTTGATCACCGTTGCAGTGCTCTTAAGCATTGATCTAACCGTGGGCCTTATACCAGCCATGTTGACAACCTCCTCTTCAAAGACAAATGTCCAAATGATAAAATCCAATAGATAGAAAGTCATTCTTAATCAATATCTGCTGAATAATTTTTTTTTTTTTTAAATAATTAAAAATTATATTATTCTTATTATTATATTATATTATATTATCTTGATCATATTATTAAGTCAATATAATAATTTAATTGAAATATAAATAGAAGTAAATTAAAAGTATTTTAATTTACCAATACATAATTTTTAGTCGATCCTAACATCATCTATGTTTTTTAATAGAAGGTGATTAATCAAAAGGAACTGTTTAAAATGAAGCTGGTCTTGTAGGGTATCTCTTGAATTTTGATGTATCACAATGCAAGGAGTTCAAAAATAAAATAAAAAGAAACTAGATTTTTTTGGGCAAGTGAATTATGATATGAATTTATGTTTTGTTTTCAATTTTTGTTTGTTTAATTTGTGTAATTCATTTACACATAAGGTGGGTTATTTTTGATTCTATGGATTAAAAAACAATTGGAACTATGGAATTGTGTAATTTAATCGTACATAATAAATCCACGTTTATTGTGGAAAGTGACTGGTTAAGTTACTTTGTTTTGAAATATTTATTTAGCTAGGGAATGAAAAGCCTTCATAGGCTTCTCCTGTCAATATTTGATTAAATTGAAGAAGTGACGCGCTCGTTAACGATTCCAATGGGTCTATTCAGTTGATGAGAGAAGCCTGTGCATCAATAGCAACTAATGAAGACGATTCCTAGTCCATTCTTCTGATGCGGAGGACCTCCAAAGTCCTCTTCTCATTGTCCTTCTTTCTCAATGTGGGTCACTCTGTGAGGGATTTATAGACCCACAGTGGTCTATTGTTATTTATCGCTCGGGGAATTGAGTTTGATAAAAGATCCACGGCAGAGGTGTGAAATAAGAGGGATGGGAAAGTATTTATAGTTTGTAGAGAGATAAATGATTTAAATATTAGCTTGTTTTATTATTAAATATATAAATAGGTTGATTGATAATCAGAATTTTCAGTTTGATCTTTTTTTGGTATACCAACGTTTCGATTCCTAGATGTGGATCGTCATCGGGGCTTAGTCACCGTCCATAGTCACTTTTCCTGTATTAATCTTTGTCTCTGCGTTACTCTGGACTCAGAAGCCCTGATGAAGATTCACATGTAAGAATCGAAACGTTGACTTACCAAATTAAAAAAAAAAAAAAAAACTGAAAATTCTGCCTATTAATCAACCCATCATAAAGAAAAACAGTTGACTATCACACATCTCTTAATAACGCTGTAAATACTTATATTATAACCTTTTGCACTCGGCACCGTTTCGGACGTTACCTACCGGTAACTCGACGCACCTTATTCGCGAAAACGTACACCCTGAAAACGTATTATTATACAGTAAAATTTTAGAACCCAGTAAGGAATTGTAATGAAATTTAGGTTTTATTTATTTGTATAGCTTCAAGAACACATTGTTACAAAAAAAAAATTAATTGTTTTAAATTTTATATTTTTTTATAATTTTATATTAATTTCAAAGTTATTTTATATTAATTTGAAAGTTTTTTTTTTTTTAATTTTCTATATATTTTTTTTTTATAATTTTGTTATAAATTTTAATAAAGATTAACGTACTATAACAAGAGAGAGATGATATAGAGATAGCCGATGTTAAAAGATTAATGTACTAAAAAAACATTTTATAAAAAAAAAAAAAAATAAACCGACTTCGAAACATAGGAACCAGTAAAAATAAATGCACTGAAAAGTATGAAATAATTACCTTCTGATTTTTATGAATATATAGCAAAATTGAAAATGTTATAAAAAGCGGAGAAATGCAATAATATGAATAATTTTATTTTTATTTGTACTAATATACAATAATTGTTATTAAAAATTGTGAAATTAAAATGTTAATTACTACGTTCAATACAACACAATCGTTTCGGAGGCGGCGCAAATATAAATGACATGTTACCGATACAATTCCATTAGTAGGCATTAAAATCAATAGATGAGAAGAGAAGATGCATTTTACGATTTTCATAATGTCTAGTATTGAAAATTTTAAATTTTGCGCCGCCTCCGAAAAGATTGTGTTGTATTGAACGTAGTAATTAACATTTTAATTTCACAATTTTTAATAACAATTAGTGTGTATTTGTACAAATAAAAATAAAATCATTCATATTATTGCATTTCTCCGCTTTTTATAACATTTTCAATTTTGGTATATATTCATAAAAATCAGAAGGTAATTATTTCATACTTTTCAATGCATTTATTTTTATTGGTTCCTAGGTTTCGAAGTCGGTTTAATTTTTTTTTTTTTATAAAATGTTTTTTATTTCATACTTTTTAGTTGGAAAAGATAAAAAATGTAGAAAACCGTAAGTGGGGTAAAAAATATTACCACCTTTTCAATTTTATGAGTACACACAGAAAAGTTGAAAAGCGGTGCCTGTGTAATACAACTTCTACCCCCTACCTTATATGATTATAATTGGAATTATTTTTTAATAAGGTCAATGTTCAGTCATTTTTGTTCGTAATTCCTTTAGATGAATTTTTGACTAAATTTAATAGCAAAGTACTAAGAATAATATCCTTCGTAATAAAAAATTATTCAGAAAATAAATTTCTTCAATTCTAGTGGGGTAGCATTTATGATATTAAGCATTTTCATGGCTGCCAAATTTTTGCTGCGGGGACTTTCATACAAAGAGATTGTTTCTTGGAGATATCAACTTTTATTATGCAGTTTTTATTGATGGATGAACATCAGCAAACATTGAAATTTTAATTTCTTAAATAATGTAATGTCTGTATGCGGAAAGTGTCATTGGAAAATGTTCTTTAATTGGGAAATACAATACACAATATTTCTGTTAGTTATTTCGGTACCTGAGAGATGACTACCTCGAACGCGAAAAACCCCTAAACACATGCGTGCTCATTTTCACTGTCTATTTCAATAAAATTCATAGATTTATTATTGGACTTAGGCTCTTAAAAACACTTTTAGGCTCTCACGAACCGCAAACACTGAACTTATGACGGTTTGGCTTTTGAATGTAACATAGATGAAATTGGTGATGGAACAAACTAATATTGAAATTATTTAGCAGAACGTAAATTATTTCAAAACTGGACATGCCCCTAATATTTTTTGGAGCTACATTTGAGCTTAGATAGCAGATTTTCGTCTTCTCAAAATAAATGATTTGGCACTGACAGCCTTTATAATTTATTCTAGTCGCAGAAACAAAATTAGAAACCTGTAGTAGTAATCCGGAAAACATAACAGAAGTGTCGCACCATGAAGAATCAGCACAAGATTTCATGATTACATTGTATATTAATATGAACGAGTGATTCCGGAAGAAGACAGAGGTGCCTGAATGTTAAGGCCCCCAAATCAACTGAAAATAAGCTTTTCCAGGAATTATTGTATTCCTTTTTAACGTGCATAGCGAATGAAAGTCGGAAATCAAAATCTAATTTAAAGCAATAATGGCTACGATTTTAAATTTAAACGAACCTTGGGGAACTTGAAGAAGTCTTAAATTCTGCTTTAAAACGGTTATCAATACTCAGTCTTTCATGGAATTCCACGAATTTCGTGGTCTTATTTTATGGTGTCCAACCGTCGACTAGATCTAAATTAAGAAGGTTTACTAATATATATACTAATAACGCTATAGAAAACAACAGCGATATTAAGTATATTTTGCGGATATTAAATATGTTTATTGAAATCTATTGTTGAAAAATTAGTTAAGGTTATGTATACGTTGGTTCCAACAAGCACTTAAAACACGTCGATAACTAATAGACTGCCCATGTTCTCCCCCACTCTTTTGATTCTAAATTTGATTGGTTAGTTTTCCCAAATGATTCATCCAGCATTAAAACAATATTGAGATTTGTTAGTTACCAATGAGTTTAATAGCTTGTTGGAGCATACCTTATGTTATATATGCCATATGTTTTTCCAATTAGTAAAAACTTTTAGTGATAATTAAATATTTATTTTCATGTTTTTTCCCGATAACTTCTTAAATAAATTAAGAACCCAAAAAAGGTTTTAATGGGACCAACTTGGGATAATACTCTACAAGATGCAAAAGGTTTCGTTCCAATTGGTCCATCCATCTCGTAGTAATCGGTGGACATACATAGAAAAAAAAAGAAAAAAAAAAAAAAAGGCACATACGTATCGAATTGAGTAACCTCCTCTTTCGTTCGAAGTCGGTTAATAAAGATAATGAAAAACACCGCGAGCAGCGACCGCCATTTATCACCAAAAGCGAAACATCCTATAAATAGTTTTTACGATTTGTTTATGTCCTTATATGTTAAAAACTGAAAATTATTTGCATTGTCTCCGGAGCGGAGCCATTTAAAATTTGTCTTCAAACTCGGGGGCTCCGCTACGGAGACAATGCAAATAATTTTCAGTTTTTAACATATAAGGACATAAACAAATCGTAAAAACTATTTATAGGATGTTTCGCTTTTGGTGATAAATGACGGTCGTTGCTCGCGGTGTTTTTCATTATTTTTATAGTACGTTGATCTTTTAACATAGGCTATCTTTTATCTCCTATAATATATATTATAAATATAATCTGTTATCTATTTTATATTACGTTAATCTTTATTATAATTTATAATAAAACTATAAACAAATATATAAAATATTAAAAAAAATACTCGAAAAAAAAGGCCTGGAATGCAAAGGGTTAATAAATCAAATCCCAAGAATTATTTAATGCTAAAGCTTTCTAATTAAATACGAAGGAAGTTAGTATACTCGTATTAGGAAGTACCGTATTAGTATTGTTTTATTAAATCATGCAAAAGGTATTTGAATACCTTTTTTTAAATTACTACTAAAATAGCTGTGTGAAAACTATTGCATTATGTATCTATTCATATCGTCCCTAAAAAATTCCAAGATGTTATTTATTATTATTATTAAGATGTTATCCAAGATATTATAACAGAACACTCAATCGATTGCGTGGGCATTGAAAAGGAAGTTTGGCCAAAACAGAAATTTTCAAACGGAAACTAAACTGTATTTGAAGTATTAATAAATTACAAAAACACACCATTATAATATAAAATGTATTTATTACTATTATGTATTTATTACGGTAAATGTAAATATTGCCAGATTATCAAGTATTCTGTGAAGTGAACTTTTTTTTTTTTCCTCTCCTTTAATTATTTTTTTTTTAAATGTTACATGTTGTATTATATTTTTATTACATATTCTTTGATTATATTGATAATCGAGCTTTTGATTTGTTATTAACACATTCGAATGCAGCTGAAAATGAAAGAAATGTGGTGCGTTCGCGAAACACACAACTTATTGTTCACTACATCTATCCTAGCATATCTTATTTATACGCAACATGCTCATTGAGTAAATGTCGAACTGATAATAAAATAGATACTTTCTATTTGCAGTAGATTAATTGGAGGAATTTAAAAAATCTTATTAACTGTTTCTGTTTTTACTTTCACTTACCTATATATGAAATATGTAGTAAGGGAAAGTATTTTGATCGTGAAAAATTTCGACTTCAACGGTAATACACGTTTTGGGGTCCTTGAGTCGAAATAACCAAGTCCCGCGAAATGGTCTGTGTGTGAACAGACTAGTTCAAAAACTATGAACGTAAAATTGGGTATTTAGAGTATGTATATGCCAGCGATGTGACAGCAAAAATTTCATCAAATTTGCTCAAAGGGAGGGGGTACTTTATTTAATAACTTTTTACGTTTTTTTCGATTTTCTCAAAAACGGCTCTAACGATTTTGATTAAACTCAGTATTTGATCTATTTATATTCCCAAGATATGACTGTAAAAATTTCATCAAAATTGATTAACCGGAGGGGGTACTTTATTTAATAACTTTTTACGTGTTTTTTTATTTACTCAAAAACGGTTTTAACGATTTTGATCAAACTTGGTATTTGATGTATTTATATGCCCGAGATATGATTGTAAATATTTCATCAAAATTGATCTACAGGAGGGGGGACTTTACTTAATAAATTTTGTATCATTTTCACGTGTTTTTTTATTTACTCTAAAACGGTTTTAACGATTTTGATCAAACTGGGTATTTGATGTATGTATATGCCAAAGATGTGATAGCCAATATTTCATCGAAATTGGTCAAACGGATGTGGCACTTTATTTCTTAATTTTTTTTCAATTTTTACCTTATTTATCGATTATCTCAAAAACGGCTTTAACGATTTTTATCAAATTCGTCATGTTTAATGAAAATTAGTTGTTCTTTAATATCAGGTAAGCTTTATCATTATAAAAATGTTCTGAGGGGGCTTAAATGTGGTAGGTGCTTTTTTTGTTTGTTTGTTTTTTGTTTCCTATAAAGTACCTTTGTTTTTGTTTATATGGAGAAATTAACTATCTCTCGTTCCGCCTGAAAATAAGAAATGGCTAAATATGAGATATGAAAAAAATAAAGAAAACATATAGAGGAAAAAAAAAGAAAAATATTCAGTCAACTTATAAAACTCGTTGAGCCCACTCATCCGGAGGACGCCTTTAATGACAGACCATTGTTCATAATTTAAGCCGATCTGTTCAATTCAGAAGTGGCAATTAACAAAACGCATTCATTTCTAATCTAAGTAAGTTGGTAAGTGAAAGTTGTGTGTTGCGAGCACGCACCAGATTTTTATTTTTGTTTTCATTTGCTCTATAACAAACACTAATTTCTTTTATTATTAAATAAAAGGTTTTACTTGAGATAATTCGGCAATGCAAGCATAATATTCCAAGTCGACTGATTTTATAATTCTTTATGTACTTGTTGAAAATTGTATTTAGTTACAGTCACGATGAAATTTTTACAGTCATTTCTCGGGAATATTAATACATCAAATACGCAGTTTGATCAAAATCGTTAAAGCCGTTTTTGAGTAAATAAAAAAAACAGGTGAAATGATACAAAATTCCATACAGCAGCGTGGGCGAGTTATGCAAACCCGCAACAATGGTAGATCTGTTGGTACCCGCCAGACATATGAGGAGTGGAATTTCAAAACGTCTTTTGTCCAGTTTGGAGAATTTTCGGAAGATCACAAAAATGTTGTTGTACTCTAAAAAATCTACCAATCTTTTCATTTTTGCTTCAACATAATTCTATTTGGACTCTAGATTGTTATTTAAACAAAAATCATGGAGATACTTATAATTTTTAGTCTTTAGCAAGTATTTCAATTTGGACAAGAGACGTTTTGAAACAACAATTTCCTCTGCGATAAACCGTTTTCGAGTAATTAGCGAAAAGATGAAAAAATATGTCGATTTTGTTCGCCTATAAAATTTGATGGCAACCGATCTGAGGTGGCAGACGTTCACATTTGTTGTCTATGAAATGAGTACTTTCAGCCAATATGATCAAAAGTTTTCTTCAAATCAGGCACCTTTTTGGCCCTCAGCTCCCGGACTATTTTACTAGCTTGCGTTGAAGCGGTTGGTGTACCGTTTAACCGGCTGTAGAGTTTTCCTAATAAATTGAATTTTATGGAATAGACATGGGAGTTGGGTGAACAAGCAATATCAATAAGCGGTTGAGGCAGTCAGACATTGAAGTAAAGCATGAGTCAGGATGACTACTAACTACGGAGAGACTATGATGCAGCCCTCTTGGTATGCCTTCTACTGGCTATAGTCTGCCTATTCTATTGTTCACTACATCTATCCTAGCATATCATGTTTATAAGTAATATGCTCTTTGAGTAGATGTCGAACTGATAATAAAAGACATGCTTTCTATTTGCAAGATTAGGATGCCCACTTATTTGCAGTAGATTCCTGTTACTGTTTTTACTTTCACTTACCTATATATGAAATATATAGTAAGTGGAAGTATTGCGATCGTGAAAATTTTCGACTTCAACGGAAATACACGTTTTGGGATCCCCTGAGTCCAAATAACCAAGTCCCGCGAAATGGTCTGTGTGTGAACAGACTAGTTCAAAAACTATGAACGTGAAATTGGGTATTTAGTGTAGGTATATGCCCGCGATGTGACAGTAAAAATTTCATCAAAATTGCTCAAAGGGAGGGGGTACTTTATTTTATAACTGTTTACGTTTTTTTTTCGATTTTCTCGAACGATTTTGATCAAAGTGGGTATTTGATGTATGTATATGCCAACATTGCATCAAAATTGGACAGACGGAGGGGGCACTTTATTTCATAACTTTTTTTCCAATTTTTACTTTTACTTTCACTTACCTATATATGAAATATATAGTAAGTGGAAGTATTGCGATCGTGAAAATTTTCGACTTCCGGTTTTCAACGGAAATACACGTTTTGGGGTCCCCTGAGTCAAAATAACCAAGTCCCGCGAAATGGTCTGTGTGTGTGTGTGTGTGTCTGTGTGTGTGTGTGTGTATGTGAACAGACTAGCTCAAAAACTATAAACCGTGCGAACCTGAAATTGGGTATTTATAGTATATATAAGCCCGCGATGTGACAGCAAAAATGTCATCAAATTTGCTCAAAGGGAGGGGGTACTTTATTTAATAACTTTTTAAGTTTTTTTCGATTTTCTCAAAAACGGCTCTAACGATTTTGATTAAACTGAGTATTTGATCTATTTATATGCCTGAAATATGACTGTAAAAATTTCATCAAAATTAATCAACCGGAGGGGGGACTTTACTTAATAAATTTTGTATCATTTTCACATGTTTTTTTTATTTACTCAAAAACGGTTTTAACGATTTTGATCAAACTTGGTATTTGATGTATTTATATGCCAAAGATGTGATAACCAACATTTCATCACAATTGATCAACCGGAGGGGGGACTTAACTTAATAAATTTTGTATCATTTCCACGTGTTTTTTTTATTTACTCAAAAACGGTTTTAACGATTTTGATCAAACTTGGTATTTGATGTATTTATATGCCCGAGATATGACTGTAAAAATTTCATCAAAATTGATCTACGGGAGGGGGAACTTTACTTAATAAATTTTGTATCATTTTCACGGGGTTTTTTTATTTACTCAAAAACGGCTTTAACGATTAACAAAAATAAGATATGAATGTAGAAAAATGTGTGACTTTGGGAAATGATATTTAGCAAAACACGTCAATTTGTAATCTAAGTAAGTTGGTAAGTGAAAGTTGTGTGTTGCGCGCACGCACCAGATTTTTTTTTTAATTATCTCAAAAACGGCTTTAACGATTTTGATCATATTCGTCATCTTAAATGAAAATTAGGGGTTCTTTAATATCAAGTAAGCTTTATCATTATTAAAATGTTTTGAGGGGGCTTAAATGGGGAAGGGCCATTTTTTGTTTTCCTGTAAAGTACCCTTTTTTTTTTGTTTAGACGGAGAAATTAACTGTCTCTCGTTAGGCCTAAAAATAAAAAATGGCGAAATATGTGAAAAATCAAGTAAACACTAATAGAGGAGAAAAAAAGAAAAATATTCCGTCAATTCATAAAACACTTCAAGCCCACGTATGCGGAGTACGCCTTTAATTACAGACCATTGTTCATAATTAAAGCCATTTTGTTTATGTAATGGAAATTATTTGTTTCATGGTAACTAAATGAAGTTTTCAACAAATAAATAGAGAATTATAAAATCAGACGACTTGGAGTATAAAAAATATTGTTTTTTATAGAGCAAATAAAAACAAAAATAAGAAATTAATGTGGAAAAATGAGTGACTTTGAGAAGTGGCAATTAAGAAAACACATCAATTTCTAATCTAAGTAAGTTGGTAAGTGAAAGTTGTGTGTTGCGCGCACGCAGCAGATTTTTTAAGTTCAGATTATGAACCTTGTGGGTGTAGGTGGCTCTAGGTCTGATGGTTTCCCGTTTTGAAAAAAAATTTTACGAATGGTTAAATGATAGTCAGGATTTTCAATTTACAATGATTTTATTGTGGTAAGACAACGTTTCGGTTCAACTTGTGAATCGAAATCTTCATCAGGTCTAAAAGAAAACTAATATATGAGTATCTATGCTAGAGGGCGACAATAAATGGATACATTACAGAACTGATAATAATATAAAAGATGGTGTATACATGAATATTAAAATAAGTGGCTGGTTAACAAGATAAAACAGAATCTGATATTTACCTACTGAGTCCAGGTGGATACTAAGACTAAAGCTAAAAATAAGGTGAGAGGTAGAGGTAGAGATAATTTCATCCACTTATTCTGACATCTTCCGCATCCTCAAATCCTAGTTTAGATTAGATAGGTACCTGCAATTATCTCTGTACCTTTGTACTATTATTACCTTTTTGTATTGTAAAACTTCTTTCTGTATATTTTCAAATTTTTTATGCATTTTTACATTATGTATTATCTCATTTTTATGTTTTATTGAGTCCAGACATAACTATTTGTATACAGTACTATCTATTTTGTTAGTTTTTGATAATTTTTTCTATTCGCTTTGGATTTCCCCGTCATAAACCTTTTGAAGTCGGCAAACTAACCCCCTACCACTACCTCTCCCCTTATTTTTAGCTTTAGTCTTATTATCCACCTGGACTCAGTAGATAAATATCAGATTCTATTTTATCTTGTTGACCAGCCACTTATTTTAATATTCATGTATACACCATTTTTATACCATTATCAGTTCTGTAATGTATCCATTTATTGTCATACTCTAGCATAGATACTCATATATTAGTTTTCTTTTAGCCCTGATGAAGATCCACAAGTTGAATCGAAACGTTGGCTTACCATAATAAAATCATTGTAAACTGAAAATCCTGACTATCATTTAACCTATCGTAAAGAAGAACAGTTGACTATCCCTCACTTCTAAAATTTTGTTTTAGTTTGAACGTTCAATGTGACACACTAGAGTTAATAATCAAAGTGTATATATTGTAAAAAGTTATTTCGAGATTGCTTATTTGTATTATGTTTATAAAATGTAGTTATGAAACAAATTTTGCTAAAAAAGAAACTCTTTTGTTCTTTCCCATGAGTGTTATTATTGGGTGGATTATCTGGAAAACTTCTGTACTCTGATTAGGCCTGATTAGTCCGAATAATCAGCGCTCTCCTGTAATTCATAGTTTAATTCATATTTAGTTACAGTTCCCATGGATGGCATGAAGCATTTAATGCCTGCCAGCTCTTAATCAAAGCTGGATGACAACACGAACAGTGCCAAAGAGGTCCTCAGACTGGGTCTGGTAGTAACGTCTTTAATGTTACCGTTCCCCTTTATCGAAACTGGGGTGCCATGGTAATTAGTTCTGTCTAAGTAGGAGGGGTCGGGCCTCCCGAGTTCCGTCCTCTTGAATACATACCATGGTGCCTAGTGTAAAATTGAAACATTGTTACAAAAAATCTGGTGCGATTCGCGCAACACACAACTTTCACTTACGTACTTACGTAGATTAGAAATTGGCGTATTTCGATAATATGTAAACGCCATTCCTCATTTAAAAATTTAAAACTTGAATGTTCTCAGTACTTTTAGATTCATTATTGCTTATTTTTTTTTCTTTTCTAATCTCTAGTAATTCTTTTGTTTGATGAGAAATATTTACCGTGGAGACAAATAGGTTCCGTAAAATGATATCATAGTAATCATTATTTTTATGTTTGTACAATATTTCATAGTGGTGAGGCAAAAAAAATGGTGATTAAGTGGAAGATTCCTTGATGTAAGGTGGTCTATAAGGGTAATAAAAAAGCCTTGAATAAACAAATCTGGAAGGAGACCATTAACGCATTTGGTTGAGGAAACCCACAGCTTTACCGTAGAACTAATTTATACATATACATATTCATTTACTGGGTGTAAACAATGAGTGCCCACATCCAACAGTGGAAAAACGAATATACTGGGTGTCCCAGACCTAGTGTAAAAAAAAAAATTAGGTAATACTGGATGCTAAACGGGGAAGAATGGCGCAGAAACGAGTTTCCTATCTCAATCTATTGAGGAGATAGAATTTTTTTTGTTTTTATTTTTAAAATCTTACTTTTTTTTCTGAAAAATTAGTTTTCTCTACTTTTGTTTAGCGTAGAAACATAAACGATGTTTATTTTAATTCCACTTTCGGTGGGACTTTAACGCGCTAAACAAAAAACATGTATTAAAACTTAAATTTTTAATAGTTTTTGAAAATTCCTCACTCCCCACCGGAGCACCCTAGAAGCTGTCAAATTTTCTAAAAACTGTGGAATTTAGTTACCTTTTTAGTGGTGTTACCCATTATACAATTGCACTTCACCTTTTGAGTCTAAAAGAAGTTTTTCTGATGAAAAACACCCTAGAGAATGTCAATGGGGAAGCGCGCTAGAGCCTGCATCCAAAATAATGGATGCCGAACTTCCTATGAGTTAGAGTTAGTTTTACTTTTTTTATACTAGAAAGAACAATGTATGAATTCTAAATAATGTAAAAAGGGTAATAATAATCTAAAATTAAAAAAAAAAATCCTTAGTTTAAATTTAAAAAATACTTTCTTTAAAATAAATTTACCTTTTTTTTTCTCTTCTACTAAAATTTGAAAAATCCTACATAAACAATGTTGAATATAAGCATGCAACCAAAGTAATGGAGGAAATTTTGAACACGCGCTGCAATAATCCATTTTAATATGGTTCTGCAATAATAATAATATTTTTATCTTCAATTTTTTTAAAAAGAAAAAAAAAATTCAATCTGCTGGATGCATGCTTATATTCAACATTGTTTATGTAGGATTTTTCAAGTTTTAGTAGAAGAGAAGAAAAATGTTTAATTTATTTTAAGGAAAGTATTTTTTTAATTTAAACTGAGGAGTTTTTTCTTTAAATTTTAGATTATTATTACCCTTTTTACATTATTTAGAATTCATACATTGTTCTTTCTAGTCTTAAAAAAGTAAAACCAACTCATGGGAAGTTCGGCATCCATTACTTTGGATGCAGGCTCTTGCGCGCTTCCTCATTGCCCCAGCAGTGACATCTCTGGCGTGTTTTTCATCAGAAAAACTTCTTTTAGACTCAAAAGGTGAAGTGCAATTGTATAATGGGTAACACCACTAAAAAGCTAACTAACTTTCACAGGTTTTAGAACATTGGACAGCTTCTACGGTGCTCCAGTGGGGAGTGAGGAATTTTCAAAAACTCTTAAAAATTTAAGTTTTAATAAATGTTTTGTGTTTAGCGCGTTAAAAGTCCCACCGAAATTGGAATTAACCAGACTCATCTCATCTTTTAGAAAATTTAATGCTGATTAAGAAAATATCATCGTTTTTGTTTCTACGCTAAGCAAAAGTAGAGAAAACTGTAATTTTTCAGAAAAAAGTAAGATTAAAAAAAAAAATTCAATCTCCTCACCAGATTGAGATAGGAAACTCGTTTCTGCGCCATTCTACCCCGTTTAGCATGCAGTATTACCTTAATTTTTTTTTATTTTACACTAGGTCTGGGACACCCAGTATATTCGTTTTTCCACTGTTGGATGTGGGCACTCATTGTTTGACACAGCTACCATCCTCGCATTTCCAGTTGAGCTCTAATCGATCTTACTCGGGGAAAAGGCCCTAGATTGAATTATTTATCCGGCACGTGGCTCTTCCTAGGGCTTAGATATAAATGGGCACGTGTGCTTCCTCTCTCTCTCTGCCGAGTGTATTTCAGTTATTAGCCATCGAAAAGTTAAATAAATCAATAGGGATAGTCATGAACGAGTGCTTTTCATATGCTCTTACTTGAACTTTGATATTAGCTTTTCGTAGAATAGGTTTCTCTGCTTTTAACGACCCTAGATGGATGTCAGATGAATAATTTTCATGAAATTGATTTTCTAAACCGCTCTAGTCTTCGTCTCATAAAATATTTTGCATGTCCTTGGTAGTAAGGCTATCAATAAAAAGTGAAGTTTCTCGAAAGTACTAAAATAATCCGAACTTACCTATGTATATATCTTTTTATGTATTATTTAATGAATATTTCAGTAAATACCAATTTATAAATGCAATAATCTGTTTTATAATAAACTAGCAGACCCGGCCACGCGTTGCTGTGGCTCAGTAGTTATATCCTAATATTTTTAAACAAATACAGTGATACCAATATTCATTTATAAAGATGAAAACCTTTCAGCTAATCAAAATCCAACATGATTGAGAATAGAGCATTCATTACACCATTTAAAAGTATTTGATAAAGAATATAGGAAAGTAAAAGTTTTTATTTTTTACATCTCATATTTCAATGTAGTTTGATTAAAAAGGAGCTGATTGTGTTTACGACTCACAGAGCTGCCAACTCTATCGCCCTTTTTTTATGGATCGGTATAAACTAACTCGAAATGACTATATTTTTCCACTAATTTTAAAAAGGATGACTGAAGTAAGGTTTGGTAACCTCAGCCATTGATCTATTGATTATTGGCCTAACACTACTTCAACTTGGTATTGTTAGTTTAACAACGGGTTTAATTTTGCTCAGGGTCATGCCAATCTTGGTTAACGCGTCATATATGTCCTTTTGATAGGCGTTTTTCTCAATTTCTTTGAGACCTCGATTTCCCAACCCTTCGGCTAATAAGTGTTCGGTAGGAGGGTGGTGTGTTGAAGCTTTTAATTTAGCAATATATTTGAGTGATAAGAAATCTCTTCTTAAAGAAGTTTTTACATAATACAATTAAGAATTTTTATTTATTCAAGTACTAATTTGTTCAAATGTTTTGGGTTAACCTGTTTTTTTTTTTTTTTTAACACAAACCAAAGATTTGATGGTTTCCACACACGTGAGCAGGCGATACCCATTTCCTAAGTGAGTTATGCCATTGCCCAAGGGAAAAACACGGATTTTCAAAGTCCAAGTGGACATTGTTTGCCCTTGGGATTTGTTTATGGTCATGGCAAAAGCCAAACGAATAGGATATTGAAGCCTTTTAAATTTTATTAAAAATTCTGTCGGTTCCAGAGGAATAGGTAGCAACAGGACGATATCTCCTGTAAACCTTCCAGGCAACATTTTTCCTTCAATAACATTTCCTGTGATCCTTTTAATGACCAAACGTGTACCGTTGCACAATTGAGGTGGATTTAAGTTACGAAGAAGAATGATCGGTGAGCCAATCTTCAACTGGAGATTGTTTGGGTGTATATCCAGGGAATTAAAAAATTCAGTTTGGAAATTTACGGCTTCGTTTACATCTAGAACATTGTCAATTGATTTTGGAAGTTTATTTCATCGAAATCAACATTTTTTGCTGCCAAAATAGCACGACTACCCAGCCAATTATAGTCCAAATAATTGTTCAAAATATCAGGAAAGACACTTTATATTTCGTATACTGTTCATTTTTCGTCTCTATAACAGTTCAGAAATTTTCTGGTAATTTGATAAATTTTGAATTTCGATGCAGCTCTATTTCACCGTTTCCAATATAGAGCAATTGTTTAAAAAATATATCTGCCGATGGATTATTTTGCAGTAGTACTCTCATATTTATGGCGGATAAATCTGAAACTTGAAGTTACCCAAATAGCAATTATTCCTATTCAGTAGAGGTGTAATAATCATTAAATGTAAAATTTAAAAAATGCCGCAATTTGTAATCCTTTCTTAATCAACAATCATTTAAAGATAAGTAAAAAATTGTATTCTGGTAAAATAACAACGAAATATCATTCCCAATAATAGCCTACTTTAAATTAAAGAAAGGATTAAAATCTTCGCTAACATTTCTTAAATTTTACATTTAAAGATAATTACAACTCTGCTGAACAGGAAGTAACATCCTCTATTCGATTGGGATTAAATTTTCTCAACTTTAAATTATTGTTGATAAAGGAGAAATTACAAATCTTCACTGACATTTTTTAAATTTTACAATTTAGATCTCGGGATAAAAATGATAAAAAGGTTTGGTAAAATAAAAAAAAACACTGTATTTAAATAATAATAACAAAACGAATAATGAAAATAAAGAAACTTCTGTTAAATAAATCAACTGAAAATATAATATCAAAGTCTTTATTATGCAGTTCTTTAATCATGCAAATCACAAAGTAACCCACAACACCTAATCAAAACACACCCAGTGAGTTTTTATGACTGTTACCCGCAGTGTAGCCACTATTGTCTCACTAATTTTCACTAATTTTTGGCAACACTGACTCCCCAAGTAAGGTTTCTATTAGGTTACACCTATGACAGTAGGTGCTGTTACAACATTTATAGAGTATTATTTCAAATAATAGCCTAATTTAAATTATTAAAATGTATTTACTTTACTAAAAGTTGATATCAGGGTGGGCCACAGAAAAGTGTTTCAGCGGTTAGCTTGTAATTTAATTTAAATACAAATAAAAAAGGAAAAGGAAAAAGTACCTACACTTTTGAGAATTTATTGTAACCTTTTCTTGATTTATTTATTCTTTAATGAAAATTAACAATAAATACAAAGATTTGTATTACCATTTGTCTGTGGAAAATAATAATATAGGAACAAATAACTGCACTCACATAACGCAATACAAAATTATAATAATGATAACCTGTATTACAATAGCATGCTTATAAACAAAAACATTATGAAATCGACATATGACGACAATTTTTAAATTTTACATATAAAGATAATTACACTGATCAGGAAGGAATAATCTGTATTCCATTGGGATTCAATTTATTTTTTCAACTTTAAAATAAAGTTGATTAAGAAAGGATTAAAATTTTCTTTGGCTTTCTATAAATTTTACATATGTAATGATGTTTAAAGGATGTTTGATATTTAAAGAAACACATGTTTTTATTATTTAGACTAATTGTTTTAAATTCAGAGGGACATATTTTAATTTGAATATTGATTATTTTTAATTAAGTAATGTATAAAATATTCTAAAAACCTATTTCTAATCTAATAATTTCAAAATACTATAAATTTGAAGAGATTATAAATCATCGCTGGCATTTTATAAATTTTACTTATAAAGATAATTACAACTCTGCTAAAAAGGAAGGAACGATCTGTATTCTATTGGGATTAAATTTTGTCTACTTTAAATTATCATTGATTAAGAAGGGATTAGAAATTTTCGCTAACATGTTTTAAATTCTACATATAAAGAAAAATATACCTCTGCTGAACAGAAAGGAACTATGTGTATTCCATTGAGATTTAATTTTTTCTACTTCAAATAATTGTTGATTAAGAAAGAATTACAATTCTTCACTAACATTTTTTAAATTTTACACATATACATATAAGAATAGACTATTTTAAGTTATTAAAATGTATTTACTTTTCTAAAAGTTGATATCAGGGTCGACCACAGCACAGTGTTAGAGCATTTAGCTAGGAATTGGAAAGAATACAAATAAAAAAGGAAAGGGAAGGAAAAATACCTATACTTTTGAGAATTTGTAGTAACCTTTTCATGGTTTATTCTTTAACTAAAATTAAGAATGAATACAAAGATTTTACAACTATTTGCCAATGGAATATAATAATGGAACACTATGAACAAATAACAGCACTTACATAATACAATACAAAATCTACGCTGACATTTTTTAAATTTCACATATATAAAAGGACGATTCCAATTATAGCCTATTTTAAGTTATTAAAATGTATTTACTTTTCTAAAAGTTGATATCAGGGTCGACCACAGTACAGTGTTAGAGCATTTAGCTACGAATTGGAAAGAATACAAATAAAAAAGGAAAGGGAAGGAAAAATACCTATACTTTTGAGAATTAGTTGTAACGTTTTCTTGATTTATATTTTTTAATTAAAATTAAGAAAGAATACAAAGATTTTACAACTATTTGCCAGTGGAATATAAGGATGGAACTCTATGAACAAATAACTGCACTTACATAATACAATACAAAATCTTCGCTGACATTTTTAAAATTTTACATATATATAAGGACTATTCTAATTATAGCCTAAAATGTATTTACTTTTCTAAAAGTTGATATCAGGGTCGACCACAGCACAGTGTTAGAGCATTTAGCTAGGAATTGGAAAGAATACAAATAAAAAAGGAAAAGGAAGGAAAAATATCTACACTTTTGAGAATTTGTTGTAACATTTTCTTGATTTATATTCTTTAATTAAAATTAAGAAAGAATACAAAGATTTTACAACTATTTGCCAGTGGAATATAAGGATGGAACTCTATGAACAAATAACTGCACTTACATAATACAATACAAAATCTTCGCTGACATTTTTAAAATTTTACATATATATAAGGACTATTCTAATTATAGCCTAAAATGTATTTACTTTTCTAAAAGTTGATATCAGGGTCGACCACAGCACAGTGTTAGAGCATTTAGCTAGGAATTGGAAAGAATACAAATAAAAAAGGAAAAGGAAGGAAAAATATCTACACTTTTGAGAATTTGTTGTAACGTTTTCTTGATTTATATTCTTTAATTAAAATTAAGAAAGAATACAAAGATTTTACAACTATTTGCCAGTGGAATATAAGGATGGAACTCTATGAACAAATAACTGCACTTACATAATACAATACAAAATCTTCGCTGACATTTTTAAAATTTTACATATATATAAGGACTATTCTAATTATAGCCTAAAATGTATTTACTTTTCTAAAAGTTGATATCAGGGTCGACCACAGCACAGTGTTAGAGCATTTAGCTAGGAATTGGAAAGAATACAAATAAAAAAGGAAAAGGAAGGAAAAATATCTACACTTTTGAGAATTTGTTGTAACATTTTCTTGATTTATATTCTTTAATTAAAATTAAGAAAGAATACAAAGATTTTACAACTATTTGCCAGTGGAATATAAGGATGGAACTCTATGAACAAATAACTGCACTTACATAGTACAATACA
This sequence comes from Aelia acuminata, assembly GCA_911387785.2. Classification (NCBI taxonomy): domain Eukaryota; kingdom Metazoa; phylum Arthropoda; class Insecta; order Hemiptera; family Pentatomidae; genus Aelia; species Aelia acuminata. The sequence continues at coordinate 175,682,740 of OU426979.1, forward strand.
AAATCTTCGCTGACATTTTTTAAATTTTACATATATATAAGGACTATTCTAATTAAAGCCTAAAATGTATTTACTTTTCTAAAAGTTGATATCGGGGTGGACCTCAGCAAAGTGTTTGAGCACTTAGTTAGGAATTGGAAAGATTACAAATAAAAAGGAAAAGGAAGGAAAAATACATACACTTTTGAGACTTTGGTGTAACCTTTTCTTGATTTATTCATAATTGAAAATTAAGAATAAATATAAAGATTTTTATTACTATTTGCCTGCAGAATATAAAGATGGAACAATAAGACCAAATAACTGCACTTACTAATAACGCAATACAAAACTATTATAACCGTAATTATAATAGCATGCTTGTAAACAAAAAGGTTATTAAATCGACATGTGTAGCCATGTTAATAAATCATAACACGACCTACTGTATTTGCAGTAATTCACTATATAAGAATTATTTTGATCACAAATCAATTTAAAAACTATCCGGTCCGGTAAGTTGGCCAAAACTATATAAATTGAGCCAAATTTCATTAAAATCGGTTGAGTAGTTTCTGAGAAATAGAGAGACAAACATACGGACACGAGATTTTTATATATATAAGGATGAGCGAATAATTACGAAAGTTGGTAGTCATAAAGTAGACGAAAGTTAAAAAAAATAATATTTTTTTTTTTGTTGGCGCATTAGGCCTAATGAGACCTTTGGCCCCGCAGTACGGTCTTCTTACAGGCATTTGCGTTGCTTGCGGGAGCACAGACAGCCTGGAGGGTGTAGCCCAAACAACCTCACGTTGCTGCAAGCCATGGTCACCAATTTGGTCCAAGGATTATGGTAACCCAGAGTCAGCAGGCCCAGAACCTATATTTCTTTCCCTGAAGCATACCGTCCTTGTACCAAACCTCCGGGTGGTTACTTATCCTGGAAATCCACTCCACGATTCTCGATGGGATACACGGGGAAGGTAAATCACTCCTTAGGGGTAGGCTTATACTGAATGGCGTTCATTGGCGGGTGGTCACCTTAATGGAGCGGTCACCCATCCAAGTACTAAACACGCTCGACGTTGCTTAACTTTGATTACCTATTGCAAGCGCCTTTGTCCACTCGGCCATCTCCCCCCCCCCAAAAAAAAAAAAAAATAAAAAAATATTGACCATAAATTATTTTTAGTGTAATTTTTTAAAACGATCTCTCAGTTAGTGTTTCCGATTTCAAAATTATATAATTTTATTTAGTATATGTTGTGTGTTTAGTATTATTTACATTAGATAGATAGATTAGTATTACCACATTAGTTTAGTACAGTAATGTGGTGTAAATTAACACATAAACATCCTTTTCTTTGACTTTGACTTCTGTTTATTATTGTCTCATGCGTGGATTATGGAAGGCACAATGGGTCGAAGTGACATTTTTCTTATTTCGAATAAAGTTTTAAAGTTAAAAGATTGTAAAAAAAAAAAAAATTATCTTGATTCGAAAGATCAATTTCATTTTAATTTTAATTCTTAAATCCATGGTTGGGAATTAATAATTCTGTTAATTAAGAAGAGACCCTTAATTTGAAGGGGTCGGGGCAAAATAGTGCCAAGCAACATTTAAAAAAAAATAAACTGTCGCTGCAGTCTGCTTTATATTACGTAGGACTATATGTCTATGATGGAAATGCCACCTAAATATGACTATATAGTCGTCTCTATAATCATATTTAGGTAGCATTTCCAACATAGACATATAGTCCAACGTAATATTAAGCAGACTGCAGCTACCTTTTATTTTTCTTAAAAATGTTGCTTGGCACTATTTTGCCCCGACCCCTTCAATTGTGATACTTGTTATTAAATAAAATATATTGTAAAACTTATGTGGGTTTAAATTATTTTTATTAACGAAAAATTATAACACACAATTGCAGCCCAATAAATAACGACTCAGATAATCAACAAGCTTACAAAAAGTAACTTGTAACGTTCACTGTAACACAAACGTAACTATATGATCGGTCTTCAGAGGCTAACTCTTTATTACATCGCTCCTTATATTTAGTCTGAAGTAGAACTGCCTGGAATGTTCTATGCAATCGTAGAAGGCACTCAAACAGTCACGAACATGTTCTAGAACAGTTTGTTCTAACTGTTGCAGCATTAGTCCAGAACTATTTTAAATCATAAGTTTTCGTTCATCTTAGTAGCTCTTCATCTTCCATTTGCAATTTTTGCTGTTAGTTATTTTTTTTTTTTTTTTTTTTTGCACTTAAATGTTTATAAATTTATTCTAACTCCTCTTAGAACTTATTTGTCATCGTTTATCAAGCATCGAAATTTCATTTCTCCACAGAGACGCGAAACAACAATCGTATGAGTGGTTTTTTTTTCTCTTTTCCGAAGCCGAAAAAAAAAATAAAATTAAACCAACATGTGTATTTTGGGATCGAAAGTGAGTATTGTTGGTCGACTTTGTGCCTCCTGGGACCACAATATGCTCTCATCAGTTTTGTCAAACTCTAAAAAAAACTACAAGCAAAAACAAAACTCAGGAGGGACAGTTCAGACCGGGTGAAAAGCTAGCCCACAAATCCCCCGTCAAACTTTTTATTAAAATGAAGGGTGGACATCAACACTGATCCTTCTGTTCTCTAAGTTGAAGAGACAACTGGCAGGAATCTTTAATTTAGCCGGACAACACGTCTGGATCCCTTGGGAATTGGTGAAACTCCAAAATCATTTGGATTCCAAAGTCATTTTTGCCCTAGAATATCACTTTGGTGTTGGTGGATTTTTTTAATTTTAATTCTTTCATAATGCATTACTCCCACATAATCGATTTAAATGGATGATTGATATGTCGATAGAAAAATCTTCAAGTCTAAGCAGACATTACGAATCGGAGGAAAAAAAAAAACATACAATTCTTTACTTTATTTATACGAAAATCTACTTAACAGCAAAACTAAACCATTCACGGCAGGTCTCGATTGAATTCAACCGTGAAGTCTTTGCACCTTGCGGATTCTTTCGGGGGATCATTCTAGGACATTTTTAGATGAAAAAAATACAAAAATTAAAATCCTAAAGGTGGCCGTTTTTTTTTTTTTTTTCATTCGCATTTTTTAACAAAATGTGTAAAAATTTAATTTTAATATTTATTCTTCGTGTATATTTTTTTCATATAGTTGACGGAAATGCTTCACTTAGGAATTAAATATGATCTTATAAAATAATAATATTCAAAAGTTATTAGGTTTTTGAAACATTGTCTTAATTACTTTATTTATGTTACAATTTAAAAAATACTTTCTTTAAAATAAATTAAACTTTTTTCTTCTCTTCTACTAAAATATGAAAAATCATACATAAAAAATGTTGAAGATAGAAAATAATAATTCACCTTTTGAGTCTAAAAGAAGTTTTTCTGATGAAAATCACACTTGAGAATGTCACTGCTGGGGCAATGAGGAAGCGCACTAGAGCCTGCATCCAAAGTAATGGATGCCGAAATTCCCACGAGTGAGAGTTAGTTTTACTTTTAATTTAAAAATGTTGAATATAAGCCTGCATCCAAAGTAATAGAGGAAATTTTGAACACTCGCTGCAATAATCCATTTTAATATGGTTCTACAATAATAATATTATTTTCTATCTTCAACATTTTTTATGTAGGATTTTTCAAATTTTAGTAGAAGAGAAGAAAAAAGTTTAATTTATTCTAAAGAAAGTATTTTTTTTTTAACTTAAACTAAGGATTTTTTTTTTATTTTAGATTATTATTACCCTTTTTATATTATTTAGAATTCATAAATCGTTCTTTCTAGTCTTAAAATAGTAAAACTAACTCTACCGCATGGGAATTTCGGCATCCGTTACTTTGGATGCAGTCTCTAGCGCGGCGCTTCCTCATTGCCCCAGCAGTGACATTCTCTAGCGTGTTTTTCATCAGAAAAACTTCTTTTAGACTCAAAAGGTGAAGTGCAATTGTATCATGGGTTACACCACTAAAAAGCTAACTAAAGTTTGCAGTTTTTAGAAAATTTGACAGCACTAGGGTGCTCCAGTGGGGAGTGAGGAATTTTCAAAAACTATTACAAATTTAAGTTTTAATAAATGTTTTGTTATATTAATTCTATATTAGTCTTGAGGCTAAGAAAATAGTGGTTCAGTCTTTTAAATTTGATCCTTTATTGGCCTCACACTATTTTTACAATAGTTGGTTCAACGTTTCGGCACTAAGCCATTTTCAAGAAGAAGACCTGTGACCACAATTTTTAAATAAATTAGGCTGACTACCCTTGTCTAAAATTAAAAATTTTTATTACTAGTTAACAACTATTGTCACTTTAGGTAAGAATCACAGTCAAATGGTCAAACCATTTACCAACTGGGTTTTCATAGGTTTTCTAAGTTAATAGTTATGTTGACTATTCTTATTATTTAAAGTACCTACAAAAGGATGTGTATTTCCTCAAACTGAGAGAAACAACGAACTGAGGAATAACAAAGTAAGAAACAACAAACGTTAGCTTGGAGTTGTGGTCACTGTCACTACAGGTGCTGCTATCTATTAGCTCCTAGCTCACCTTCGACTCTCCTTCTAATGTATTCCCCTTGCGTTGTTTCTCGTTGATTATTCATCTCGTAAAAAGGTTCTCTTTGTTTTTTTTTTTTTTTTTGCTTTTTTCCCTAGTCCACGTCTTTTAATATGTAAAATGCGTGCTGGCTGTCAAGGTATTATTCGCCCGATTTTGTGAAAGAATACTTGAAATATCAGGTAGATTATTTTTTTGTACAAAAATTCAATAAATGCAATTTTTTTATCATAAATTTAATAGCATTTCAAAGAATCATTATCTTGTTTGTTTAACGTCACTTTATGCCACTAAGGCTAATCGGACGATGCTACAGTGGAAGTCTTTAATTTTCTTATTAAATATGGATCTTTTAAAAGTACCTGACATCGTACAGGCTCGGGACATCCATTTTACGTCCTATCGGAGGGACGGCATGGCTAAGGATTTTTTACTCCCTTTAAAAAATCCTAGGACCACTGCTGAGCGCGAACCTGCGACCTTTAGTATTGTAGGTTGCCATTCTAACCACTATACCACTGGTAACTCCGAATCATAATCTTAAACATACACTAATAATAATGGTATTAATGAATCGTTAGAGAGTTGAGAACATTAGAAACAATAATATTTGGTTGAGGAAGTCGTAGAAGGTAATTGATATTGACAATAGAAAAAAATATAATTACTACTCTCATCTTTTTAGCAATCATCATAAAACTTTTAGAATTACAAATCATAGAATTTTTTTTAATTTTATTATAATGGAAAAAAAAATTAAGTACATACTATTTTTCCGATCAAAAAATCTCCAACTTCAAAATTTAAAAAAAAATCATTTTAAATGATATTTCTCTTTGTAAAATAGGTACATTTTTATTTGGTATGAATTTATTTTTAGTAAACTGTTATTTTTTAATATTTCTGTCATACCATTACAAAATAAAAGGGCACGAATTTAAGATAGAGGAGTATTATTAAAAATCATTTGCTGAAAATTTTAAAATGAACTTTCTTTAAAGTTAGACTTTCTTTCAAGTGAAAGACTTAAATAATCTCTCGATTAACATTTTTTTTTTTGGCCAGATTGTTGTGTGCCAAAGCCATTCTTCAGAAATGATTATAAATAATTTTTTTTTTTTTAGTTAGAACTTAGCATGGGTGTAACGTAGTTCATCCTAGTGGTTATAAGTCATAAGGTTTTTGGAAAAATTACTAAATGTAAATTGAGCTATATGAAACAGCTTTACCTTTATAATTTGATCTCGCTGTCGTTTTCTGAAAAAAAAATCTTAAGAGCTCTAATTTCTAAGGCCTTTTTGCATTTCCACGCTTATTTTCCCTCTCTACTAAATGTAAATTGAGCTATATGAAACAGCTTTACCTTTATAATTTGATATCGCTGTCGTTTTCTGAAAAAAAAAAAAAAAAAAAATTAAGAGCTCTAAATTGAAAATTTAGTTCTAATTTAATATATGCCGTAAAACCCCCTTTAACTCTAACCACGATATATTGTCGAAAAAGTTCATAATTCGACTGTTCAGTGGCCTACCTACAAATTGAGACCTTAGTCGAATTAATTTCTAAGACCCTTTAAAAACAAATTAGTATATACAACTCCAAGCTAATCCCATCAGCTGTGGATTTACATGAGTAATTGTTGCTAAATTTACTCCCCCTTTTGGTACACCACTCTATATAAATTTCGTTCTTCATTGATTCGTACCGTCGAAAAGTGTCACGAGTATACGGGGTATGAAATCAATTTTTTTACTTTCACTTACCTATATATGAAATATATAGTAAGTGGAAGTATTGCGATCGTGAAAATTTTCGACTTCCGGTTTTCAACGGAAATACACGTTTTGGGACCCCCTGAGTCGAAATAACCAAGTCCCGCGAAATGGTCTGTGTGTGTGTCTGTGTGTGTGTGTGTATGTGAACAGACTAGATCAAAAACTATAAACCGTGGGAACCTGAAATTGGGTATTTAGTGTAGGTATATGCCCGCGATGTGACAGCAAAAATTTCATCAAAATTGCTCAACGGTAGGGGGTACTTTATCTAATAACTTTTTACGTTTTTTCAATTTTCTCAAAAACGGCTCTAACGATTTTGATTAAACTGAGTATTTAATCTATTTATATGCCCCAAATATGACTGTAAAAATTTCATCAAAATTGATTAACCGGAGGGGGGACTTTACTTAATAAATTTTGTATTATTTTCACGTGTTTTTTTTATTTACTCAAAAACGGTTTTAACGATTTTGATCAAACTTGGTATTTGATGTATTTATATGCCCGAGATATGACTGTAAAAATTTCATCAAAATTGATTAACCGGAGGGGGGACTTTACTTAATAAATTTTGTATTATTTTCACGTGTTTTTTTTATTTACTCAAAAACGGTTTTAACGATTTTGATCAAACTTGGTATTTGATGTATTTATATGCCCGAGATATGACTGTAAAAATTTCATCAAAATTGATTAACCGGAGGGGGGACTTTACTTAATAAATTTTGTATCATTTTCACGTGTTTTTTTTATTTACTCAAAAACGGTTTTAACGATTTTGATCAAACTTGGTATTTGATCTATTTATATGCCCGAGATATGACTGTAAAAATTTCACCAAAATTGATTTACGGGAGGGGGGACTTTACTTAATAAATTTTGTGTCATTTTCACGTGTTTTTTTTATTTACTCAAAAACGGTTTTAACGATTTTGATCAAACTTAGTATTTGATGTATTTATATACCCGAGATATGACTGTAAAAATTTCATCAAAATTGATCTTCGGGAGGGGGGACTTTGCTTAATAAATTTTGTATCATTTTCAGGTTTTTTTTTTATTTACTCAAAAACGGCTTTAACGATTAACAAAAATAAGATATGAATGTAGAAAAATGTGTGACTTTAGGAAATGATAATTAGCAAAACACGTCAATTTCTAATCTAAGTAAGTTGGTAAGTGAAAGTTGTGTGTTGCGCGCACGCACCAGATTTTTTTTTTTTTTAATAAGGTTCATTATATCTTTAGGTAACTAAACAACACAAAAATGACAGAAAAAATAATTTATTAAGGTATAAACTGTATATAGTGACTTTCATATGAAATTTACGAACATACAAAAAATAAACACTGAACATTACTAATAAACAAAAGTTATTTCTCCTCAAAATCGCTAGACTGTAAAAACGACTACCATTTTCTCTTAACATTAAGTATGTATAAAAATACATAAATTTTTTTAATGTTAGATTTTAGGCGGAAAACTGTATGCTAACTCTTTTTTCATGAGCTTAGAAGTTGCATCACAATTGTAGCATTTTTGTATATGATTCGTGTCAGTTGAAATGTTATGTAAAATAAAACTTAATTTTTCTTATTTTTGAACACTGCGTGTGACACTGTGCGTAGTAGGTATATAAACTGAACTTTTACACATATGCCTTTTTTTTTTTTTTTTTTTTATGTGCTCAATTTTTTTTTCAAAATAAACAAGGCGGTAATTGGAAGTTGTTTGATGTATTTATATTATAGTTTATAACTATAGTTATATTATTAAGTATTGTTTGATGTGTATTATAGTGTATAACTATAGTTATATTATTAACTATTGTTTGATGTATAGTGTACAACTTAAGTGGTTACTGTTACACAGCGTAATAATAATTTTAGATTAGTTTCAAAGCTCAGCTTGTTCTGATAATATTAGCAGCTTTCACCTCACATGTTACTTTGAAGTGATTCCTTTTAGAATGCACTCAATTAATACAGTTGATTTTGACTAGAAATGGCTTAGTGAGGTAGGTATGTCGCAGTCAGTAATTGGAGTTGATTTAACACTATGGGATTTGTAATTTACTTGGGGCCAATTGGATGTTTGCCTAGAATACCTGCAATCTCCGCCAATCAAATCCTAGCTAATGGCTTCTAGTTTGCTTCATTGCTACCTGCCAACGCGACTCGATGTAGCCTTGAATTTTGGAATTTATATACATACAGTTTGAATAGATATGAGATATCGCCCAATAATGATTTGAAATCAGTTGCAATAAATATTTTCTTTCATCAAATCGTTGACTAAAAATACTTACCTACCTATTCTTCTAGCCTATGCCCACTTACATCTACAAGTAATTTATTTAGCAATGTACAGATGCTTACGATATAATTTTTATCTCTCATAATCCTCAGTATACGTACCATTTGAGCGCCTATCCACAAGAATTTGAGTTGATAAAAAATCTATTAACCTAGAAAATAAAAATAAAAGTTACAAAAAAAAGAAGAAGAAATGCGCGCAACTTTCACCTACGAACTTACTTATATAAGAAATTGATGTATTTCGATAATATGTAAACGCCATTCCTCAACTTCACACATTTTTATGCTTATACATATTTTTATACCTCCATAAGTGTTAGAGTATCTGCATTGCAAAACTTGGAAGTTCTCAGTAAGTACTTTTCGATTTATTATTGCTTATTTCTTTTTTTAAGGGACCTAATTTCGACAAACCAGTTTTTTTTACTGGTTGTTTGTTTTTTACTGCTAGTTGCTTTTTGCAAATATACCATGAGGTGAATCGATGGAAGGTGTATTGACATCTCATTGTAAAGTTATAAGAGACAAACTGGAAATCGAGAAAGAGTACTGTTCCTCTAAAATCACTCAGAAACTTATTATGGAACTAAAGGTTCTAAACTTAAATATAATTAATTATCTTATACTATATTTTTTCACACCTTCGATGCTTTAAAAATTTTGAACATCACGTATTTACTCTCTAAAGTAAAATCAAATTTTCTATTGTCAATTAAAAGTTAAAGGTAAATGAAATTTATATCATTCATCATATCAATATTTATATCATTCTTTTTTTTTAATATTTCATAATTTATTACTCACATAGTGCACTGCTTTATTAAGATTTATAGAAAAATCCTGAAAATTAAAGCAGTTTCTGAACCGCCGGTTAAAAATGCAATTTGATGACTCGTTTTTAATTAACATATAAAAAATAAAAAAAAAGGAGTTTCTTGAAATTGAATAAAAAATAAATCAATTAAGCCTAATAATAACTGATATAAATAGTTTATAGTTACCAATATATAATCAATCATATTATAGTTACCTAAAGGATCGCCTGTTGGATAATTGATATCATCGATATAGGCAACAGGACGCGATCTATCAGATGATGGTGATGATGACTCGAAGGGAACTCTATCATCCTGCTCTATGATTGATGATAGATAGATCCTCTGCCTTTGTAATCTGTTCAGGCTTCGTCCTTTTCTTCATCGAGAACTTTATTCATCCTTCTTCGTTCTCTTTTATTAGGGATTATACCACAGTCATTATAACACATTTGTTTGTATTTTTGAGTTTAAACTAGTGTCCTACCGAAACCAAAACTTTAGCCGAAACCGAATTTCGGCCATAGATCTGGTTTCGACTTATTATGGCCGAAACCGAAACTTATTTGGTCATATGTAATTCATGGTGGGTATATATAATACATGTAAGCGTGTAATATGTCTAGTAAAGTTCATAAAACAGTAGTTTATTGTACTCAATTATTCATACAATACGAGGACTTGGTATGGAAGAGTGGTAAGACAGGTGTACCAGAGTTGGGCGTATTCGTATTCGCGAATACGAATACGAATATTAGCAAAAGCACTCTTAACCTGCGAATACGAATACGAATATTCGTATTCGCATATAGGAATACGAATTTATTCGTATTCGCATATAGGAATACGAATTTATTCGTATTCGCAAATTTAAATACGAATATTCGATTATTCGCAGGGAAAATATGCGAATATTCGATTATTCGCAGGGAAAATTTGCGAATAATCGCGCATTCGCAGGGAAATTCTGCGAATAATGGTATTCTCACAGCTGAAATACACAAATTCGTTCGTATTTACTTGAGAAAAATATAAATACACTCATATTTACTGCCAAAATATACCAATACACTCCTATTCCGGGGAAAAAAAGAACGAAGAAATTTGCATTCGCAGGTCAAAAATGGGAATTCGGCTATATCCTCAAAATCTCAACAATATCATAGGAAGAAATGAAAATAAATTATATGTTCTTTGATATTTTTGATTATGAACTTTGATATTTTTGATGATTACCTTGAAGTATCTAAATATTTAATCGCGGTGTGTAAATTGGGTTTTCCCGTTAATTCTTAAATAAATAAATGTACACCACACAACTTATTTTCTACGATGACCCTTATAATTCAAGATTAGTTATTAAAACGTATATTTTGGAACAACAAAGTGAAAATAACCAATTATTTCTTTATGACAGGAAATTATTGCTAAATGACCCAGTGTAAGTTTGACAAAAAACTTATGGTTACGAAAAAACGTAAAAAATGAAAGTGGTCGTTTAAACGCAAAAATCCTTTAAAAAAGTAAACAAAGTGCGACTTTTTGCATTTGAATCAATTTAGTTCCGAAACCATAGATCCCAGTTACAAATGGTTTAGATCCAAAAATGTTGGTTAATTAATTGCTGACATGGGAACCGTTGTCAAATTTTCGTTTTGAATAATTTCAAGAGAGCTAATTTTTGGAATCACTCTTGAAGATGCCTACATATTATATACATACATATTTTTGGATGCTGCGATCTTCACTTTTTAAGCTACAGTTTCTAGAGCGAACAGCAGTTTACATTAAATTATCTTATATACATCTTACAAATCTATATTATATATATCTTATAAATATACATCAGTTCAAAATGTAATGTATGTTCATAAAAAAAATTAAAAAACTAAACTCCGATAATCTTAAAATCGTAATTCCCCAAATTTAACATTGAAATTGGTAATAAAATTGCTAAAATACATGAACGAGATTTTCAGATGTTCAAAAACAAGATTTACATGTAACTAAAGAACCTTCTAGTAATGCTCCTGCAGTTAAATTAAAAATGAAGTTGAGGAAATCCTAAGCACTCATAAAGACGGCAAGGATCTTCAAGAAATATTAGATTCTTCATCGAATTCACTGATCATCTTTCTTGTATTCTCACAATCCAATATTCAAGCCTTCAATCTATTGATAATAAAGGAAACTTTCACAATTATCACAAATAGCATATAAAATGGAAACAGGAAAACATATTAAAGTTTGCCTACTACCTATTTAACTCAGAAAGAATATATTTTAACTCCGAAAATTCCAATTATCTCTATGATAATTTTATCACTGGTATAAATATATTCCGGATTGAGTGACGAAAAATTTGAGCAGCGGGTTCTTCTGCGGGCCAACGCAAATGCAAAATTTTGACATTGTTTTCAGATTGAATATTTTATAATTGATTATTGCAATTACAAGCAAACTTTAATTTCTTTAAATTAGTTAATATTTTAGTTTTGTTTTTATGAATTGATTAAGTTGCCTATTTCTAGAATTATTTCCCTGATTATACATGTGAAGAATTATTTTTGATTATTTTTAATATTTTTTAATTGATTATTGCAATTAAGCAAACATTAATTTCTTCAAATTGATTAATACTTTTGTTTTGTTTTTATGAATTGATTGATAATTGCCTATATCTAGAATTAGTTCCTACTTAATAAAAAATTTGATTACACACTTGAAGAATTATTTGATGCATTATTATGACCTTATGATTTATATTAGTATTACCTGTTTGATTAATTATTTGATGAATAAATCCTCCTCCACGAAAATCCAGGAAAAAATACTAATACTAGGTATATTCTCAAAGTAAATAATAATAGGTATATTCTCAACTAATAACACTAATTAAGGCATTCCATGACTAAACATTAATCTTGTTGTATTAATTTTTAGGTTAATTTTAAAAGTGATTCTTAAAAGTAATATATTTTTAATGTAAATTATAGTAATTCGGCAAAAATGATTTTCACCAGTTCAATAAAAACTGGGTCTTTTGTTAATATTAAAGATTTGGCTTGCCCAATGATTATTTTTATGGCTGCTTCAACATTGTTGAGTCCTGGAATGCATGAATTAGTGTTTTTAAAAATTTAATTTATTCTTGGCGAATTTTGCCCAGTACTTATAATATTTAAAAACTTTTTAGTTGAGAATATATATGTATTCATATTTTTTTCCAGCGAAGATAGGTTCGTATATTTTGGTAGCGAATACGAGTGTATTACAGTATTTCAGCTGCTACAATATTAATATTCGCAGATTTTTCCTGCGAATGTGCGATTATTCGCAGATTTTCCCTGCAAATAATCGAATATTCGTATTTAAATTTGCGAATAATCGAATATTCGTATTTAAATTTGCGAATAATCGAATATTCGTATTTAAATTTGCGAATACAAATAAATTCGTATTCCTATATGCGAATACGAATATTCGTATTCGTATTCGCAGGTTAAAAGTGCTTTTGCTAATATTCGTATTCGTATTCGCGAATACGAATACGCCCAACTCTGAGGTGTACTATGTAGGACGAATCCCGACTCCTACTTCCTTGTGCGGCTGATTTCCGCTAGATCTTGACTAGTACAGCCCTAAAAGATGAAATAATCCTAAAATAACTGGCTGATAATAAAAATTCATAATATATCTTTTTTTTTTCTTTTTTTATTTATTTATTATTTCCCATGCAGATTTGCATCTGCGCTGTGGAGCATCATGAAAATTTGGTCACTGTTGCTTTTGACTTTGACTTTCTTGAGGCATTATCACTTATTAAAGTAAGAGATCTGTTCGCCACCGTCGTTTCAGTAGACGTCGAGGCTGACCAGGTAACAAGGAGGGGGAATGAGAATGGATGTTTGATATTTGTCGTGTATGAAAGATTTTAATGTCAGTATGTTCATGTCATTGTGCAGTGTATGATTCGAAATAAAACCAAGTTGCATTTATATTTTGTTAATGTGGATGTGTTTCGCGGAACCCTAAAGTTCTGCTCCGTATGTCCAAATAGGTCTTGTAGAAGTAGTAGTGTAAATTAGTCGCTTGTTTCTTAAGGTGAGTGTAGATCTCTAGTCTAAGAGATGTGAACGCTGCTTGTACCGTTTGTTGAGTTCAAGTTTTTTAAATTTGGTATGTTTGTTACAAGTGAGTCGTTTGTCTATGTACAGTTCGAGGTATCGTACGAAATTCTTTGAAGGAAGTGGGTCATTGTTAATTGTTACAGGCGGGATTGACTTGAGTTGGTCGAATTAATTTTGATTCTCCGTTTTTCTAGTTCAAATAGATGACGTTGAAGGGCGAAGGATGCGATAGTTGGATTTTGATGTGATGAAAGGATAGCCGTGTCATCAGCGAAGCCACAGATGATGGTGCGAGGGTGTTCAGGGATATCTGATGTGTAGGCAGAATAGATAAGAGGACTTAAAGCACTGCCTTGTGGTACACCCGCAAGAAGGAGGAAAGGGAAGAGTCAACAGAAACACCGAAATGCCGGTTAAGAAAGAAAGATTGAAGAATCACGAAGTAAGTAGAAGAAATGTGCGGTTTGATTTTCCAAAGCAAGCCCTTGTGCCATACACTGTCAAAAGCTTTCTCAATGTCTGATGGTTTGATTTTTACCTCTTAGTTATCAAATTCTTTCAATTTTCTACCTCTTGGGTATGAAATTTATGATTATTCTGAAGTTTTCTCTTCACCCTTCATTGTTTGCCGCTAGCCGCAAAATTCAAGAAGGACGAGCAACAGGTGAAAATTTCCTTCATCCTAAAACATTCCTTCAATGTCTTTTACCCGATTATCCTCATTTCACCCTTGCCCGAAATTCCGAATCAGCTTACAGCGAAAGCTTGGTAAGTTGCATTAAAGACTTATTTCATTTTTTTTTATTTTACAGTTCATTTAATTGTTTTAATTGCTTTTCCGAGCTCACCAGAGCGAAATAATTTTTTTATCCCATTTTTTACATTGGTGGCATTAATCAGATTAATTGTATTTTTCCCTACTTTTACTTTTTTCGACTTCCGGTTTTTCAACGGAAATACACGTTTTGGGGTCCCCTGAGTCCAAATAACCAAGTCCCGCGAAATGGTCTGTGTGTGTGTGTGTGTGTGTGTGTGTGTGTGTGTGTGTGTGTGTGTGTGTGTGTGTGTGTGTGTGTGTGTGTGTGTGTGTGTGTGTGTGTGTATGTGAACAGACTAGCTCAAAAACTATAAACCGTGCGAGCCTTAAATTGGGTATTTAGTGTATTTATATGCCCGCGATGTGACAGCAAAAATTTCATCAAAATTGCTCAAAGGGAGGGGGTACTTTATTTAATAACTTTTTAAGTTTTTTTCGATTTTCTCAAAAACGGCTCTAACCATTTTGATTAAACTGAGTATTTGATCTATATATAGGCCTATGATATGACTGTAAAAATTTCATCAAAATTGATCAACCGCAGGGGGGACTTTACTTAATAAATTTTGTATCATTTTCACGTGTTTTTTTTATTTACTCAAAAACGGCTTTCACGATTTTGATCAAACGGGGTATTTGATGTATGTATAACCCAAAGATGTGATAGCCAACATTTCATCAAAATTGATCAACCGGAGAGGGCACTTTATTTCATAACTTTTTTTCCAATTTTTCGATTATCTCAAAAATGCCTTTAAAGATTTTCATCATATTCGTCATGTTTAATGAAAATTAGGTGTTATTTTATATTAGGTAAGCGCTATCATTATTCAAATGTTCTGAGCAAATGAAAACAAAAATAAGAAATGAATGTGGAATAATGAGTAGCTTTGGGAAGTGGCATTAACAAAACGCATTAATTTCTTATCTAAGTAAGTTGGTAAGTGAAAGTTGTGTGTTGCGCGCACGCACCAGATTTTTTATTTTCACTAAAATTATCGTACAAGCCAATTGTTCAAAATAAAATTGGACTATATTCTTCCGTTTGGGAATGGACCATCATTGAACATTATTTTTCTTTTAACCTATTTCTAGAATCACTTCCACGAGTTTTTTTACATTAACTACTTAATGACCATGCGTTACTGATTAGATTTGCTATAACGGGATCGAATCGTATTAATGTTAGGGATGTTTTCTTACGAAAATTATTTTTCAATCAGTTTGTTTAAAAAAAAAAACAACAGACAGTAATCGACCATTAGATATTGAGGAAAACTTGGAGATAAGAAAGATTAAGAAGGCTTTTGCTACCTGTTGCTGCAATAAGGCAGTTAGTTATCTGGATGGCCGTGCCGATGGCAGCTCTCATTCCATTTGTCACATCCAACCATGATCGCGATAATGTTGTCCAGTTAAAAGATAACACTTGATTCAATTCATTTTTGCAAGAGTAAAAAATAAATCAATTCGATAAAAAAAAAAATCTCGTGCGTGCGCGCAACACACAACTTTCACTTACCCACTTACTTAGATTAGAACTTAATGCGTTGTGTTAATGCCACTTCTCAAAGTTACACATTTTTCCACATTCATTTCTTACCTGATATTAAAGAACACCTAATTATCATTAAACATGACGAATTTGATGAAAATCGTTAAAGTCGTTTTTGAGATAATCGAAAAAAAGGTAAAAATCGGAAAAAAAGTTATGATATAAAGAGCCCCCTCCGTTTGAACAATTTTGATGAAGTGTTGGCTATAACATCGTTGGCATATACATACATCAAATACACAGTTTGATCAAAATCGTGAAAGCCGTTTTTGAGTAAATAAAAAAACACATAAAATTATAAAAAATTTATTAAGTAAAGTCCCCCCTCCAGTAAATCAATTTTGATGAAATGTTGGCTATCCTATCTTTGGCATATACATACCTCAAATACCCGATTTGATCAAAATCGTTAAAACCGTTTTTGAGTAAGTAAAAAAAACACGTGAAAATGATACAAAATTTATTAAGTAAAGTCCCCCCTCCGGTTGATCAATTTTGATGAAATTTTTACAGTCATATTTCAGGCATATAAATAGATAAAATACTCAGTTTAATCAAAATCGTTAGAGCCGTTTTTGAGAAAATCGAAAAAAACTTAAAAAGTTATTAAATAAAGTACCCCCTCCCTTTGAGCAAATTTGATGAAATTTTCGCTGTCTCATCGCGGACTTATACGTACTCTAAATACCCAATTTCAGGTTCGCACGGTTTATAGTTTTTGAGCTAGTCTGTTCACACACACACACACACACACACACACACACACACACAAACACACACAGACCATTTCGCGGGACTTGGTTATTTTGACTCAGGGGACCCCAAAACGTGTATTTCCGTTGAAAACCGGACGTCGAAAATTTTCACGATCGCAATACTTCCACTTAGTATATATTTCATATATAGGTAAGTGAAAGTAAAAATGGAAATATGAAAAAAAAAATCAAGTAAACATATACAGGAGAAAAAAAGAAAAATATCCCGTCCACTCATAAAACACCTTGAGCCCACGCATGCGCAGTACGCCTTTAACGATATACAATTTTTTATAATCAATGACGTTATGTTCATTTAATGTAAATTATTTGTTTAACGGTAAATATATGAAGTTTTAAACAACTACATAGAGAAGTAAAATATTTTATTTAATAATAATAAAAAATGTAGTGTACTTTAAACAGCAAATAAAAACACAAATAAGTAAATGAATGTGGAAAAATGTGTCAGCTTAAGAAATGGCATTTAACAAAACACGTCAATTTCTAATCTTATAAGTTGGTTAGTAAAAGTTATGTTATGTTTTTTTTAATTGAATTCATTCTTGAATAAATTTTTTAAATGAAATAATTATTTTTAAAACATATTTATATAAATTATTGGATATAAATTTGTAATCCAATGAATAATTGGAAAAGTCAAGTTTCTTTACTTTAGGGCACGAATATTTAAATTTGAACAGTAGGGGAGAGCGGGTTGGTTAGCATAGGGGGTAGGTTGGCCATCGGCTTATAGTTTTCGTCATACCTGTTGTGAAGGCCCCACCATTGTACCATGTGACCCGCTCGACCTCGGCAGTCTTGTCCTGAGTTTTCAATCCGATGCTAACAGTGTAGATAAGAGTGTGCTTCATTGATTGATTTTACAACATGTAACTAAATTTTTATATTTTCAGTAAAGTTGATTTAAAGGCATGGAAAAACATTTGACTCCGATTCTGTTCACATAGCCCCAAACTCCTTTGAAAAACCTAACCTTTCGACTAACCAGTTTCTTGTTTGATTGTTCTCCCCTGTCCTGGCAGCCATCTTTCATATGATCTCTCCTGTGGGGTTAGCTGGCTCTCTTCAACTTTTTTTTTGGCGCAGTAGCAATTCACAAAAGTAAGGTAAACATAATCAAAGGTGAAACTACCAATTGTCTTTAGTTCCAGCGAGGAAGATGAGAGCAATTTTTCTTATGCAAAAAGTGACGACAGTCTAAACTTCTATCTTCTTCTATTGTCATTCTATTTTCCCTTAAAAGCTGTTAAAAACCGATTCAAAATTATTATTCCATTATAGTCCAGCTTTTAATAACAATAATATGTGTCAGGCAGTACTTGAATGAGATGGCTAAACAATCCCACCTTCTAGGCCAACCTGCCCCACATAGGGGCTTAATTGGCAAACCCTGGATTGACGAATTCTTCAATTTTATATTATCTTAGTATTCAATATTATGTTGTGAAAAAAATACTTGAAGTACTCTAA
Source organism: Aelia acuminata (assembly GCA_911387785.2). Taxonomy (NCBI): domain Eukaryota; kingdom Metazoa; phylum Arthropoda; class Insecta; order Hemiptera; family Pentatomidae; genus Aelia; species Aelia acuminata. The sequence goes on from OU426979.1 coordinate 175,700,989, forward strand.
TACGTGGAGTTTACAGTGGTATCAGCCTTATTGGGATTATATTAACAGGAACGACTCAACAATCAAAAATGTGAAAACTGTTGCCAACCAACCCCGCTCTCCTCTATTGGTATAAAATAAGTTTTCATCATCAAGCCTAATTTCGTATTACAGACCGAAATAGTGGCTACTGATTATGGAAATTTAACCAATTGAATTGATATTGAACCAATATCAGAAATGAGATATTGGAGTTGATTAATTGCTCAAGGACCACTTACAGCTGATTAAATTAAAATGATAATAATTAGACTTTATATAATGGCCTGGCTTAAAAATAACTTCATTGCGAATGTACCTTTTTTACTTTCACTTAACTATATATGAAATATATAGTAAGTGGAAGTATTGCGATCTTTAAAAATTTCGACTTCCGGTTTTCAACGGAAATACACGTTTTGGGGTCCCCTGAGTCGAAATGACCAAGTCCCGCGAAATGGTCTGTGTGTGTGTGTGTGTGTGTGTGTGCGTGTGTGTGTGTGTGTGTGTGTGTGTGTGTGTGTGTGTGTGTGTGTGTGTGTGTGTGTGTGTGTGTGTGTGTGTGTGTGTGTGTGTGTGTGTGTGTGTGTGTGTGTGTGTGTGTGTGTGTGTGTGTGTGTGTGTGTGTGTGTGTGTGTGTGTGTGTGTGTGTGTGTGTGTGTGTGTGTGTGTGTGTGTGTGTGTGTGTGTGTGTGTGTGTGTGTGTGTGTGTGTGTGTGTGTGTGTGTGTGTGTGTGTGTGTGTGTGTGTGTGTGTGTGTGTGTGTGTGTGTGTGTGTGTGTGTGTGTGTGTGTGTGTGTGTGTGTGTGTGTGTGTGTGTGTGTGTGTGTGTGTGTGTGTGTGTGTGTGTGTGTGTGTGTGTGTGTGTGTGTGTGTGTGTTTGTGTGTGTGTGTGTGTGTGTGTGTGTGTGTGTGTGTGTGTGTGTGTGTGTGTGTGAACAGACTAGCTCAAAAACTATAAACCGTGCGATCATGAAATTGGGTATTTAGTGTAGGTATATGCCCGCGATGTGACAGCATAAATTTCATCAAAATTACTTAAAGGTAGGGGGTAATTTACTTAATAACTTTTTAGGTTTTTTTCGATTTTCTCAAAAACGGCTCTAACGATTTTGATTAAACTGAGTATTTCATCAAAATTGATTAACCGGAGGGGGGACTTTACTTAATAAATTTTGTAACATTTTCACGTGTTTTTTTTTATTTACTCTAAATCGGCTTTAACGATTTTGATCAAACTGGGTATTTGATGTATGTACATGCCCGAGATATGACTGTTAAAATTTCATCAAAATTGATTAACCGGAGGGGGGACTTAACTTAATAAATTTTGTATCATTTTCACGTTTTTTTTTTATTTACTCAAAAACGGCTTTAAATATTTTGATCAAACTGGGTATTTGATGTATGTATATGCCCGAGATATGACTGTTAAAATTTCATCAAAATTGATTAACCGGAGGGGGGACTTTACTTAATAAATTTTGTATCATTTTCACCTGTTTTTTTTATTTACTCAAAAACGGCTTTAACGATTAACAAAAATAATATATGAATGTAGAAAAATGTGTGAATTTGGGAAATGATATTTAGCAAAACACGTCAATTTCTAATCTAAGTAAGTTGGTAAGTGAAAGTTGTGTGTTGCGCGCACGCACCAGATTTTTATTTTATTTTTCATTATTTTCATTTGGATCATTCTCTACAAATGAGTGGTTCTAATTCTTTCAAGAGAAATTCGTGTGATAGTTTTCAATGGCCTATGCGAAGACGACATAAAATTATTTCCTCCCTTCTTGACTTTTTTTTTGTTCGTTTTCCATTTTTTATTTGAGATTTTATTTTTCGAAGTTTGAAAAAACTCAATTTCTACTTACTTTCCCATTATTTTAGGAATTCATTGGTAGCGTCTTTTGTCCAGTCCTCTGCCGTGATAAGCTGATATTTGTATATATATATATATATATATATATGTATAACAACATTTTATTTATTGAACAAAATAAAAACTTTAATTTTATTTTTAATTTATTTATAACTAGCTTTATATCCCTGTTTCACCCATGGAATTCGGAAAACAATGAGAAAAGCCGTGGGTCAAGAAAAGTTCGTTAGGACAGAAATGAGATTTTTTTCGACTCTAACGGTCAATTTCGTAAATATCTAACATAAAGCGAGATCATAACGATTTGTATAACAAAAAAGAATGTACCCAGAGATTGGCTGAAGTTATGCAATTTTAATATGGACAGCTGTTCGCACATGGTATGAAAGAACCACTGAACGAAATTTGGCGAATTTAGGACAAACGGTATGGATTTCTATAAAGAACAAACAAACAAGCAACTAGAATTTCATCTTTTTTTAAATTCTATTATAATATAAAGATTGTATTCGAAACAATCATATAATTTTTAAAATGTTATCTCATGATTTAGAATTATTTTTTTAAACTTAAAGATTGTGAATTAAATACAGGTGAGTCTAAACTTTTGACTGGTACTGTATATATATATATATATATATATATATATATATATATATATATATATATATATATATATATATATATATATATATATATTAATACGATTTCCTTTCCTCTCCCTAAAATATCCTACCTTATATATGGCAATCTTGTATGGTTTGGCTGCTTATCTAGTTGATGGTCCCTCTTGGAATACAATTATTTCCATTCTACATTAACATTATAAATTATTAGAGGTAAGGCTCGTATTAATAAGAATGTTAATATTAAATAAAATAATCTTTCAGTATCAGGAATGAACCATGGGGCAGAAATGAAAATTTAAGGCAACATAAAATAATTTATTCATTAAAGTACCACAAAAAGAAAAACAAACTATATAACTTAATATTACAAATATCCTTGACCGATTCTGAGTGAATACATTTAATCATAAAATTAATAATAATAATAATAATATTAATGAGCGCTTTTAAATTCTTAAAATAGAAGTTACAATTTAATTAATTAATTGAGCTCAATAACGGTAATGAAGTTAATTATTCCCCATAGTAATCAATGTACTTGCGATTGATGGTAATGATGCAGATATGATGTCGTATTCTTCTTATCTGAAGATCATCATCGAACTATCGTGGACGTAGGATGGAGAGAATGTAATCTTCACTAGTTGGCTGCATATGATCGAATGTCATCTCTTCTTCCTCCCACTCTAGATCTTTTTCCTTTTTCTTGTGGCGATATCTTGTGGCCGAACTTTGCAAATCTGTTCTTTTCTCTCTTTAATATATCTCTCTCTCTTTTTGACATATCCGCTGGCTTCCTGGACGTATACTTCCTGGCAGGTGTCCATACCGGATTCCTTTTGTTTGAATATTGACTCATCAGATCCTTATTCATTAAAAATATCTCCTTGTTTTGCCATATTTGTTTCATGTATCAATATATATATATATATATATATATATATATATACACATATATACACTCACGAGATTACGACGTTCATTGACTCTTAACGCTTCCCCACCCCCTTCCATCGCCTCCACCAGTGGAACATTAACATGAATGATATCTGTATTACTAATTTCTGAATTATTTTACATAGTTATTAATCTTTAACTCTTTAGCGAACTGGGCTTAGTTGAATAATGAGGTAATTTAACTCCTATTCGCCAGTTTTATATTTCATTCATTATTCCTCTTGATGAAGGCACCGCCTCTAGACTGAATTAATGAATTTAATCTAATTCCACCGTTTCCTAATGACCAACCTAATGGACTCCTCGGAAAAAGGAATGTTTGTTTCTTGATCTTCTTTAAATTTAATGAGTAATTCCTAGTTTCTTATCCTCCTTACTGAAGGAATTGTTCTGCCTCTTGTAATGGAAATCGGAGGTTTCGGCTATATTGACAGGTAGTTGTCGATGGTATCGCGCTCCAGATCCCAAGACAAAGACAATTCATGATGGTCTTCAATATAAGGTCAAGTCCTGTTTAGACTTTTTGAAAGTATGTTTATAAGAAACTGTAGCAAAGATTTTTCGTTTGAATTTAATGCACATTTCTGGATAAAAAAAAAAAAAAGAGAATTTTAAATCTTCTAAATTGAAAATAATAGACAGAAACTGACTCATCTACTTAAACCCATTTGGACATAAGTCTCAGCTAAAAAGACGAACTGACTAAGATTAAAAACGTTTTTCTTCCAAAATTTCAAGACTAATTATGGACGCTCTTTACGGACGGAAGTAACCAAACTCCGCATATAGAGTTACATCAACAAACTATCCTACAACAAATACGAACCCTTCATTCATAATTTTTAACTTAAATTTTCATCCCTTTCATAATTAACTTATGTTATTATTTTCTAAATAAGTTGGGCAGCTCAAAAAATGAAAAAAAATCGATATGTCCTATTCTTGCTTTGACATTTAATTTCATTTTCTAAATTTCGTAATGAAGTAAAATGGTAGACTGTAGAAATTAATAGAGTTGAACCCCCTTTTTCCGTGGTAATGATGGGTAGGTGGGTTCACGGATAATCGAAAATCCCGGATAATCGAATTACAGCGTTTTATTCACTTAATGTGATAGAAAAGAAAATTAATTAAACCTGAAATTCTGCAGTAAATCACCTTTATTAACAAACGAACGTTTTAACAAACAACAAATGAATTCTTCAGCGCGTTTTAGCATGAACCACTGATAGCTTCATCTACGTCTTTATGTAGAGTTCCTCATCGTTTTCCGAGGACATGATATTTAGCCCGACGACGATACGAAGTCGGAAATGTCTTTTTACTTCTTCAAAATGTCACGAACAGTTTGCTCGCCGATTCCTAATTCAGCGGACAATGTTTTAACACTTTCACCTTCTTCTACTCGGTTTATAATGGTTAATTTCTGTTCAAGCGTTAAAAAACAGGTTGTCTTTTTTGCGACATTTTATTAGTTCGTATTTAAATGGAGACTAAATCACAAATGACAAGATTTTCTTTTGTTGTCAAACAGGCCAGAGTAGGGAGTTACCTAGAAAGACTTGAAAACAATTTCGTCCTTAGAATATGAATTGGAGTTATAGTTACCGGAAACATCTCATCATACGATACCAGCTTGCCGTGTTTTCCATTTATTATTTTATATAATACTTTCTTAGAACAATAGATAATTAACCAACGTGTAATCCTTAAAACATTTACGTATTCATTTCATTTAAATAAATATTAAACATACAAAGTAAATCCCATAAAAATTAAAAAAAGATTATTAAAAAAAAAAAAAATTGGATCCTCGGAACCCCTGTTAATAGAGGCCCGGGGTTATGAAATACTAGCTAGGGTGCCCGGCTTCGCTCCGGTAGTTGTGTGGTAGTTTTAATACCAGAAAAACTTTAAAATTGAAGGAAATATAGAACAAAATTAACACCTTCTCGAAAAATCGGTTTTAACTTGGTATCAATATTCTTCAGACTTGAGATCTGCAGAGTCCGCCAAAATAAGGAACCCTGTATAATTTACAGGGAGTTGAAAATGGTAAATGAACAATTAATTTTGCTGCAACTTTGTCAAGTTATGCATCGTTTTGATGGTTTCTGTGTCCTATTCTGAATCCTATAAGCCCATTCCAAGTAGTCAGAAGATAATAAATTATTAGATTATAGTTGAAAAATCTGGTATCTCAGTTAAAAAAATTATATTTCGAGTAAAACTTAAGCACTGACTAATATGATGGTTCTATTTGATTCAGAAGTATAGAAATTACCGAAGATTCACAGAAACTTTTTTTTAAGACCTTTCTTCCATTTCAACCTCCCTTAAGATATCCCCCCGTAATTTGAATGGTTTCTGCATATCTCGAATCTTACTACTATTACAAAGTGAAAACCAAAATTTCTTGAAGGCACATTTTTTTCATCATATTTCTTTTAATGTGCTGATCATATATTAGCCTTCTTATGGGAAAACTAATTTTTTAAGGAATCCAGTTGGTTTTCTAATTGATTGCTGAGATGTAAAGTACTTATTTTATTTTGAAACGCAAACTAATTATTTTCTCTTAATTCTTTAGTAATTTAAAAAGAACAGCTGAAAAAATATAGAACGATTACATACTGAATGAATGGACAATAAACATTGAGTGAAACGCAACATAGCGCTTCCTGGTAGCCTGGAGCTCGAACCAAATTTTTCATTCATAAACTCGTATGTCAGTCTCAGAGAGGCTAATTAAATGGTGCGAGAGGTTTAAAATTCCACTCCTTTTCTCTTCGATTTTACACTTTTAAGAGAAAAACGGAAACCTTCTTCTCCGTTAGGGGTCATATGGCTAAACGAAGACATAACTTCCTTAATCCTAAGTGGAGTCGTTTTTGAGCCTTTTCGGCACGCACATTGTACACTTTGCTTTATAATATATATTGATTATGAAAATGATTGGAGGTGGGATCAGATAACAACCATGTCGATTAATATATGTTGTTCCGACGTTTCGGTATATTTGATGGCACCACCAACCGTCTTCATTGAAAATATTCTTATTTCATATATGACAACATTTTCCTGTGAAGGGACTGGCCAACCCCTTGGAGATGACGCAACTACTTTCACCATTTCCCAGCTGCTGATTGATCCATCCCTTCGTGGAAAAACGCCTCGTCACTCCTTTTAAATAAATGATATGGCGCGCCGATTAGCCGAACCCTGTTAGTCATGGATTGGTTTCTCGAAATCTTTCTTTTTCGTTTTAATTTCTAAGGATCAGATTGTTTCTGTCCCACTAAACACTATAATTTAAAATAAATCGATCCTTTTTGTGGTTTTTTCGTGATTATTATTTCATTGGGGGTAAAGGCTTTAGTTTAGATAAAGTATGCTATTAATCTATTGGAGGGATTTGTACGGAGGCGATAAGTAATATTTTTGAGCTCTAAGAAAACTATTCGAATCTCCTCGGTTCACTATAGGCGGGCGCAATCGACTATAGGGTGCGCTAGTAGTTTTGCAAAATGTCGGAAAGAACGGGGATAGACATCGTTGATGTGATAGAGATAATTGGTAATTTTAAAAGACCATTAATTGAAGGGCAAGCTATCCTTGATGCAAACCACATAATTACATTTGTACTAATATCTATAAGTAAAAAAACAGTCATTTTACAAGCCTTGTGCCTTCAAACTAGCAATCTTAAAGGACTGCCCCATCAAATAAAAGTGGAATCTATGGGTATAAATACCCATCAAATGTATTAATAATAAAAAAGAATTTTCTTGTAATTGTAAGTGTAAAGCTGGTAGTTCTGGTAAATTCAATCACATCATTGTAACTTTACGTTTTTCGGATAGTAATAACATTAATTACCTATTCATACAATCATTGTTATGACAGCTTAGATTCTTTGTCATATTATTTGTTTATTTGTCAAAACTTTCAGGCTTCGCATTGAAAACATGGAACAATTAAGTACACGTTATACAAAAATGGGGAAAATTAAAAAAGAAAAACAAATCTATGACTCTATGGTCCTATTATATAATAAATAATATAATAATAATAAATTTATTATATAATATATATACGCAAAATGACAATTATTGATTATATTCATGTATCAATTTATTAATATCGTCGGTTGAGTTTTTTAAAACTACAATTATAAAATTATTATTATTTACAATCTTTAATGTTTCCTACCCCACTGTTACGCAAAAAAAAACAAAAAAAAAAAACATAGATACAGAATAAAGGATGGAAAATACCATATAATGTCAGTAACAATGAGGTAGCCAATATTAATCCTTAAATAGAATCGATCACAATTATTAATGTTTTTTTTTTTTTTTCAGGTATGTTGATCAGGATATTTCTGCCCATGTAATGGTACATGTAAGTTCATTATATTTTTAGAGATTGTTTACTCAAATATTATTTTATAGTTATCATTATATGTAATATAACTCGAAGTACAATTAGTGTGCTGCTGAAATACGATCTAGGAAGTTATATTATTTTGGAGCCGTTTATCCCTTATTAGTGGAGATATTACTTTCAGGGCAGGAAGTTTCTTGCTTTCGTGAATTCTGGAACAGTTCAGTACATAACTGGTAGGTTAATGAATGGTTAAGATAGTTTGAGCGCTCGGGACCTAGATATTGCTATGATTTGTTATGTCTTTTGTTTCATATGTTCTCTTTGAACTGAACTAAATTACATTTAAATAATGCTTTAAACAAATAACATAAAATAAATAATGTATTAAATTTACAAAACCACTTAATAAATTTGAAAAAATATTGCTCACTTAAATGAAAATTAAATTAAATCATGACAAATCACAACACATAACATTCACACGTCCACGAGATACATCATCACCAGTATATTTTGGCGACCACCAAATTCCTTGAACAAATTACGATACCTTGGATTAATATTAGACCTAAGAATGACTCGGAGCCCTCCTATCAAAATGAAAAGATGGACATTAAACAAACTACTGAAAATACTGCACTTACTGTTTTTCGAATCATCAAAATTGAAAATCAGACAGAAACTCAATACATACGCATAATTAACGAAACCCATTTGGACATATGCCTCACAAATTTATGTTTCAGCAAGAATGACACTATTACAAAAACTGCAAACCTTTCAATTCAAATATTATGACTAATAAGGAACGCACCTTTGTGTAATAATTTTACCGGTATCAGTGTTACAATATTTATAAAAAAACTAAATATCGGTGATTTGGCCGTGATCTCGCTAACCCGCCTGGTTATCCTTCCTTAATGTTTCCATCAAGAGAGGCTGGGTTTGTCCTAGGAGGGTACTCGACCCATCAGGCGATTTGTGACAGAATATTAAAAATATGGTTCGATGCGCGCAACACACAACTTTCACTTAAGAACTTAGATTAGAAATCGACGTGTCTCGATAATATGTAAACGCCATTCACACATGTTTTCACAGTTATATGCTTTTAATAGTATATCTCCAGAAGTTATAAAGTATCTGTATATCAAAATTTGGGAGTTCTCAGTACTTTTCGATTCATTATTGCTTATTTATTTTAATAAGGGACCTAATTTCATCAACAGCCAAGTTTTTTTTTTACTGCTTGCTGGTTTTTTATTACGATTTGTTTTTTGTGAATATATCGTGAAGGTGAATCGATAGGTACGTCTCGTTGTAAAGTTTGTCTCTAATGCCTTTCTGGAAATCGAGGACGATTACTGTTCCTCTAATATCGTTTTATATTGCTTATTGAACAAAAGTTTCTGGACTAAAATTTAATTAATTATAGACCATTATCTTATACCATAATTTTGTACACCTTCGATGCATTAAAAAATTAGAGCATCACGTATTATATCTCTAAATTAAAATTAATAATGTTTTTATTAATAAATAAAAAAATTATTCTTCATAATACGTTAATAAAATTTTGGCTGTCACATCGCGGGCATATATACATCAAGTACCCAGTTTGATCAAAATCGTTAAAGCTGTTTTTGAGTAAATAAAAAAAAATAAAACACTTGAAAATGAGAAAACATTTATTAAGTAAAGTGTCTCCTCCGTTTGACCAATTTTAATGAAATTTCGGCTGTCACATCGGGGGCATAAACATATATCAAATACCAAGTTTGATCAAAATCGTTAAAGCCGTTTTTAGGTAAATAAAAAAAAAACTCGTAAAAATGGGACATTTATTAAGTAAAATGCCCCCTCCAAGAGACCAATTTTGATGAAATTTTGACAGTCACATCGCGGGCATAAACATATATCAAATACTAAGTTTGATCAAAATTGTTAAAGCCGTTTTTGAGTAAATAAAAAAAACACGTTAAAATGGGACAACATTTATTAAGTAAAATGCCCCCTCCAATTGACCAATTTTCATGAAATTTTGACTGTCACATTACACACCAAATACCCAATTTCAGGTTCGTACGGTGGCATAGTTCGGGAGCTAGTCTGTTTACACAGACACGCACACAGACCATTTTGGGGGACTTGGTTATTTCGACTCAGGGGACCCCAAAACGTATATTTCCGTTGAAAACCGGAAGTCGAAATTCTTCACGATCGCAATAATTTCCCTTACTATATATTTCATTATAGGTAGGTGAAAGTAAAAATACAAAGCCTAAAAATGGCGAAGCCAGATTCGTACTTAAGACCTTAAATATAGCAACTCATTGTCTTACAAATGAGTTACCCCTCCCCCATTTAGAAAAGCTTACTAAAACATTCGAAAAAGGATCGGTACATTAGTGATATGATAGTTAAATATGACACATTTTAGTGATAAATTTCGTGTGATAAATAGTGATAAAACTACAGTTGACACTTCCACCACCTCCGTTCACTCCTTCTCAAGTCGCATTACAAATCAAACAGTTACCAAAAAGAAAAGCCCCTGGTTATGACTTAATTACAGCTGAGGTACTCCAACAAATGCCTAGAAAAGCTCTTGTATTTCTCAGGTCAATTTACAACTCTATACTAAGAACGTCCAAATTCCCATTACAATGGAAATACTCACATATCAGAATGATCCACAAACCAGGTAAAGACGTATACAATCCTTCATAATACAGACCAATTAGCCTCCTCCCAATTTGTTCCAAATTATTTGAAAAATTAATACACAAAAGATTGGTTGACATACTAACGGAACAAAAAATATTACCAGACCACCAATTCGGCTTTCGCTCTTACCACTCCACGATACATCAATTACACAGAGTTACTGACTACATTGCAGGAGCTTTAGAACAAAAACTATATGCGACTGGAGTATTTTTGGACGTTGCTCAAGCATTTGACAAAGTCTGGCACCAGGGTCTTCTCTTTAAACTCAAGACCATATTACCGCACACTTATTACCTCATTCTTCAATCATTTCTCTCTGACAGATTTTTCTCCGTCCGGCAGGGCTCAAAAATTTCTTCAATACATCCGATATTGGCGGGAGTACCCCAAGGTTCAATACTAGCACCCTTACTCTATATCATCTACACTTACGACATACCCATTATTACGGAGACATTGACTGCAACTTATGCTGATGATACAGCAATTATCACTAAACATCAGGACGCAACACAGGCATCATTAACTTTACAACATCACTTATACATACTACACGACTGATCCAACTATGGAAAATTAAACTAAATCATGACAAATCAAAACACATCACATTTACACTTAGAAAACATACCTGTCCACCCGTTTATATTGACAACAACCAAATTCCTCAGACGGACACAGTACACTATCTGGGACTCACTTTCGACAGAAGGATGACATGGGGCCCGCATGTCAAAATGAAAAAAAGAACGCTTACCAAAAGACTTAAACTTCTGTATCCATTACTTTCTAAATCTTCAAAATAAAAACTGAAACAAAAATTAAATACGTACACTTACTTACTCAAACCCATATGGACATATTCCTCACAGATATTCGGCTTAGCTAAAAAGACTCACTTACAAAAACTTCAAACATTTTAATCAAAATTGTTACGACTCATTACAAAAGCACCTTGGTACGTGACTAACTACACTTTACATACTGACCTCCATCTGCCGACAGTCGACCAACACATAACGACACTTTACAAACGATTTTTTAGTTATTTGTACGGACATCCAAACAGTTTAATAAGCAATATGGCTGACATTCGCATGGATACGAGAAGACTAAAAAGGCACTGGATGAGGGATCTGCTCTCTTAGACAGCCAAGGTAATTGACTCAAGCCAAGAAGGGGGTGCTGTTGGGTGCTTTCCTTCCTCATGCCTCACATGTCATTATTTCATCTTACCGCCATCTCATTCGCTGATTGTCCGCACTTTGCAGACAGGTGCGAATTAATAATTAAAGTAAAAAAAAGAAAAACAAAATTTCGAATTATTTATTATATTAATTCTGGAGCTATTGAAACTTCGCCCTGGTGGAAGACTGCGGCCTAAATTCATCCACTCGTATGAAAGGAAATTATTAACGCATATTAAACTCAAACCGGCCGTGTTGAGAACACTAATGCCTTCAGGACTAATTCAACTGAGGTTTTGATATAATGAGTCTCCCGTACATCCTTTCATAAAACTAATTGCAATTACTGTTCTGAAATAAATATACTTTGTACTTCTAGTATACATTTTTTTTTAATTTAATTTTTAATATTCTATTCAATTTATTTTGCTATCTATATAAATAAAGATGAAATTATTTTTGTTTGTTTGTTTATTTGTTCTTTATAGAAATCCATACCGTTTGTCCTAAATTCTCCAAATTTCGCTCAGTGGTTCTTTGATACCAGGTGCGAACACCTGCCCATATTAGAATTGCATAACTTCAGCCAATCTCTGGGTATATTCTTTATTGTTATAAAATTCGTCATGATCTCGCTTTACAATAGTTATTTTTATGAAATCGACCGTTTCATTAGAAAAATGAAATTCCCCGGGTGAAACCGGGACATACAGCTAGTTTTTAAATATTTTTTTTTTTAGCTCAACATCTTAATTTCAATGTCAATTTTATCTTAGTGAATTATCAACAAGTTATAATCGTTTCTTCCTTATTCTTGAGACTTTTTATAGTTTAATTATGAAGCATTTATTTTATATCGGCATACGTTTCGGCCATTCTCTCTCAGTGCTCAAATGCTATTGACAAATATATTCTTCTATAAATTAATTTTTTTTATATAATAGCACCATTTTAATCATTTAATCAAAAATTTCATGTCGCGTCATTAAAAATTAGGAAAAAAAATTAATTTTTTTACCCTTGTCCCTCACATACATTAATAAATAAGTAAATTAATTTATTTTATCTTTTACGATAGTTTAAATGATTATCAGGATTTTCAGTTAGAACTTTTTTATTTTTAATGGCAAGCCATTAGTTATGGTGCTTTTATATAAAAAAAGTCTAGTTTATAGAATCTAATGGTCAATCATATTACAGCTACACTGAGGAGGTCCGAATGGCCGAACGCTCATATGAAATAAATACTATGTGTTGAGACTGAATTGATGGTCTACTTTTAATCCACATTTAAAATTATTACTTCGTTGAGTGAACAAATAATTAATTTCTATAAAATATCATCTTGTCAGGAGAACCAAAAAAACAGTTTCATACCTTTAATGCAATTTGGTACTTGCTATTGTGATTTTTATATATTACATTATTTCGTTTTTGTTTTTTTTTGTAAGGAATTTATTAATAAAAGTCGTTATGAGGGTTTTGAATCGCCTGAATGATTAGCAAAAAAATGTATATTAATTCGAAATTTAAATAATGTTTTGTTTATCAATGAAGGATTGGAGATTAGATCATGAAAATTTTATAGGTTGTTATACAAATAAACTGCCGAAGATTTATTTACCCCTTTTAATTTGAATAATCGGGCATTGATTTTAATTAAATTAACTTCTATTGAAGAAATAAGAAAATTACTGAAAGCAATTACCGGTTGTTATAAAATTAGCTCCTATTCCTCTCCGGGAGTCGATCCTTATTCGAGATATCGATTTTAGCGCGGGCTGGCGCCATCCGAATCATCCGGCCCCGCCAATTTCCTCCCCCAGCTGTTAGGGGCGGGGAAAATTGTTCATATCCGATTCCAGGGGGTTAAAGGGGAGGGGGTTGTTGAATGTTCACCTCTTGTCACCTGTCAGCTTCCTCCTACCTTCCCTTCAACCTGTTATTGAATATTGAAATTCTCTCTTCCCTAGCTAATTTAAAAAAAAAATGCCTTAATAGACATTTTATCGATTATCATCAAGGTAAATTTAATTAATTATCATCGCCTTAGTTAATTATCTTAGAATAGGATGACGTACATTAATTTTAGATTTTTTTTTTTGGGCTTCAAGGCTTCCACTTGAAGCCCTATACTGCCCATACTGATACTCATGGCACTAAGTGATACTTCTGTGTAAGAAAAGCACCACCCAGGGCGGGACTCGAACCCGCAGCTCCGCCATGGTAGTACGGCGCTTTGCCGCAAAGCCACACTTGGCTCCAGCCCTTAGATTTTGTAAAATAAATATTGCAAATAACAACATTTTTTTATTGATCAAAATAACAACTATAGTTTTATTTTTAATTTATTTATACATAGCTGTATATCCCGGTTATACCCAGGAATTTGGAAAACATTGAGAAAAGCCGTGGGTCAAGAAAAGTTTTTTAGGACAGAAATGAGATTTTTTTCGACTCCAACGGTTGATTTCGTTAAAATCTATGTAAATCGAGATCATAACGATTTGTTTTACATATACCCAGAGATTGGCTGAAGTTATGCAATTTTATATATATATATATATATATATATACTAAGTATATATACATATATATATATATATATATATATATATATATATATATATATATATATATATATATATATATAAAAGTATATAATAAAAATACTAAAAACAAATAGATTTGATGTTTTTCCCACAAGTGAAATATCGACACATTATTGCCTTTGGGAAAAACAGGGATTTTCTTAATCCAAACCGGAAAAAATAGATTTAAGCTTACCCATCACAAATATCGAAAGAAAATGAAGTGTTGTGTCAATTAATCAATTTATACCGCCATCTTCCGGAAAATTAAAGAATTTACAAATAATCACACTCAATTGTAGTTTGATAAGCATTTAATTTGCAATAAAAGAAATATTGAGGCCAATAATCGAAATAAAAACTATCCTATCTTCTAAGTATATTTATATATGTAAAGATATGGCTCATTTACTTATTTGTAACCCTGTTAATTCTAATGGCGTTTTAATATTTTGATTATGAATAAAATCCATAATGAAAATGAACAAGTATGTAATCAAGGAAACAAACCCTTGTCGATGCGCCTTGCATCCTTTTGGCCGTAAGCCGGGAGAACTTTAGAGTATTACGGGTTAGTATCGGAATCAGCGTTGGGTCAGGCGCTACTTACCACCCAACTCCAGACTAGGGACATTATGATACCACTTGAAACTTCTTTTGATATGATACTTTTCCTAAAGTATCGATGCTTGAAATAAAAATGTATTTTTTAGTCTGCAGATGATAATCAGATGTATAATTCAAAGACAAATCACTTTAATGACGTATATTAAATAGGGAACAATATTTTGTCATAAATATGATAATATTTAAAAAAAATAATAAAATCAAACATTTACTCAGTTAATTGTTATTTTAATAACTTACAGTTTTCAAAAAGAAGTTCAAATTAACAAATGAACCTGGCATAAAAAAACAAATAATCTTGTTTTCGTAAAGTGATCTAAAAATAAAATAAGAATAAATATTAGCGTAACCGTTCCTATTTCTGCTGCTAACCATAGATTTCGTATTTTTCCTATTTAGTTCGATACCAAGTTCTTTAATTTATAATTAAAAATAAAATATTCTCTTCGATACCTGGAAGTAATGAGAAGTCTCCGTCTCTGTCGAAATATACTCCAAAGAAAATTAGAGTCTTTTGTGCTTTAAACTTCGATTCCTCGTCTTCTTCGAATTCTGTAATGCTTTATTAATATTTTGCCAAGCTTTTGAAATTATGGTTATATTATAGAATAGGTGTTTCCACGTGCTGCTGAATAAACATAAGTAATTATTACTCGTCATGACCCTCATGTTTTCAGGTACAAAGTTTATAGAAAGGGCACCGTTTCATGGAATTCCTATTCAATCGCGAGAGAAAATCCCTTTGAGAAAATACAGTTCCCTAATTAGCTCAGGAGAAATCATGTCTTATTTTCCTCTAGCAAATGTCAAAGCAAGAGGGAGCCTTCGTGTTTACTCAATATCTTATGGTTAAAGTTTTCCATCCTTTAGAATTTTTTTGTTCTTGTTTTAAAGTTTTTAACATTAATTTTTACTTTCACTTACCTATATATGAAATATATAGTAAGTGGAAGTATTGCGATCGTGAAAAAATTCGACTTCCGGTTTTCAACGAAAATACACGTTTTGGGGTCCCCTGAGTCGAAATGACCAAGTCCCGCGAAATGGTCTGTGTGTGTGTGTGTGTGTGTGTGTGTGTGTGTGTGTGTGTGTGTGTGTGTGTGTGTGTGTGTGTGTGTGTGTGTGTGTGTGTGTGTGTGTGTGTGAACAGACTAGCTCAAAAACTATATACCATGCGATCCTGAAATTGGGTATTTAGTGTAGGTATATGCCCGCGATGTGACAGCATAAATTTCATCAAAATTACTTAAATGGAGGGGGTACTTTACTTAATAACTTTTTAGGTTTTTTTCGATTTTCTCAAAAACGGCTCTAACGATTTTGATTAAACTGAGTATTTCATCTATTTATATGCCCGAGATATGACTTTCATTCAAAATTTCATCAAAATTGATTAACCGGAGGGGGGACTTTACTTAATAAATTTTGTATCATTTTTACGTGCTTTTTTTATTTACTCAAAAACGGCTTTCACGATTGTGACCAAACTGGGTATTTGATGTATGCATATGCCAAATATGTGATAGCCAACATTTCATCAAAATTGATCAACCGAAGGGGGGACTTTACTTAATAAATTTTGTAACATTTTCACGTGTTTTTTTTATTTACTCTAAATCGGCTTTAACGATTTTGATCAAACTGGGTATTTGATGTATTTATATGCCCGAAATATGACTGTAAAAATTTCATCAAAATTGATTAACCGGAGGGGGGACTTTACTTAATAAATTTTGTAACATTTTTACGTGTTTTTTTGATTTTTTCAAAAACGGCTCTAACGATTTTGATTAAACTTAGTATTTGATCTATTTATATGCCCGAGATATGTCTGTAAAAATTTCATCAAAATTGATCAACCGCAGGGGGCACTTTACTTAATAAATTTTGTATCATTTTTACGTGCTTTTTTTATTTACTCAAAAACGGCTTTCACGATTGTGACCAAACTGGGTATTTGATGTATGCATATGCCAAATATGTGATAGCCAACATTTCATCAAAATTGATCAACCGAAGGGGGGACTTTACTTAATAAATTTTGTAACATTTTCACGTGTTTTTTTTATTTACTCTAAATCGGCTTTAACGATTTTGATCAAACTGGGTATTTGATGTATTTATATGCCCGAAATATGACTGTAAAAATTTCATCAAAATTGATTAACCGGAGGGGGGACTTTACTTAATAAATTTTGTAACATTTTTACGTGTTTTTTTGATTTTTTCAAAAACGGCTCTAACGATTTTGATTAAACTTAGTATTTGATCTATTTATATGCCCGAGATATGTCTGTAAAAATTTCATCAAAATTGATCAACCGCAGGGGGCACTTTACTTAATAAATTTTGTATCATTTTTACGTGCTTTTTTTATTTACTCAAAAACGGCTTTCACGATTGTGACCAAACTGGGTATTTGATGTATGTATATGCCAAATATGTGATAGCCAACATTTCATCAAAATTGATCAACCGAAGGGGGGACTTTACTTAATAAATTTTGTATCATTTTCACGGGGTTTTTTATTTACTCAAAAACGGCTTTAACGATTAATAAAAATAAGATATGAATGTAGAAAAATGTGTGACTTTGGGAAATGATATTTAACAAAACACGTCTATTTCTTATCTAAGTAAGTTGGTAAGTGAAAGTTGTGTGTGGCGCGCACGCACCAGATTTTATTTTATATTGATTTAAATTTAAAGAACCCTTAATCAACGTATACCCATCTAATTAAGGTATACGTAGGTGACTTACATTCTTCTTAGATGTCTAACATTTTCGTAGGTGTCTTTAAACTGTGCAAACTTCACCTTCGAACCTCTTCAACGAACAGCCTGTTCGGCTAATCTAAATAAGACATGAGCCTTTGTTCGCCTGTGTGTTCTGGATTAATGTTTGTGTTGCTTTTGAGATACAGTTAAGATAAGCGTCTAGACCCTCTTGTAGCATTTTTCTGACGTTGCCTTTATTCATAATAAGATGTAGGAAAAGTGAGAGCGACTGTCTAATTCCAAGTCAGCCGTCTTTGTAATGAATAAAATTGTATTTAGGTGGATAGGTGTGGTCAGACATTACTGTTCGCTCGACTTAACGTTTAAGTGTAAATAGCTGTTCGTAGTACGCCGGTACGGCAAGGTTATCCTCCGAACCTGTTCGAGAGTGAGATATTTCACTAAGTGGTGAATAAGATATCAATAAGTTATCAGTTACGAAAATATTTCAGTTAAATTCTATCATATCTCTATATATAAGAGGCTTTGTCCTGACTGAGAGAATAAACGCAGAGCAAAAAATACTAATGATAGAAACTTGAAGCTCGGAATTTAGATTTTAAACGCGATGTAGGTAAACACAAAGAACTCTAACGGACACCTATTTTGGCACTTCGAGAAAAAATATCATTTTAAAGATCTTCATACAAGTTAAACTCGAAAGTCCCTAACCATGTTTTAAAGCCGAAAAATGAAGCGTTTAAGACGAGTAAGCAATTTTTTGTTTCGGCGGTTTTAGTGAACTCTCTCCATTGCCTGTCTCCCTCTCTTCTACCGAGCCGGCAGCTTCCCCCTCCAACATTCCACCTGCCGGAAGCTCCAATTATACTAAATCTCCTTAACATCAGTTAACATATTATATTAAATCAATACCAAGATTATGATCACAGAATTGATTTTAAAGGTTCGCGGGCAATGCCGCGACAGGGAATGCTAGTATTTTATAGATACTCTCGTTGAAACGTAATTTCAATAAAGTTAACAAACGATTCGGTATTATCTAAAATTTTGACATGGTATCTCGATGATATTTTCGCCGAAATTTTTGGTAGTTCTGATTTTTCTTTAAGATATCATTTATTTTTTACATTACGTTACAGGGTGTAACTTCAGGCTCTGTTGATTTTATTTTTATGGATTGTATTAGTAAGAGCATTTCCTCTTAATTAATATAAAATGAAGGATGATTATTTTTCATATAATAATTTTCATATACCAATTTCATTAATAGAACTTACTTCAAATTGATCAATTTCAACAATACCAAAAAAATCTTTAAAGTTATTATTCATAAAAATAAATTGATTTTAGTTCACAACACAATTACGTTCCTGTTAGTTTAAATAAAGTACCAGTCAAAAGTTTAGACTCACTTTTATTTAATTCACAATCTTCAAGTTTAATAAAATAATTCCAACTCAAGAGGTAACATTTCAAACATTATATGATGAAGTTTAGAATAAAATTATAAATAGGGGTAACCAGTGGTGTAATGTTTAGCATAGTAATCTACAATACTAAAGGTCGCGGGTTAGCGTCCCGGGGTGGCCACAGGATTGTTTATTGGGAGTAAAAAAATCCTTGGCTTTGCCGTCCCTCGGATAGGAAGTAAAATGGAGGTCCTGAGCCTGTACGATGTCAGGTACTCCTTAAAGATCCCTATCCTAATTATACCTGGATAGGCAAAATTTAGGACTCCCACCGCAGCATCGTCCAATTAACCTTAGTAGCATAAAGGGATGCTAAAGAAACAAACAAACAAATTACAAATATATTAAAAATAAAATTATAGTTTTTATGTTGTTAAATAAATAAAATGTTGTTTATTATTTATTTTACAAAACTAAAGGTGAGTCTAAACTTTTGACTGGTACTCCTTAGATATACAATAAGTGGATACGTCTTAAGTCCATGTTGAATAAATAAGTCGATGAGAAGTAACTGAATTTAAAAAAAATATTATTATTATTGCCTTTTTATTTTTTATTATAGTTCATTATTGTTGCTTTTTTTTTTCTTTTTTTTTTTTTTTTTTCTGTTATCTTCGCCTCTACCCTGTAGGGTCATTGGCGGTATGTTCACTCATATTTTGTTGTAATACGTGATTTCTTTTAAGTATTTTAACAAAGTTTCAATATTTTCCTCGTCGTCCTTTAACAATTCGTTTAGTGTTTTTCCTATTTTTAGTTTTTTCCGGACATGTTTGTATTTAGTTTATTAGATACACAGTTTATTAGAAGGTGTTTCACCGTTTGGGGCACGTTATCACATTCCTGGCATGTGGGTGCTTCAAGTCCTTGGAGAAGATATTCGTGCGTGAATTGGCAATGCCCAATTCTGACTCGACATACTATGACTTCTTCCCTTCTTGAGATTCTCGTGCTTGTGGTCCACTTTTTGCAATCTACTTTAACTTCCGATAGTTTGGACTGTTCGTTCCTCCACCTTAACTCCCAAATTTTGCTTTGGTTTTTCTTCAATTGGTGTAGCCAATCCTCTTTTGTGACCTCTTTTAATGTTATCACATTCTCTGATTCTTCCAGTCTAGCTATATTTGCTGCTTGATCGGCTGCCTCATTCCCCTTTATTCCTTTGTGGGATATTGTTGCTTTTATTGTACTTTATAATTATTGAATGTCTATGTTTATTTAGTCTAAAATGAATAGGCTCATCCCATAATTTACTACGCTTGTATACGGTATTTTTTTTTTCGGTACATCTACTTGGCCATTTGTTGCATACAGGGGGGTTACTGTACGGGTATAACCAACCTATTTTAATCATGCTGTCTACGTTGAGATTTATTCCGTGTGGCTTCCACGAAATAAAAGTCATCCCTCCAGGGCAGATTTGAAACGTCGGACCATAAAAAAGTGAGTCTAAACTTTTGACTGGTACTGTACGTCATTGAATCTGAAGCTTAAACAACGATTTACCAAGCCTTCAAAAAATCATTATATTATTCTACCTATAACTATATTTCTGTCTTATTATATTTAACTAATTCTATCTTATATTTTATGAAACTGTATTATTTCAAAGAGACTGTTGCTTATAGAAAATTATTTTAAGAAGTCATAAAAACTTTTTACGACTTAAATCCTTTTCCCCAAACAGGAATGATACGAGGGGTGATCAAAAAGTTCCAGGACTGTTGAGATTGCGCGGCAATGGAGTGTCATAGAGCAGTGCGGTTGGCAGCATTGTTTAGCGTGACTCTTCCTGAGCTCAGCTGTTTATTCAGTTTGTTGATAACCTTCTTCATTGCAAAGTTACTGCTGTTTTCGTAAAAAAAAGTTTTTTGTGTTCGGCGATTTTGTGAAATGAATGTAAAGGAAGAGCAACGCGTTTGCGTAAAGTTTTGTGTGAAGTTGGGTAAAATGTTTACTGAAACTTTTCAAATGTTGCAAGTGGCTTTCGGTGATGAATGTCTGAGTCGGTCAAGGTGTCATGAGTGGTACAAAAGGTTCAAGGAAGGCCGGACATCGTGTGAAGATGATTCTCGTTCAGGGCGCCCATCAACTTCGACTGACGACGATCATGTTGCAAGATTGAACAGTCTCGTGCGTTCTAATCGTCGACTAACCATTCGTGAGATGGCTGAAGAATTGAACATTTCATTTGGTTCGTGTCAACAGATTTTAACAGAAAATTTGCAGATGAGAAGGGTGGCTGCAAAGTTTGTTCCGAGACTGTTGACTGAGCAGCAGAAAGAACACAGAGTTCAAGTTTGTCAGGAACTTCTTGAAATGGCAAATGACAATGAAAACTTCTTAAAACAAGTCATTACTGGAGATGAAACGTGGGTTTATGGCTACGACGTGGAAACGAAGGTCCAGTCATCACAATGGAAGACAAAATCCTCCCCAACCACCAAAAAAGCACGTCAGGTCAAATCAAACGTCAAGGTCATGCTTACTGTTTTTTTCGACTGGAAGGGTGTTGTTTACCATGAATTTCTTCCACGAGGTGAGACCATTAACCGCTTTCGTTATCTTCAAACCCTGAGAAATTTGCGCGGGGCAATAAGGAGGAAGAGACCAGAGTTGTGGCGGAGCGGTGAGTGGGTGCTGCATCATGACAATGCGCCTGTTCATTCCGCACTGCTCATTCGCGACTACTGCACCAAAAATGGAATGACGGTCATTCCCCAGCCTCCATATTCACCTGACCTTGCCCCTGCAGACTTTTTCTTGTTTCCAAAACTTAAGAGACCCATGAAGGGAAAGAGATTTGAGTCCGTAGATGACATTAAAAAAAAATCGCTGGAGCAGCTACACACCATTTCACAAGATGATTTCTCAAAGTCCTTCACACAGTGGAAACATCGTTGGGAAAAATGTATAGCTTCCCAAGGAGAGTACTTTGAAGGGGACGACGTCCAATAGCCTGTAGATTTTTTAAATAAATTAATAAAAAATCAATCCTGGAACTTTTTGATCACCCCTCGTATATCACTGTTGTTTGTTCAAAAGGAGTTCGTCATCAAATGTGAAGTTTAAACAATAATTTACCAAGCTATTGAAAACCATTATAAATTCTTTTATTTTAAATTTATAAATACCAGAATAATTAATGAAACTATATTCTTTCAACGGAGGCTTTAATAAATTATGAATATTATAGTCAATTGTGAATTTTAAGACAAGAGAAAAAAAAAAAAAAATTATTGCTTAAGCACTTTTGCCTAAACATGAATGATATATTCATCAAAACCTGTCAGCAAATAAGGAATAATGATCAAATGTGATAAATCCTGTTACGTAACCTATTAAAGTACGTATAGCATAAGTGAATAAATAATAAAGTTTATATTACATAAAGTATATAGAAAAGAAGGTAAGTATACAATGACTAAATATAATTTGTCAATAATTAAATTTAAACATAATAAAGATGTTTAATGTCATAATAATGTTATGAAAATAATGCATACCTTCAGTAATTAAACTCTTGCACTAAGTTAAACCTATAGAGCCATGCAGAACGAGCCATAGATATCAGATCTCTACAAGTATTGGAGTTCACCAAATCACGGAGAGATTGCTCAGTCAGGGAACGTACTCCCAGGTAGCGCAAACGAACTCAGAGAGAGTCGGACACACGGCCAAAAACTGAACAATGTTCTCCCTAACATTTAAATTACACGAGGAACATCTTTCTGCGTCTCTATCCCTTTCCATCCATGGCGTGCAATTCAAATATAACAATGCACCCCTCATCTTGAAAAGCCAGCGCATGTCCTTCAAACCTAATGGGGAAGGGCTCTGACCATCAAATGAAAATAGTTTTAAACTTGTATCCTACTTTTTTTAAAGCAAAAACCGTTTGGAAGCTCCATGTGTTTTTTACTTTCACTTACCTGTATATGAAACTAGCATCCTCCGTCGCGGCTTCGCCCGCGAGCCTTTAAAATCAATTCTGTGATCATTATCTTGGTATTGATCTAATATAATATGTTAACTGATGTTAAGGAGATTTAGTCGAATTTGAGCTTCCGGTAGGTGGAATGTTGGAGGGGGAAGCTGCCGGCTTGGTAGAAGAGACGGAGACGCCCAATGGAGAGTAAAAACCGTCACTAAAACCGCCGAAACAAAAAATGACTTACTCGTCGTGAACGCTTCATTTTCGGCTGTAAAACATGGTTTTCGACGCCCAATAGGGCCTTTCGAGTTAAACTCGTCGTATCAAATTCTTTAAAATGAGTCCTAATCAGATATATTTTCTCGAAGTTCGAAAGTAGATGTCCGTTAGAGTTAAACGACAATTTCGCCATTTACATTTTAGATATTCTTAGGGGTTACATTTTTGATATTCCTTTCTTAGTGGTTACCTACATCGCTTTTAAAATCTAAATTCCGAAATTTCTAATCATAAGTAGTTTTTGCTCTGCGTTGATTCTGTCAGTCAGGACAAAGCCTCTTATACGTATGGAGAAGTATATATAAATGGAGTAGTATATATATATGAAGTATATATATATATATGGAGAAATATATGGTATTATATAAAGAAATATATGGTTATATATAAGAGAACGAAATAAACACGCACCATCCCCAATCATGGGAATCACAGTGTGCATAATTTGATTACCACTAATATTTAAATAATCAGTAGCCATATTTTATGTGAATGTCTATTTTAATACTATTGCAACGTTAAATCGACATTCAAATAAAAAACATATGGTTTAAAATCTCAACAATAGATTTCCGTTAGAGTTAAACGACAATTTCGCCATTTAAGCCCCTTAGGGTTTACAGTTTTAAAATTCCTTTCTTAGTGGTTACCTACATCGCGTTTAAAGTCTAAATTCCGAACTTCAAGTTTCTATCATTAGTAGTTTTTGCTCTGCGTTGATTCTGTCAGTCAGGACAAAGCCTCTTATATATAGAGAGATATATAGTAAGTGGAAGTATTGCGATCGTGAAAAATTTCGACTTCCGCTTTTCAACGGAAATACAAGTTTTGGGGTCCCCTGAGTCCAATTAACCAAGTCCCTGTCAATGCAAAATGGTTTGTGTGTGAACAGGCTAGATCATAAACTATAAACCGTGCAAACCTGAAACTGGGTATTTAGTGTATGTATATGCCCGCGATGTGACAGCAAAAATTTCTTCAAAATTGGTCAAAGGGTGGGGGTACTTTATTTAATACCTTTTTACTTTTTTTTCGATTTTCTCAAAAACGGCTCTAACGATTTTGATTAAACTTAGTATTTGTTGTATTGATGATGTGCCCGAGATATGACTGTAAAAATTTCATCAAAAGTGATCAACCAGAAGGGGGACTTTACTTAATAAATTTTGTATCATTTTCACGTGTTTTTTTTATTTACTCAAAAACGGTTTTAAAGATTTTGATCAAACTGGGTATTTGACGTATGTATATGCCAAAGATGTGACAGCCAACATTTCTTCAAAATTGGTCAAAGGGAGGGGGCACTTTATTTCATAACTTTTTTCCACTTTTTATCTTTTTTTTAATTATCTCAAAAACGACTTTAATGATTTTGATAAAATTCGTCATGTTTGATGGAAATTAGGTGTTCAATAATGTCAGGTAAGTTTTATCAGTATTAAAATTTTCTGAGGGGGCTTAAATGGGGAAGGGGCCTATTTTGTTTTCCTATAAAGTACTATAATTTGTTTTAGAGATGAGAGATGGTCAACTGTTCTTCAATTACGATAGGTTAAATAATGGTCAGGATTTTCAGTTTACAATGATATTTATTATGGTAAGCCAACGTTTCGATCCAGCTTGTGGATCTTCATCAGGGCTAAAAGAAAACAAATATATGAGTATCTATGCTAGAGGGTGACAATAAATGGATACATTACAGAACTGATAATAATATAAAAGATGGTATACATAAATATTAAAATAAGAGGCTGGTAAACAAGATAAAATAGAATCTGATATTTACCTACTGAGTCCAGGTGGATACTAAGACTAAAGGTAAAAATAAGGTGAGAGGTAGTGGTAGGGGGTAGGTTTGCCGACTTCAAAGGTTTATGGCGGGGAAATCCAACGCTTTTGAAGTGAAGGCACATGACAACTGAGTGAACAAAATATTTAAAAACTAACAAAATATATGGTACAGTATACAAATAGTTGTGTCTGGACTGAATAATAACATAAAAATGAGATAATACATAATGTAACAATGCATACAAATTTGGAAAATATATAGAAAGAAGCATACAATACAAAAAATAATAATAGTATAAGAGGTACAGAGATAATTGCAGGTACCTATGAAATCAAAACTAGGATTTGAGGATGCGGAAGATGTTAGAATAAGTGGATGAAATTATCTCTTTATCTGTTTTGTGATTTACCGGGTTATTAGTTTCTAGATGGATGAAAATGGATTCTGAGAGGAGACGTTTGTCGTGGTTAGATACAGTTGCTAATATGGAGGGGTTCTCAAAGTTGAAGGAATGGTTGTGGGCAATGGCATGTTCTGCTAATTTAGATGTAGACGAATTACGCGTGGAAATACTGTATTTATGTTGATAAATACGTTTTTTTAAATAATTTTTGGTTTTACCTATATAGCAACTGTTGCAATTAAGCGTGGAGCACTGGATACGATAAACTACATTACACTTGTCTAGGAGAGGTACAGGGTCTTTGAGTTTTGTATAAAGATTTTTTAATTTATTGTTATTTTTGAATACTAGGCGCATGTGTGGGAAACTCGATGAGAAGGATTTTTTAATTTTGTTTGAGAGAATGGGGATATATGGGATAGATCTGTATTGGAAAGTAGAAATCGGAGGTTGTGAAGAGTTGTTAGAGAGATTTTGAGTTTTAGCATTGTTATTGATAAGTGTTTTTATTAAATGCTCAGGAAAATCGTTAGATTGTAAGATATTTTTCAGGCGGATTTTGTTATGACAATGAAATTGTGGATCGGACAAGTTCAGGCTACGGTGGATGAGGTTTTTTGCGACGTTGATCTTTTGGTGATGTGGATGTTGGGAAAAATAGTTAAGGAGTCGGCCAGAATAAGTGGGTTTGGTGTACCAATTAGTGGATATAGAATGGTCCGAGTTTCTGGTAATGGAAATATCTAGGAATGGAAGGGTACAATTGGTTTCCAATTCTATAGTGAAACGGAGACGTGGATGGTAGGAGAAGGCGGCGAGAATATCAGTGATAGAGTTAGGAGGTTACTGTATTATTATTTTTTGTATTGTATGCTTCTTTCTATATATTTTCCAAATTTGTATGCATTGTTACATTATGTATTATCTCATTTTTATGTTATTATTCAGTCCAGACACAACTATTTGTATACTGTACCATATATTTTGTTAGTTTTTAAATATTTTGTTCACTCAGTTGTCATGTGCCTTCACTTCAAAAGCGTTGGATTTCCCCGCCATAAACCTTTGAAGTCGGCAAACCTACCCCCTACAACTACCTCTCACCTTATTTTTACCTTTAGTCTTAGTATCCACCTGGACTCAGTAGGTAAATATCAGATTCTATTTTATCTTGTTTACCAGCCTCTTATTTTAATATTTATGTATACCATCTTTTATATTATTATCAGTTCTGTAATGTATCCATTTATTGTCACCCTCTAGCATAGATACTCATATATTTGTTTTCTTTTAGCCCTGATGAAGATCCACAAGCTGGATCGGAACGTTGGCTTACCATAATAAATATCATTGTAAACTGAAAATCCTGACCATTATTTAACCTATTATAATTTGTTTTAGTTTATATTGAGAAATTAACTGTCTCTCATCACGCCTTAAAATAAGAAATCGCTAAATATGATATATGAAAAAAATCAAGTAAACAAATACAGGAGAAAAAAATAAAAATATTCCGTCAACTCATAAAACACCTTGAGTTCACGCATTCGGCGTACGCCTTTAATGACAAACCAATGCGTTATAATTTAAGTTGTTCTGTTCATTTAATGAAAATTATTTGTTTCATGGGAACTAAATGAATTATTCAACAAGTACATAGAGAATTATAAAATCAGACGACTCGGAGTATTATGCTTGCATTGCCGAATTATCACAAGTAAAAACTTTTATTTAATAATAAAAGAAATTAGTGTTGTTTTTTTTTGAGCAAATGAAAACAAAAATAAGAAATGAATGTTGAAAAATGTATAACTTTGAGAAGTGGCAATTAACAAAACGCATTAATTTCTTATCTAAGTAAGTTGGTAAGTGAAAGTTGTGTGTTGCGCGCACGCACCAGATTTTTTTATTTCTTTTCAACTTTATACCTGTTATATTTAGGAATGATTTAATAAATGTAGTTTTCACTACAACTTTATTTAACAAACTGAACTAATATTTTACATATGATTATGCAACAATGAATTAATTAATATAATATATAACAGTTCCCCCCGGAAAGGAAGTTTGTTTATCCCAAAGTAAGGAGATTAGGTTGGATGGATAAACATTAATTAGTATAAAGTCTTCTGATTTGATCAATATGATATTTCTTAGTATTCCCTCCTCCATCTAACTTCACGATGAAGTGCACTCTACCTTGTTGAGTCAACACAGTCCCAGTTGCCCATTTGGTTTGACTATTATACACTCGAACTAGGACACGATCTCCTAGAATTTCCTGCCATAGCAGTACTGGTAAAATTTGTGTAGTCCCCAGAAAATTGCTGTTGCCTCTCTATCAATTTGGCTATATCTCATTTCAGTCTTCGTTAAAGACCTGGAAGCAAATGCAATTGGCTTCTCGGATCCGTCTGGCATCCTGTGGGAAATCACAGCCCCGAGACCTACAGGTGATGCATCTGTGGCTAACAGTAACGGAAGCTTTGGATCAAAATGTGTCAGGACTCTAGGACTAGCAATTTCTTCTTTTATATTATTGTAAACCTCTTCACATTCCTTTGTGACGCCACCACAGGAAAGGCGTACGTTTTTGGAGTAACCGATTTAAAGGTCTTAACTTTGTTGCTAATTTTGGTAAAAATCTATTATAATAATTTACTAATCCTAAAAATACTCTTAATTGGTCTATATTTTGAGGAGGTAAGGATTTTGTTATTGCTTCGATCTTTTCTTCAGTTTTATGAAGTCCACTTTTATCTATCCTATATCCAAGATATTTTATTGATGGTTTAAAAAACTGGCATTTGTCCTTGTTTAAGTGTAGATTGTTCTTTCTCAACACCTGCAAAACATTTCGGAGTCTAGCTAGTGTCTCGTCATAAGTCGTCCCTTGGATTAAAATATCGTCGAAGAAACAGCTAACTCCCTCTATTCCTTGTAGAATTTGGTCCATAAAACGTTGCCAACAGCTGGGTGCAATCTTCACCCCAAACATCAACCTTTTTACTTTGTATAATCCCCTGTGGGTACTAAGTGTTTGCATTTCTGCACTTTTCCCATCCATCAGCATGTTCAAATATGCCTTGTGAATATCTAATGTGCAGAAGAACTGACCTCCGTTCATACTTGATAATATGTCTTCTATCCTGGGGATTGGATAATTATCATCTAGAATATTCTTGTTCAGAGTGCTTTTAAAATCAGCGCAGATTCTGACAGTTCCATCAGGCTTCATAACTGGGACTATGGGGGTACCCCATTGTGATGTATTTACTTTCTCGATTATGTCCTCTGCTTCCAATCTATCAAGCTCTTTTTCAATTTTTTCTTTCAGTGCGTAGGGTACAGGTCGCGGTTTCAAGAATATTGGTTTGGCATCTTCTTTCAGAATGAACTTACAATATACGTCTGGAATAATTCCAATTTTACTGTCGAAAACATCCTTGAATTGTTCGAGTGTAGTTTCCAAGGAAGGTTCCGGCGATTCTGTGACTTTTGCAATGCTTGCCCAGTTTAATTTTATTTCTTTTAACCAATCTCGACCTAGTATAGGTGATACGTTCTGATCGATAACAATTAATTTTCCCTTAAACGATTTATCCTGATAGGTAACATTCACATGTGCTAAACCCGCTGGCTTAATTAATTCCCCAGTGTAAGTTTTTAACTTTAACCTCGTGTCAGCAAGTTTTATCTTAGGACAGATTTTCCTAAAATCTAACATTGAAATTGATGAAACTGAAGCTCCCGTATCTAACTCCATAGGATATTTTCTTCCTTCAATTCTAATAGGTAGCATAATTTTTTCTTCCGCACATATTTTGTGGTTGTTTATGACTGTAACAAGCTTATTGTCAAATTCATCCTCAGAATGTTCAGAACATGTTTCAAAATGTTTCGTAGCTGCCTGCTCTTTGTTCTTGTGCCTACTTATACATGCCCGAACAATATGCCCCAATTTCCCACAATGGTTGCAATATTTGTTCTTAAATTTGCAGTTATTGGCACGGTGTCCTTGATCAGCGCACCTGTAGCACTTTCCTTTAAGTGCTGCAAAAGCAGGATTATCTCCCTCAGTTAACCTTCTCGGCAGCTTCTGGACTTTATTTACCATTGGATCAGATGTCCTGTTTAGGTTACTTTCTTCTTTAGAGCTTTCAAGCACCTTGGCCTTTTCAATTAATTCTTCATATGACATATTTTCTGACTGAAGTAATGCAGCTCTAATACCCGCGTCAGAGAGCCCACTTATAAACTGAATACGTAAAAATAAATCAGCAACGGATCTGCCGCATTCGCAATTAAATTTACATTTAGTAGATATTCTTTTGAGACAAGCATTAAATTCGGAAATGCTTTCTCCTGAATGCTGGACACGTGAATTAAATTTGTATTGTTGCGCCCAGATGCTTGTACGAGGTTCAAGATAATCCTTCAAAATTTTTTGCACATCTGCATAACTGGTTGCAGATGGTAATTTTGGAAAACAAAATTTTTGCAGCTTCTCGTAAATTTCCGGAGTTAAACAATTTAAAAAAAGTAGTACTTTCTGCTCGTCATTGTGAATATTGTTAAGGTATAGAAAGTTTTCAAATCTTTCAGAAAAATTTGTGAAAGTTTCTATTTCCTTATTATACTTTTCAAATTTTATTCCAAATGAATGATTAGTATATTTTTTTTTTTCTCCTCACCTGGATCTAGCATATCCCTAATATTTTTCCTAATTGAATTTATTTTTACAATTACATTTTTATCCAACTCCTCAATTTCGTATCTATAATTTAATTGTTCATTAAAATCCTCTTCACTCACCTCCATCTCAAGCTTAGTTTGAATTTCATCAAATTTGTTCCTTATTTGTTCAATTTTTTTGGCATAGTAATTAATGTTTTCAACTGTACATATAAGTTCTTCATCCTCCAATTGTTTTTCTATCCGTGTCAGTTGTCCTTTACAGACAGATCTTTGTCTGATTAGTTTTTCCCTCGTCGCCATTGTTATATTTAGGAATGATTTAATAAATGTAGTTTTCACTACAACTTTATTTAACAAACTGAACTAATATTTTACATATGATTATGCAACAATGAATTAATTAATATAATATATAACAATACCATGTTTTACTATTACACTTATTTTTTCTTTTATACATTATTTTCTGTAATATTTAAAAGAAAATATTAATTTGTTTTTTATAAAGGCATTTTTTCTGTTGTAAATACTATATACTATTATTTTTTATAAGTAGTGAAATTAATTTTGAAATTAAGGTTCTATTTTTATTCTATTTTATTTTTCTATTGCTATGTCAACATCGCTCCGACTGACGGGTACGTCCCAAGCAGTAAATGCTGAAATAAAATTTTGTATTTTCTTTTTTATAATAATAAAGCATTATTATTATTGTTGTTATTATTATTATTATTATATAAAGTAAATATTATTTCCATGCACTTTTGCATGAAATGCATATTTTGATTTCTTTATTTGGTTGTGGCTGAGGCCGGAAGGTTGGTGACCTTGCCACCCAGCCGACAGCTAGTTCTCCCACTGACCGCTAGGTAGCATCACCTCCACCTTTTTCCGTTTCCTTAGTTCACCTTGTTAGTTTCACGCTTTAAATTTGTAAATATTTACAGTTACAACGCATTATTTATATTTTATTAAAAACATTGATGTAATTGTGGGAAAATATATGAATATATGTATAAATAAATTTTACTGTTTAGCTAAAATCAATACAGGACGCTCTTGATAATCCTGACGCGTGGATTTCATTACCTATGCGGATCATCGAAGGTTACATTTTAAGTGATATGAAAAGAGGTAAACCGTACAGTTATTGACACCCTTAAGACTACATTTCTGTGGTTAAATTAAAAAAAAATTCTTGTTATAAAGGGTTCAAATAGGAATTCCCTACAGCTCCTCATTAACTTTCCTCATAAAGACTCAACAGGTTTTTTGGGTCAAAAGTTCAATAGTTTTACAATATGGCAATATTTATTGTTAAAAGTGCCAAATCTAGTTATTGGCACCCTGTGGATTTAATTGTGAAATCTTCCCTATGGTTACTGTGTTAGGGCGGATTCACACTATCGCTCCGCTCCCGCTCCACTCCCGGTCCGCTCAAATATTCTAAAGAGAAATAGACAGAGAATTCCACTATCGGCACCGCTCCGGTCTCGCTCCACTCCCGGTCCGCTCTCGCTCTACCCCATTCACACTAGCGCTCCGCTCCCGCTCCGCTCCAGGTCCGGTCTCACTGGCAAACTATTCTACAGAGGAATAGAGAGAGGTTAATCACAATATTGGCACAGGTCCGGCCTCGCTCCGCTCCCGCTCCACTCTCGCTCCGCTCCCGCTCCACTCTCGCTCCACTCCCGCTCCACTCTCGCTCCACTCCCGCTCCACTCTCCTAAAGTCTTTTCATATTCACATTATATAATTTTACACCGTTCACGATTGAAGCCATTAATAATCGAAGCCGTCTGTATTTGGATTTTAATTAATAATTAACTTTCAGTTATTAAAGTATTTATTTATTCATCAATTTTACGGCCAAAAAAGTTCAAATTTAATATATATATATATATATATATATATATATATATATATATATATATATATGTATATAATTATAAATTAATTTAATTAATGGTGAAGAAATAATTTAAATTTTTTTTTCGAATGTATTAGAATACGCTTGAAATGATAAAAAAAAAAAATCACCAACAATACGCGCGGTTTTTCAACGTGAAAAATTCATGTTATGTTTGAGATATATTTTGCAATGAATTAATGTACTCGTAAAAAATGGTCACCGATTTATTTATTGACTACATACTCATTGCTATTATAAAATAACGTTTAATTTGAAACGAATAAAAATGCAGTATATTATGAAAAATGTCAGATCATTAACAAAAAAATATATTAAAGCAAAAAGTAATTAAAATATTAATAAGGAAAAGAAGAGAACACAATCGGTAAATTTGTAGCATTTGCCGATTTCAACTTGAAATTTTCAAGCGTATTCGAATACATTCCGAAAAAAATTTAAATTATTTCTTCACCATTAATTAAATTAATTTATAATTATTATTATTAATTATCATTGTGTTGCAATATATTCTCCTTATTATATTTTTTGATAATATTACCTTCTTCATCAAGAAAAGTACACTTACCAGATATTTCTACAAACGAAAAATTGATTTTTTTTTTTTGGCCGTAAAATTGAAGAATAAATTAATACTTAAATAACTGAAAGTTAATCATTAATTAAAATCCGAATACAGACAACTTCGATTATTAATGGCTTTAATAGCTTAAACCTTTCAAAATTGAACGGTGTAAAATTATATAGTGTGAATATGGTAAGACATTAGGAGAGCGGACCGGGAGTGGAGCGGGAGCGGAGCGCTAGTGTGAATGGGGTAGAGCGAGAGTGGACCGGGAGCGGACCGGGAGCGGAGCGAGAGTGGAGCGGATAGTGTGAATAGGCCCTTAAAGTCTTGCTTCATAGATTACTTAGAGGACCCTTCAAGCATTAGACTCATGTATATCTTGTAATAAAATTAGGACTTGTTTACCTATTTCTTTAAGTTAAAGTTGGGTTGCCAATAACTGAATCAACAACTATACTGAGTGCCAATAACTTTATGGTATACCCTATGTGGTAATAATTTTAATGTTTAGAAAAAGTGGAAAATAATCTTTTAAAAAATGTGGCCTATTACAGTTGTAATGGACAAGTGAAAAAATATAGAATATAAGATAATTTACCATAGCACCAAAAAATGAGAAGAAAGTATGAAATAGGAGAATATTGCCCTAAATAAGACGAAATTGTCCGAAACGTTGGTATTAGACCATTTTAATATGTAATGTTTAAATAAAAGACATTATTGGAAGATTGAAATTAGTCGCTATCTCAACCTCTGATGGTCAATGACCAAGAGTATGTTGTCTTAAAGGAAATGTATTTTTGTAATTTTGTTCAATAAAAAGGCATTAAATAAAAAAAAAAAAAAAAAAAAAAAAAAAAGATTGACATTCACCAATCTAAGAATATCTAATCTTCATAATCATAATCTTCCTAAATATATACTTTTGCATATATAGTAAAAAGACCCCGATATGTAATCTAGTTAGTCCATATTCTTTGCTACATACATACTCTTCTTAAATAAGAACATATACAGTTAGTAAAAATCGTCTGTGTACACCGCATTAAAATTTTCTAAGTTTGCCCAGGACATCAAAGGAAATGAAGAAAATATTTTTTATATTATTTTCTTTTAAACTGTAACCTTAAAAGAATTAAAATTCACTACCAAAAGAAATATAAATATTACATTAAAGATAAGGTAAAGATAATTGCTAATAGAACTCCTGAACCATTGCAAAATAAGTCTGTGTACATTTATTATAAACTCCCTCGAATGCTCTAAAATAATAAACAAACGTTTTCAATATAAACAAAAAGCTTTTTATTTTAGTCAGTTAAGTCTTTCTAGTGGCCGTGATTTGAGAGTTTTTCTGTAACTTTACTAAAAATGGAAATTTGTGTATAAATTAGATAATTGATTATTAATTTAGGAAATGAGGGAAAATCTTTGAGAGAAATCGCAGAAATAATTATGAAACTTCACTCTACAGTTAAAAGAATAATTAAGCATTACCAAGAAACCAGTTATCTTCAAAGTAAACCTAGATCTGGGAGGCCCAAATAAATTTTGAGAAATCACAGGTCTGCAGTTTTGCGATCTGTGAATGATAATCCTACAATGAGTGCATCACTGTGCTGCAACAAGATCACCAGCTGATAGTAACACCACAATAACATTGTGTTTACCCAAAAAAAAAAATTATACTATTTTTTGAAATAATTAATGTACACAGCCTTTTTTTTACTTTCACTTACCTATATATGAAATATATAGTAAGTGGAAGTATTGCGATCGTGAATATTGGTCCCCTGAGTCCAATTAACCAAGCCCCGCGAAATGGTCTGTGTGTGTGTGTGTGTGTGTGTGTGTGTGTGTGTGTGTGTGTGTGTGTGTGTGTGTGTGTGTGTGTGTGCGTGCGTGCGTGCGTGTGTGTGAACAGGCTAGCTCAAAAACTATAAACCGTGCGAACCTGAAATTAGGTATTTAGTGTATGTATATGCCCGCGATGTGACAGCAAAAATTTCATCAAAATTGCTCAAAGGGAGGGGGTACTTTATTTAATAACTTTTTAAGTTTTTTTTCGATTTTCTCAAAAACGGCTCTAACGATTTTGATTAAACGGAGTATTTGATCTACTTATATGCCCGAGATATGACTGTAAAAATTTCATCAATATTGATCAACCGGAGGGGGGAGTTTACTTAATAAATTTTTATCATTTTCATGTGTTTTTTTTATTTACTCAAAAATGGCTTTAACGATTTTGAAGAAACTGGGTATTTGATGTATGTATATGCCCGAGATACGACTGTAAAAATTTCATCAAAATTGATCAACCGGAGGGGGGACTTTACTTAATAAATTTTGTACCAATTTCACGTGTACATATTTTTTACTTACTCAAAAACGGCTTTAACGATTTTGAAGAAACTGGGTATTTGATGTATGTATATACCAAATATGTAAAATATCAGGTAAGCTTTATCATTATTAAAATGTTCTGAGGGGGCTTTTTTTTTGGGGGGGGGGAGCCTTTTTTGTTTGTTTGTTTCTTTCTTATAAAGTACCTTTGTTTTTGTTTACATGGAGAAATTAACTGTCTCTCGTTACGCCTAAAAATAAGAAATGGCTAAATATGAAATATGATAAAAATAAAGAAATCATAAAGAGGAGAAAAAAAGAAAAATATTCAGTCAACTCATAAAACTCGTTGAGCCCTCGCATGCGGAGTACGCCTTTAATGACAGACCATTCTTCATAATTAAAGCCGCTCTGTTCAATTGGTAAGTGAAAGTTGTGTGTTGCGAGCACGCACCAGATTTTTCCTTTTTTTCCTTGGCCTAAATTTGATTTTTGGCATGGTGAACATAGACTTTTTTTGCTAACTGTATATTCACTATTAATCGTGATGTTCACCACGTAAAATCATCATCACAAGATCATATACAATAGTAGTATATTGTAATATTATATTGTAAAATAAGGTTTGTAAGGTAGGGTTTATCGTGCTGAGGCTGAAACGATAGAGATTGAGCTTAAGTTGCGCCATGGCCTAAGAGGGCGGGGTGTCTGCAGCTGCAGTTGGTATCTTGTCTCGTAAGGTCTGCATTCCTTAGCCGAGGTTCAAGGGTATGCCAGGTCCTATTCTGTTATTATAGTTTCTTCATAGTAAATACCGCCTAGTTTATAGTTGTGAATGCTATAATATGTTCTTAGCAATAACTTTCTGTGGAAACATGCGGATTGGAACACAGTAAAACTACCCTGAACGGAAACTTCTAACATGCGGACATTTCTCATAAGCGGACGATTTTAAATTCCCCTTCATAATTTCATAACTTTTCTTTAGTTTATTACTTCTAATAAACGGACACTCTCATAAGCGGACACGGACAGGGATTTTTCCAATAATTTTACGTAAAAACTTCTAACACGCGGACAGAAGGGCAAAAAATCGGGCCATTTCTGCGAACGCAAGGCAGCTATGTTGTTTAGTAAATCCCATTAAAAGTGCAAACAGTTTTCAGAATATAAGTTCCAGGAATATGTGAGCTCTGTTCACTTCGGATTATTATTTTTGATTCAGTTTAGGTTCTCGTTTGAAACTGTTAACATGTTTTCGAAAAGAAAACTGCTCACGATTAAAGACAAAATATAAATAATACACGCGAGTGAACTTGAAAAACTGAGTGCTCGTAATCTTGCGAAAAAATTTAAGATTGGAAAAACGTGTTGCCGAGATTTTAAGAAATAAAAAAAATATTCTTCAAAAATTGTTAGACAATAGACATTGTTATTATTAGGAGTGGAAGTAGTAATAAACTTAAAAGAGAATTTCGAAAAAAAATTGCCGAAGAAAAAAATGTTAAAAAAAAATTACTGATTATTTTATGTAAACATGTTAGTGTTCATCTCGTCCCGAATGATGTATTTATGTATGTAGTCTCCTTTGTTTTTTCTTTCTAAATAATGCATTCATACATACTTATCTTTCTTGTTTTTATTTTAAAAAAATGTTTTTGATTTCGAATAATGTATAAACATCCATTAAACAAAAATATACATCATATATCTATCTACACAATAGTCATGCACATTCATTTTTTATTGTTTCCCCCACCCCATGCTTCTAACCAGCGGACACTTCTGATAAGCGGACAAAATTTAATTTCCCACCAGTGTCCGCAGGTGGGAAGTTTTACTGTATGTGGAAATATGCGGGAATTTTAACTGCAATTTCGGTAATTTTATTCAACCATTTGCTTAACATATTTACAGATTATATATTTAAAAATTAATGCCAACTGTTATCTCTAAATATCTTCTTCATCATACTGCATCAAAAATATATGTTTTCAATACTCGGTTTGAGCCCGTAAAGTAGTACTTTTCGGTCCTAGGCCTGAAAAATCTTTTTGGTGCGCTAACCTTACCTGGACAAGACATCGTCGCAGCGACACCTTAACAAGACAACCACTTGTCTGAACAATTACTTTAAGTTGTGCTTAAATAATGTTTTGATTTTTTTTTTATTATTTTGGTGGTTTTAGCTGGTCAACTGCGATTTTCCTCTGATCTCATTTTCCTGTATATAGGCTTGTATATAGGTTTCTTTTCCATGTCAACTTAAAGTATTTTGTTTATAAATAAACAAACCTATAAACAAGAGCATCTCATTTTTTTCCTAAAAAATTACATGCCCCCCCTCGTGACCCAAACCTTCTTGGTACGCCACTGGTGTTACGCAGTCATTTGAGTACGCACTTCAACTAGTGGGAGTAAAAAATTTGTCTAAGCCGTCGCTCGGATAGCACGTAAAATGGAGGTCCCGAGCCTGTACGATGTCAGGTACTCGTTAAAGATCCCTATCCTAATTATACCTGGATAGGCAAAATTTAGGACTCCCACTTTAGTATCGTCCTTAGTGTCATTAAGTGACGTTTAGCAAACAAACAAAAAATTATGAAAAAACCTCATTGGTAGGTTAAATATATATGAATTTGTCTAGACATTCAAGATATAAAGAATTTTACCGCAAAATTGGATGGTATTGTCATATAAGTCTTCCAACTTCATAGAATACTGTCCAAACAAATCAACTGATTTTTCTTGCACCACTGAAACCAAATCTTGTGATTTGATTTCAACGTAATCCTTCTATAATTCCCTAAATAATCCTTCGACACATTCCAGGATCATACAAATCAACTTCATCGAAAACTGTGACTTCTGGCCTTGGTTGATCCTGGGGTTACTTGAAGTGGGTTGGTATCACTTTACTCTGAATCCCTCACTTTTTTATGGTTTAATTTTTGTGGTTACGACCAATTTTGAAATCAACGGACGCTATAAAGGAATCCATCGTCTAATTGTAGAAATTTTTATTTAATTCCATATAATAGA
Source organism: Aelia acuminata (assembly GCA_911387785.2). NCBI lineage: Eukaryota > Metazoa > Arthropoda > Insecta > Hemiptera > Pentatomidae > Aelia > Aelia acuminata. The sequence goes on from OU426979.1 coordinate 175,739,202, forward strand.
AAAAAATGCCAATGTGAATGTGTATTACAGCTCCAAATAAAAAACTCGACTATTCCATCCACCCCACTTCCCGTCATCAACCTCATATTATTGATAGTTTTATGTCCGATGCCATCGAAACTTTACATCACTAATCGCAACCCACCGTCAGTTCCACTCTTGAATAGCATCCTCGCCGATGATATTTTTCCAACAACAATTAGTTGTTTAAAGCGCGTATATTCTTTCCTACATCAAGGAAATAATCTCATAAATAAATCCGGTATTCCGGAAGGACCCAATTTGCTTCCAAACCATCGAAAGGTTCCACATTAAAAAAGTATTTCCGTTTGGAAGCAAATTGTGTCCATCCGGTCTATTGGATATCGCAATTACTTAGCGGGAACGGGGGCTTTTTCGTAGCCAAATTTCGTAGCTTTTGGAAGGATATTGATCCCCTGTGCACATCACCGGAACGCCCTGCCCTCCCCCCCTATCCAAATTTATTTTTCCTCCACCGCCCGAGGGAAGTACTTCAATCAAGGCACCTTGTTAATGCTTTCTTTTTTCTTTTCGGGGAGTCGGAAGCCCTGGGATGTTGCTGTAGCAGTTCATTAGGTGCCAGGAGAGAATAAATTTGTTTTAAATTTTTAAAAAGGCAATTTCTCTTAAGAACGCCTGTTGGTGGATCCCTAGTGTGCCTTAAGACTTTTTATTTCATTTTTTGTTGTAAAAGCTCTTATATATTGTAACACTTATGAAAACAATTTTTATTGAAGGAAAAAATGTTGTTAAGCATTTTTAGTGCCACACAAATTATGAAAAAAACGAATATTTAAACATTTTTAAATATTTAACACGTTAGGTGCGGCATCGGTCCCCGGGGTCTGATGTCTTACATTCCTCTCTTAACAGCTGATTTCCACACGTAAACAACCGAAAGGCCGAATACTTCAAACACTCAATTTAGTCGATTTTTAATGAGATTATTGCATTTTAGTGCAGAAAATGTTGTTACAGCTGAAATTGTTTTTTAGAATCGAACTGTGATTCAGAGTCCTATACAGGCCATCAGTAATAAAACAAGACTACTGGACGGCATCACACTTCCACGTCCGATAATAATGGCAAAGAATACATTTATGGTTATCTTTAATACTTCTTACTAAGTCTGTAATTATAAATAAAACAGTGATATTTGCTTTATTTATTTTAAATAAATTCATTTCTTGAAAAATAATTTTTTTTTAATCATAGAGTGAGTGGTTGTAAAGCAGTAAAAGACTCCAAAACATCGTTTTAACATAGCAAAAATTATTAATATGGATGGTAATAATATTTATATTTTACTTAAAACGACTTTATGATTAACAAAATTATTCAGTTTATTTTAATAAACTTTTCGGTTAGTAAAATATTCATTTTATTTAACTTACATGTTGTCAATCCAATACTTTCATTTAAAAACAAAAATTATAATGCTAAAATAAATTAATCTGAACCACACTCTCTGGTTTTGAATGACAGACTTTGGACGTAAACATGCCGTGTTAAGGGGAGATTTAAACTTAAACTTTGACAGAATTTCTTTATAAAGCATGGTACCTAATCTATAAAGTGGGGAACGAAACAGTATTTATAATAATAAGTAGAAACAAGTGCATTTCTTTGATGATAAAAAATGTCGCGGTGTTGAAAGGAGAACCTTTCTCTGTGAATCCTCATTTTTTGAAGAAAAAATATTTCAAAGGCAATATTCTAGATCTTTTTTTTTTTTTTGAAGTTGCGTTGATAGCGTTTATTTTTGTGTGAATAACAATGAATTTTATTATTTACATTTATAAATCTTTATCTTCACTTCTTTCCCTCAAATAAAATTATCATGTGTAATGTCTTTTCGTGTTTGATCCAATTTTTCTGGATCAATTTCGGCTTTCGAAACACAAGTACTCTTAAAACGTAACAAGTTAGATATAATAGAGGCTGAATTCAGAATTAAGAATTTAGCTAAAACCGTGATTGTTTTCCTGGCAACAGCAGGTTTTCAAAATAAAAGTATCACGCACACCAAAAAAAAAAAAAAATAATAAAGACAATATTTATTTAATAATGTTTCCCCTCCTTTTGACCAATTTAATAATGATAAAGCTTACCGGATATTAAAGAACATTTCATTATCATTAAACTTGACGAGTTTCATAAAAATCGATATAGCCGTTTTCGAGAAAATCGAAAAAAAAAAAAACCTAAAAATTGGCTAAAATTTATTAAATGAAGTTCCCCCTCCTTTTGAACAATTTTGATGAAATTCTTAGTGTTCCTTTGCTGACATATACATACACCAAATACCCAATTTCAGTTTCGTCGGGTTTATAGTTTTTCAGCTGGTATCTTCACATGCACACAGACCATGTCGCGGGACTTGGCTATTTGGACTCAGGGGAACCTCAATATTTATTTTTTTCATTGAAAACCGTGCTACCACGTTTTTCCTCTAAACGGGGTGAGCAATCTATTACCCAGATAATAACCCAATCGCGACGCCAGGGTTCTACTGAATAAGTAAAACTATTTAAAAATGAAAATAAATCCAAAATAAAAACAAAACGGGCGCCACACTATTTGTTTATGGAAAATAGTGAAATCCACGAGAAAAAAAAAAAAATAAAATAAATGGAATAAAAATATATAAACAATTAAATATACACAGAAAGAGGAAAAGAAAAAAAAAATGAAAATATTGATATAATTAGACTTAAAAAAAAAATTAATTTAGTGCAATTAAACCAAAGAATCAAAGAAATCCAAGTGTACTATTGAGTGAACTAATAATTGAGTGAAAAGAAAATTAATTCATAATTAAAAAGAAAATTAATACATAATTAGAAAGGAAATTAATGAGAAAATTAAATTAATCTTGTTAAGGTTTATTGACACATTTATTATTAAGTAATAATTATTATTAATATATTAAAATTAATTTAATTGATATAAACCTTAGGCAACAACAAAAAAAAAAAATAAAAAAAAAATAATAATTTCTGGAAAAGAGAAAAAAAAGGATTTCATCAAACACTGGAATTGAACCATTAACCTTAACAACGTAAGTCTAGAGCGCTATGCACTAGGCTATCATGACTCATTACTTAAAACCGTGGTAACAGTTCAACTTACCTATTGTCAGTATAATTCTATTATCAGAGTAACTAGGTTTACAGCTGAAATTATTTTACATTATTTATTTAAATCCTTTTAAAATGTTTTTATTCATTAATAATTAAAAAAAATAAAGAGATACAAACGAAATCAAACTTAACCAAACTACAAACTAAATCAAATAAGATTAACCCCTTAATTTTCTAAATTAACATACATAAAGAAATTAAAGTATTTAATACATGCATACAAAAAAAAAAAACAGAAAACCAAAAGAAATGTCATCTCCTCCTTTTACTGATTAATTCAATTGGAAACAAATAAAAACAGAGTCTGTACTTCCCAATTCTAGCAGCAGGACTTCCAAGCCTCTCCTCTCCTCCGCCGCTGTTGCCTTCTTTTCCTCAAATCTACCGATGGACTCGCATTCCTAGCTCCTTCCGGTAATCCACCGTCTGCACACGCGTTTTGGGTGAATCAGAAGCGAAGGTCCATTCAAATTATCCGGTAAAACCGTGGAAATTTCTTTTTAAGCAAAACACACCATGTGCTCACGACACTGGCTAACTTCACTTGTCTTTTTTCTGCCGGCCACCACTCGGTCGTACACTATAACTCTCCTTTCGATAGTCGATTTTTCAAATCCATTAGTTTTATTTCAAATAAAGATTAAATATTATCTATCATTAATTACTTACAATTAATTATATTACATGAACATAGGAAAACAAGTATTTCTATTATTCATACTAAATATACATCATTATTTTATTTAGACACCAGCTGCTCTGACTTATAAAAAAAAGAAATAATTTTTGTTTTGGTTTTGTTGCCATGACGAAATCTTTAAATTAAATTTAAATGCTTAACGAAAATTTAACCGTAACAACCGGAAGTCGAAATTTTCCACGATCTCAATACCTACCATAACTATATATTTCGTATATTAAGGGGTGAAAGTAAAAAAAAAAAAATGTATACATTGAAGAGATTTTTATGTCATATATTTATATAAATATGTAGGATAAATTTCAGTCATTCGTCCCATTCTTTTTATATGTGCTTTTTACGCTGAATGTGAAATTAGATAATAAAATATTACTATAAAATCTTTTTTTATAAATAAAATATAAATAGAAATGAACTGGAGAGGTTGGTTCGTGGTTGAGGCGGTAGATGGCAGGAGTTGCTGGCTGTGGGTTAGTACCAGCAGTCGGCCGAGAGATGGCAGGAGAGGCAAGGTCGCCGGAGGTTGATGACCTCAGAGGCCCACGCTGTGTCCTCCGCTGTCCCCCGCCACCACCGTTCGCCTCGAATTAAAGTCCATTAAGTTCTCCTCTTGAAAAACAGTTTTCTGTCGTTTGTATTTGAACTGAAATTATATTATTTATTCAGGTTTGAGAGAGTTTAAAAAATAAATAAATCAAATAACCAGTTGGTACTTAAGATTTTTCTGATCCTGTAAGAAAAGCTGTAAGACAAACTGTAAAACAAGTATTAAATAAAAAGGGGGAACAGATAAATGATATTTCTATGCGACACATTATAAAATTGAATCATATTAAACATATGCACCAACATATCGTACTAAAGAGGAACCTTAAAATTTTGCATTCAATAGCTTGGTAGTTAAATAAATTAAAAAATAAGGTAATTGTGAACATGGGCGTCACCATCACCAAATTATTGAGAAGGGACGGCTCAATATTTTCTTAGATTGGGTGGTAGAAATTCGAGGGGCTAAAAGTTGACATAATACCCCGTAAAAACAACTGTTAGGGCATTTAAATTCATCCTCCAACGCTGTATTTTAAAGGTATTTATAGGATCTTAAAACCAGTAAAAAAAAAAAATCGACTGTTGTCGAAATTAGGTCCCTTAAGAAAGAAATAAGTAATAAAAAATCAAAAAGTATTGAGAACTGAGAGTTTCTGCTGAGCACTATCTTTTCTCCTGCCTTCTTTATCATTATATGATTCCATGCTCTTTACATTTGTTGGTTGTCAATATGAAGGGGCAATTGCGAATTTATTTAAAAAATAAAATAAAAATAGTAATATTAATAATCTAATCTTTAATAAACATTTTTATCTAAAGTTCGAAGAAATCTAAAATATTAAGGTTTTAAAAAATTATGTTATAGATGCTATATAAATATGAAAAACTTTTCTTACATTTGTATGTCCAAATATTTTCGCAGAACAAAATGTCTTCAGAAAATGGTGCAACTGCATAACTCATTTAAATAATTTATTTCAAGATCAACATCAAACACTGTATACATGATTGTTCGAATTTAGATGAAATATGTAGATGTTATCGTAGAATTTCATTGTTGTCACCAAATCATTATGGCGAACCCATCCCGGTACATAGTACGGTGGACCGGTTTGGTACAGCTGTGGCATATAGTACCTTCATTAGTACCGCCCACATGTTCTGCTTCGTCACTGACCCTAACGAGCATCATAGCATCCGATAGCCCTCCCATCTCATCCTGTTATCATCCCGCTTATGTTTAGCCTTATCTCATCTCACTGATGCCACTGGGAGACACCTGGATGATTGCCGAAATTTGGATTTAACGTCGGAATTTCGGTTGGATGCATAGCATAATCAAGGTGAAAAGACCGGTTCATCAGCTAAACTACTGGAATGAATCAGAGGCCTTTTTTTATGAAATAACAACGTCTGAATCAAATATTCGTTAGGTTTACTTATCCTTCATTCTTAGGCCTTAGAAATCGTTGCCCTGTCAATAACGTTTGATTCTATAATTATGAAGTACAACGTAGTGGTGTGTAGTGGTTAGCGCCTAACCGGCGGTGAAAATAAGGTGGTTATCATGGTTACCTACAATACTGAATGTCGCGGGTTCCCCTAGGGGTGGCCCTAGGATTTTATAAAGGGAGTGAAAAATCTTTGGCTATGCCGTCCCTTGGATAGGACGTAAAATGGAGGTCCCAAGCCTGTACGATTTCAGGTAATCGTTAAAGATCCCTATCGTAGTTATACGTGAATAGGCAAAATTTAGGACTCTCAATGTAGCATCATCAACAAAATAGTAATAACTACGTAGGTACCTATTTACGTTTTTAGGTTGAGCTAGTGGTTTGAGTAATTCATTGACGCATTAAAAAAAAAAAAATAATATATAAAAAAAAATAAAAACAGAAGTTCATAGTTATTATTCCTCATTTAACTATGAGGTTCTCTGGGGCGGTCAAACTTGGTTATTTTTATGACAATCGACCTTCTGTTACTGACTGCCTTGTCGTATTTGACTTTTTTTCTTATAACCAGAGCCCGGGTTTTTCCAGCAAAATATGCCATATAATATGCTGTAAAAAAATATAAAATATGTAGAAAAATTTGCAGCATAAATTCTAAAAATATGCTATTCAACTATTGTAATATTTAAAGATACTAAGGTAAATAAAATATTTTACAGGAAAGAAAGTTGAGAAGACAATTTAGAAATGAAACCAAATGATTTTATAATTTGTTGATTATTAAGCAAACAAATATTTTCTATAATAATATTAAACCCATTTAAAACTAAAATATAAAAATAATTGAAAATTTTGTTATTTAATCATGATTATTTGTTCAACAATTAATTTATAATTTTCAAACTAATTAAGTAGAAGGTCAAAGATTCGACCACGGGCGGGAATCGAACCCAGGTCCTCTGCGTTGCAGCGCTCTTACCATTGAGCTAACCGTGGGACCCCTCCCATCGTGGTCGAATCTTTTATCTTCTGCTTACGAGGGTGAATCAAATATAAACGAGACTTTTTTTTTTTAATTTATTTTTATTTTAAACGCAAAAAAGAATATAGTTTATTTTTCTACATAATCTCCTGATTTGGAAACACATTTTTCCTTCCACGTAGAAAGATGCAGGTCGTGTCTACAGCCAATTGCGCAAGTAGGCTTCAACCTCAGCATCACTATTGAATCTTTGGCCTCCCAAAGGTTCCTTGAGAGGACCGAACACACGAAAGTCACAGGGTGACAGGTCTGGATTGTAAGGAGGGTGTTCCAATGTTTCCCTAGTCAAGGCTGCTGTATGGGGGCGAGCATTTTCATGGAGAAGAACCACTTCCCTGATCTATAGGTCTCGTCTTTTGTGGCGATATGCAAGTTGGACCTCACTCAAAACGTCACAGTAGTAGGCCGCATTAATTGTCCTGCGCTCGTGCAAAAAATAAGCCGTCGAACACTGCTGATGTTGTTCGCTGTAATGCTGGTGCGAGGTCTGCGGTCATGGCTCTCATTTTCAACACGACCGCGACCCTCCACGAACTGTTTATGCCATGCAAACACTCTGGCTCGCGACGGTGTCTCTACCCCGCACTGGGCAGTCAATCTCCTCAAGATTTCTGCCGGTTTTACGCTTTCTGCGGCGAGAAACTTTACTAAAAAACGTTGCGCAATTAACGGAGGTACCTCTTGCTCCAACATCGTCACGGTGGACACTGAGAGTGTCGAGGAGGCGAGCCCATGTGCTTCCCCTATTCCTGACAAACCTACCCAACAACAAACAAAGCGGGGACGTTCTCCCTCCACTATTGTGCATGAAGGGCGAAAAGTCTCGTTTATATTTTATTCACCCTCGTAATTAGTTTAATAATCTAAAATCAGTTCACAAGAATAACAATAAAGATAACTAAATAAGATTCAATAAAAAATATGTATGTATATAAACAAATCTAATTGTAATAAAATGAACATTGTAAAGTATTAATTTATTTTTATAAAGTAGGATGATAAATTTTCGGGATTTTTTTAAAGCATTTTTCATATTGAAAAGCCATGAAACGATGTTTAATTATAAAATGAATATTTTATTGATCAATTCACTCGTTCTATATATTTTTTTAATTGGTTCTTAATTAAGTTATCTTTATTGTTATTCTTGAATTTTTCTTGTCAACTAATTTTGAATTATTAAACTAATTAAGTAGAAGAGAAGAGATTCGACCACGTTGGGAGGGGTAGTAAGAACGCTGCCACTTAGATGCAGAGGACCTGGGTTCGATACCCGCCCGTGGTCGAATCTTTTATTTTCTACTTAATTAGTTTAATAAATAATCCAAAATTAGTTGACAAGAAAAATGAATCTTCAGATGAATGAAAATTAATCATCCTACTTTAAAAAATAAATTAATACTTGACAATGTCCATTTTGTTATAATTAGATTTGTTCATATACATACATCATACGTGTATAATAGGTTACTCTACCTCCAATAGATGTCTAATCCAATAGATAGAAACAAGGACCCAATTCTTAGACAATTTTTCATAGTTCTTTAGCAATACTTCTATCATAAAATATGTACTAGCCGATAATAATAAAAAAAAAAAAAAAAAAAAAAAAAAAAAAAAAAAAAAAAAAAAAAAAAAAAAAAACGTGTACAAGATTAATGTGCAAACAAAAGTGAAAAAATGGACATGTACTACACTAGTTGTAAACATCAAGATTCCAGCTGGCCTCCAGTTATATTGTCACGGACAGCAGCTTAGCTCGAAAACTATCGATCTTCTTCCTTCTTCGATATTACACCCTTCAAAGCTTTTCACCTCTGGAACCGGTCACGATTGTGATGGAAACCCAGGAAATCCCCTAGTTATTTATTATAAAAGATGCTGAGAGTTCCCACGGCAATGCAAGTAAACAGAATGTGTTGACATTGGAAGGTAATTGAGGCTGGCTCGGGTCCAAGTTGTGGCCAGTCCAAGTCCTAAGTGGTTAAGGAAGCGCCTGCTTTATGTCTGTTTTTTTCTTTCTTTTTTTTATGTATATAAAAATAAATGGCTGGAAGTAAAAATATGAAAAGAAATTTACGATCTCGCTTCACTGAACACTTAAGGTTAAAAATCCATATTCTCTCTATAAGCTGGTTGATCTATAAAAACAAGTTATAAAGACTAATAGGTAAGTACTCTTAAAATTTCCTCATAGCAGCAATTTTATTAACCATAACCTCTGATGAATAAAATATAAACCATAAATACGAGTAAATAATTTAAATATGTATTCATATTTTTTAAAATACTTTCAGGTGACTTAACAAAAACATGTTTATAAATACAAATGAAGGGGTCGGGGAAAAATAGTGCCAAGCAACAGTTTTATCAAAAATAAACTGTAGCTGCATTCTGTTGTAAATTAAACTGTAAAACTTTTTAAATCAATTAAAACCATATTAAAACACACTTTATTGAATGTTTCTTCAAACAGTCTCGTTTTAGGTCCCAGCAGTAATCTGCCATTCTGTGAGTATCCCATGATCTAGTTGAGCATTTCCAAAGTATACCATAACAAAAAGTAATTAAAATCATTTGCCAGTTGGTAAATTCATACCAAAACGCGCAATTACAAGTAATTACTATATGCTATTATTTTGTAATTCTTACAGACAATTATATACAGCTAGCTAACATTTTAATATTCTGAAATACGGAGAAAAGCATTGTTTTATCTGTATCATATGTATTTATATTTAAATAAAACTACTGTTAAGGTATGCTGAAGCTTAAACAGTAGAGCTGATAGAAATAATTTGATTGCATCAAAATCAGCTATAAGATTCTAGGCATGAAAAAAAAAATTTTCTTTTTTTTTATAATGCATGAAAAGAATCTGTTTTCAATACTCGGTTTGAGTCCGTAAAGTTGTACTTTTCAGTCCTTGGCCTGATAAATCTTTTTGGTGCGCTAACCTTACCTCCTACTAATATATATTAATAAACATGTGTTTGAAGGAGGTTGCTTGTAGCTATACTTTGCTTCATTCTAATATAAGTTGTGTGCTTGAAGTGAAGAATAACATGGATATACCAGAAGATGTTTTAGAAAGCGTTTTTAGATAGAATAGAAGATGTTTTAGAAAGTACTTTTCTTCCATTATAGGTTAATAAACAGATATTATTAAAAAAAAAAAATAAATAAATAAAAAGAAAGGTGCCAATTTAATTTCTTATATTGTCTTTGTTAGTTTTTATTGAAATATTAAAGTGTTTTAATGTACTCAAGTATGAGAAGTATGATGAAAAGTATTGTTCATAACACGTTCCGAAAGTGTGTTTGAGGTGCTTGGTCTAATTTCACTAACAAACACTTTTAGTACTAGGGATGAAAATAGCTATTTCATCGTACTGCATTAAAACGCGTGTTTTCAATAATCGTTTTGAGTCTGTAAAGTAGTACTTTTCTGGCCTAGGTCTGAAAAATCTGATTAAAGTGCAAAATAACATGGATATAACGAGTTTTAGAAGAAGTAAAAGAAGCTTTATACGAACTACTTCCAGCTAAATCCGCGCTATTATATTAACCTAGACCAGACTATTAACCTTTTTAGAGATGAGCCAGAAGTTAAAAATAATTCCTTCAATCAAAAGTTATCGGTATTCCAAAAGGCAATGCCAAACAAAGGTTTTAATATAATGAATAATCAGAATTGTATTATAACTATTAATGTAAATATATAAGTACTTTTCTTCTATTATAGGTTAATTAACAGATGTTTCTTTAAAAAAATATCTGGTGCGTGCGCGCAACACACAACTTTCACTTACCAACTTACTTAGATTAGAAATTAATGCGTTTTGTTAATTTCCACTTCTCAAACGAACAGAACATTTTTAATTATAACGCATTGGTTTGTCATTAAAGGCGTACGGCGCATGCGTGAGCTCAAGGTGTTTTATGAGTTGAAGGAATATTTTTCTTTTTTTCTCCTGTATATGTTTACTTCATTTTCTTCATATATCATATTTAGCGTTTCTAATTTTTAGGCGTGATGAGAGACAGTTAATTTCTCAATATAAACTAAAACAAAGGTACTTTATAGGAAAACAAAAAAGGCCCCTTCCCCATTTAAGCCCCCTCAGAACATTTTAATAATGATAAAGCTTACCTGATATTAAATAGCAACTAATTTTCGTTAAACATAACGAATTTGATAAAAATCGTTAAAGCAGTTTTTGAGATAATCGATCAAAAAGGTAAAAATTGTAAAAAAAATTATGAAATAAAGTGCCCCCTCCGTTTGACCAATTTTGATGAAATGTTGGCTATCATATCTTTGGCATATACATACATCAAATACCAAGTTTGATCAAAATCGTTAAAACCGTTTTTGAGTAAATAAAAAAACACGTGAAAATGGTATAAGATTTATCAAGTAAAGTCCCCCCTCCGGTTGATAAATTTTGATGAAATTTTTACAGTCATATCTCGGGCATATGCATACATCAAATACCCAGTTTGATCAAAATCGTTAAGACCGTTTTTGAGTAAATAAAAAAAACACGTGAAAATGATACAAAATTTATTAAGTAAAGTCCCCCCTCCGGTTGATCAATTTTGATGAAATTTTTACAGTCATATCTCGGGCATGTAAATAGATTAAATACTCAGTTTAATCAAAATCGTTAGAACCGTTCTTGAGAAAATCGAAAAAAACTTAAAAAGTAATTAAATAAAGTACCCGCTCCCTTTGAGCAAATTTGATGAAAATTTTGCTGTCACATCGCGGGCATATACATAATCTAAATACCCAATTTCAGGTTCGCACGGGTTATAGTTTTTGAGCTAGTCTCTTCACACACACACACACACACACACACACACTTAGACCATTTCGCGGGACTTGGTTATTTTGACTCAGGGGACCCCAAAACGTGTATTTCCGTTGAAAACCGGAAGTCGAAAATTTTCACGATCGCAATACTTCCACTTACTATATATTTCATATATAGGTAAGTGAAAGTAAAAAAAAGGTTTAAAAAAAGATACAATATAAGAACATTTAATTTCTTATATTATATCTGTAAGTTATTAATGAAATATAAAAGTGTTTTAATTTAGTCAAGTATGCTGAAAAGTATTGTTCATAACACGTATCAAAAGTGTGTTTGATGTGCTTGGTCTAATTTCCGCGCTCGGCTACGCCTCGCGAGTTTAAGTCGGCCACGAAAAAACTAAAAAAAAATGTTAAATATCTCTTTTCTGAAAATGTTGCCATGCATTTTTTTTTTTTTTTTTTCATCTTTTTATTCTAAAGTTTTGTCCAATTTCCGCGCTCGGCTACGACTCGCGAAAACCACCACTTTGGTACTAGTGATGGAAATAACTATTTTTCTGCAGGGCTTCGTAAGTTTCAAATGAAAAAAAAAAGATTAATCCACTGCAATAATAAACAATAACATTCAAACAATAAGATGTAATTACCTCCTGAAACAGTAAAGTGTTGCATACTTCTCCCAGTTGGCAACTGAATTTCTTCACTCACAGATCAGAGCAGACCCTTACTGCCGACCCGCTGTGACGACCTCACCTCTGTGGTGGTCGTCACAGCGGGTCGGCAGTAAGGGTCTGCTCTGATCTGTGAGTGAAGAAATTCAGTTGCCAACTGGGAGAAGAACTTGCACCATTGTAGCAAGTTATTTAGTGTGACTATCGTGACAGTTACCCCTCGGTGAGTGAAAGTTGTAAGCAGTGAGGCTGATTGAATTAGCGACAAAAAGGTGTTGGTGTGGATTAGTGAAGCTTTTACCTAGAGCTTTCATCTACCTCGTGACCTTACTGTCCTCGGTCAGTGACTTCTTCAGTTCAAATTCGTTATGTTATATATGTACATAAATATGTTGAGCATGATCACGATCAAATAACGTCCTTGCAGTGCGGCCGACCAAGGCTTGGTTTGAAGTGGACAGGTTTTTTTTTACTTTCACTTACCTATATATGAAATAAGAAAGTATTGCGATCGTGAAAAATTTAAACTTCCGTTTTTCAACGGAAATAAACGTTTTGGGGTCCACTGAGTCCAAATAGCGAAGTCCCGCGAAATGATCTGTTATCGTGAACAGACTATTCCAATTTTTTTATTCGATTTTATCAAAAACGGCTTTAATGATTTTGATCAAATTCGTCTGGTTTCATGAAAATTAATTATTCTCTAATATCAGGTAAGGTTCATCATTATTAAAATGTTCTGAGGGGGCTTAGATGGGGAAGGTACCTTTTTTGTTTTCCTATAAAGCACTTTTTTTTTTACTTTCACTTACCTATATATGAAATATATAGTAAGTGGAAGTATTGCGATCGTGAAAATTTTCGACTTCCGGTTTTCAACGGAAATACACGTTTTGGGGTCCCCTGAGTCAAAATAACCAAGTCCCGCGAAATGGTCTGTGTGTGTGAAGAGACTAGCTCAAAAACTATTAACCGTGCGAACCTGATATTGGGTATTTAGAGTATGTATAAGCCCGCGACGTGACAGCAAAAATTTCATCATAATTGCTCAAAGGGAGGGGGTACTTTATTTAATAACTTTTTAAGTTTTTTTCGATTTTCTCAAAAACGGCTCTAGCGATTTTGATTAAACTGAGTATTTGATCTATTTATATGCCTGAAATATGACTGTAAAAATTTCATCACAATTGATCAACCGGAGGGGGGACTTTACTTAATAAATTTTGTATCATTTTCACGTGTTTTTTTTGTTTACTCAAAAACGGTTTTAACGATTTTGATCAAACTTGGTATTTGATGTATTTATATGTCAAAAATGTGATAACCAACATTTCATCACAATTAATCAACCGTAGGGGGGACTTTACTTAATAAATTTTGTATCATTTTCACGTGTTTTTTTTTATTTACTCAAAAACGGTTTTAACGATTTTGATCAAACTGGGTATTTGATGTATGTATATGCCAAGGATGCGATAGCCAACATTACATCAAAATTGAACTACGGGAGGGGGGACTTTACTTAATAAATTTTGTATCATTTTCTCGGTTTTTTTTTTTATTTACTTAAACACGGCTTTAACGATTAACAAAAATAAGATATGAATGTAGAAAAATGTGTTACTTTTGGAAATGGTGTTTAGCAAAACACGTCAATTTCTATTCTAAGAAAGTTGGTAAGTGAAGGTTGTGTGTTGCGCGCACGCACCAGATTTTTTGTTTATATGAAGAGACAACTGTCTCTTACTGTACTGTACCTTGGTCGGCCGTACTGGAAGGACGATATTTGATCGTGATCATGCTTAACATATTTATGTACGTTACGACATAATCTCCAAATGCTTAAATAGTGACTTAAGCCCTTAAGACCGCGCATCAAAGATATAACATTAGTACACATAACATTAGTAACGACATAACAACATAACATTAGTACACCTTTCTTACCACTCCTCTATAGCAACGTACGTACGAATAATTGTACAACAATACGTATAAACTTATAACAATTCATATAAACGTATTGAAATGATAATTGAGTAAATTACTATCATTTTATGAACATCCGTTGTTATTATTGCTAAAATAGACGTATTAAATACTTAATTGTATCATATATACACAAGTAAATAAGTTTCGCTTTTGGGGCCCGGTGTGGCTGTGCGGTAAAGCGCCGTACTCCCATGCCGGAGCTGCGGGTTCGAGTCCCGCCCTGGGTGGTGCTTTTCTTTCGTAGGAGAAGTATCACCCAGTGCCATGGGTGTTAGTATGGGCAGTATAGGGCTTCATTGGAAGCCTTGGAGTCCCAAAAAAAAAAAAAAAAAAAAAAAAAAAAAAAAAAAAAGTTTCGCTTTCGTCCCCAAAACAGTACGCGGCCGAAATTTGGTTTCGGTTTGACACTAGTATTTACTAACTTAGAATTGAGATTTGGTAGCTACCATTTGGTAATTTCCATAAATGCCTGTACACTTCAGTACTCAGTTACTGTTATAGTCAGTAGTTTTAACTGTTTGTATTGTTGTTATAAAGCTATCAATTTCAATAAATAAAAATATAGGTAACCTTGAATATATTGTTAATGTATCATTACCTTCCTCATTCCTGATTATTATTATTATTATTATTTTTTTTTTTACAGGTAAGGATGCGGATTTCAAGTATATATATATATATTTACTTGTTAGCTGAGTCATGTATGATTTATTTGGTTCCGGTAAGTTGTTATTTTACTTTCAGATAAATATGTAGCTACATGTGTTTATATTGTAGGTATATCTTTAAGGTAGAGGAGATGTAGACAAGAATAATGAGATGGAATATACACAATAGAAGGCCATACATTATCTTAGCTGGTAGTGTATATATAAGTCGGAAGGGAATAGGGTCGCTCCCTTAGGGATTTCCGAGTCGGGCGGTATCTCACAGTTCCGTCATCTGTAGTAAAATATAGCTAGTAGTATATAGGAGAACTCTATTATATATCATCGCGCAAATGTTAACTTTATAACTTTATAATATAATCCATTCAATAAAAAAAAGTTTAATTTAAAAGAAAAATATAAATTAATAAAATCTTAATTCAAAATAACAACCAAATGACAACGGATAAAAAGAAAATCTGGTGCGTGCGCGCAACACACAACTTTCACTTACCAACTTATTTAGATTAGAAATTGACGTGTTTTGTTAATTGCCACTTCACAAAGTCACAAATCTTTCCACATTCATTTCTTATTTTTTCCTTTTATGAGTAATTTAAGACACACGTGAAAATGATACAAAATTTATTAAGTAAAGTACCCCCTGCATTTGATCAATGTTGATAAAATTTTTACAGTCATATCTCGGGCATATTAATACATCAAATACTCAGTTTGATCGAAATCCTGAAAACTGTTTTTGAGTAAATAAAAAAAACACGTGAAAATGAGACAACATTTATTCAGTAAAGTGCTCCCTCCAATTGATCAATTTTGATGAAATTTTTACTGTCACATCGCGGGCACATACATATACTAAATACCAAGTTTGATAGAAATCATTAAAGCCGTTTTTGGGTAAATGAAAAAAAACACATAAAAGTGGGAGACAATTTATTAAGTAAAGTACCCCCTCCAGTTGATCAATTTTGATAAAATTTGTACAGTCGTTTCTCGGGCATATAAATAGATCAAATACTCAGTTTAATCAAAATCGTTAGAGCCGTTTTTGAGAAAATCGATAAAAACTTAAAAAGTTATTAAATAAAGTACCTCCTCCCTTTGAGCAATTTTGATGAAATTTTTGCTGTCACATCGCGGGCATATACATACACTAAATACCCAATTTCAGATTCGCACGGCTTATAGTTTTTGAGCTAGTCTGTTCACACACACACACACACACACACACACAGACACACAGACACACACACACACACACACACACACACACACACACACACACACACACAGACCATTTTGCGGGACTTGGTCATTTGGACTCAGGGGACCCCAAAACATGTATTTCCGTTGAAAACCGGAAGTCGAAATTTTTCACGATCGCAATACTTCCACTTACTATATATTTCATATATAGGTAAGTGAAAGTAATAAATAATGTCGTATAACAAACGTTTCACTACATCATAACTCTGCTTCTCATTAGCAGTAAGCTTTACTAGTAGGTAGCTGCTCATAAAAGTCGACTTAATAAGCCGAGTGCACAGTCAGTCTTTGATATGAAGAAAATAAAGAAAGAAAAGAAAAGACCTTGATGAAAAAATTTTTTTTGGAGATTCCTCACTTTTTTTATAAACTTTTTTTATAATCCGAGAAAAAAAAAACACACAACTTTCACTTACCACTTACATTCGAAATTGACGTGTTTTCTTCAATGCCATTTCTCGAAGTCACGAATTTTCCCACATCCATTTACTTATTTTTGATTGTATTTATTTGCTCTCTAAAGTACACTAATTTTATGCTTGCGAAAAAAACGTAAACATCCGAAAAAAAAGTTATGAAATAAAGTGCCCCCTCCGTTCGATGAATTTTGATGAAATGTTTGCTGTCACATCGCGGGCATATCCCTACACCAAATACCTACCCAGTTTTATCAAAATCTTTATAGAAAAACGTATAAAGTTATGAAATAAAGTACCTCCTGCATTTGACCAGTTTTGATGAAATTTTAGCTGTCTCATCGCGGGTATATACACACAGATAAAATACCCAATTTCAGTTTCGCACGGTTTATAGTTTTTGAGCTAGTCTGTTCACACACACACAGATCATTTCGCGGGACTTGGTTATTTGGACTCAGGGGACCCAAAAACGTGTATTTCCGTTGAAAACAGGAAGTCGAAATTTTTCACGATCGCAATACTTTCCCTTACTCTATATTTCATCTATAGGTAAGTGAAAGTAATTAAAGATTAAACTACTTTATTGTATAGTGTTTAGATGTGGGTAATAGTCAAAATTTTTCTATGTGATAGGTTGGTAGATAGTCAGGATTTTCAGTTTGATATTATTTTTTTATTCTGGAAAGCCAAGGTTTCCATGTATAAGTGTTACTATCTTTTATATAATTATCAGTTTTGTGTAGTTTCCATGTTATGCATACATGATATGATTTGATTTTCATTATTCTGTTACTCCTAGTTGTTACTATCTATAATTAATAATTACATGATAAACATTTTATTGTCATCTTCTAGCATTCGGCTTCTTTTTGGCCTGATGAAGCTTGACATGTAGGGATCGAAAAGTCGTCTTTCCAAAATAAAAAAAATCTGGTGCGTGCGCGCAACACACAACTTTCACTTACCAACTTACTTAGATAAGAAATTGACGTGTTTTGTTAAATATCATTTCCCAAAATCACATCTTCATATCTTATTTTTGTTAATCGTTAAAGCCGTTTTTGAGTAAATAAAAAATCTGGTGCGTGCTCGCAACACACAACTTTCACTTACCATCTTACTTAGATTAGAAATTAATGTGTTTTGTTAATTGATACTTCTCAAATGAACAGAACGGCTTTAATTATGAACAATAGTCTGTCATTAAAGGCGTACTCCGCATGCGTGGGCTCAACGAGTTTTATGAGTTGACTGAATATTTTTCTTTTTTTCTCCTCTCTATGTTTTCTTTATTTTTATCATATCTCATATTTAGCCATTTCTTATTTTTAGGCGTAACGAGAGACAGTTAATTGCTCCATGTAAACAAAAACAAAGGTACTTTATAAGAAAGAAAGAAAGAAACAAAAAAGGCCCCCCCCCAAAAAAAAAAGCCCCCTCAGAACATTTTAATAATGATAAACCTTACCTGATATTAAAGAAAACCTAATTTTCATTAAACATGACGAATTTGATAAAAATAGTTAAAGCCGTTTTTGAGATAATCGAAAAAAAGGTAAAAATTGGAAGAAAAGTTATGAAATAAAGTGCCCCTCAGTTGGACTAATTTTGATGAAATTTTGGCTTTTACATATTTGGTATATACATACATCAAATACCAAGTTTGATCAAAATCGTTAAAACCGTTTTTGAGTAAATAAAAAAAACACCTGAAAATGATAAAAAATTTATCAAGTAAAGTCCCCCCTCTTGTAGATCAATTTTGATGAAATTTTTACAGTCATATCTCGGGCATGTAAATACATCAAATACCAAGTTTCTTCAAAATCGTTAAAGCCGTTTTTGAGTAAATAAAAAATATGTACACGTGAAATTGGTACAAAATTTATTAAGTAAAGTCCCCCTTCCGGTTGATAAATTTTGATAAAATTTTTACAGTCGTATCTCGGGCATATACATACATCATATACCCAGTTTGATCAAAATAGTTAAAGCCATTTTTGAGTAAATAAATAAAACACGTGAAATTGGGACAAAATTTATTGAGTAAAGTCCCCCCTCCGGTTAATCAATTTTGATGAATTTTTTACAGTCATATCTCGGGCATATAAATAGATCAAATATTCAGTTTAATCTAAATCGTTAGAGCCGTTTTTGAGAAAATCGAAAAAAACGTAAAAAGGTACTAAATAAAGTACCCCCTCCTTTTGAGCAATTTTGATGATGTTTTCGCTGTCACATCGCGGGCATATACCTACACTAAATACCCAATTTCAGATTCGCACGGTTTATAGTTTTTGAGCTAGTCTGTTCACACACACACAGATCATTTCGACTCAGGGGACCCCAAAACGTGTATTTCCGTAGAAAACCGGAAGTCGAAATTTTTCACGATCGCAATACTTCCACTTACTATATATTTCATACATAGGTAAGTGAAAGTAAAAAGATAACAGGAAATCCTAACCTTCAATCAACCTAACCTACTTTATTTTTTATTTCGAGTTTAAAATATGCTTTCAAAATGATTCCTGCACAAAAATTTTTATTAACATTTTAGTTTTTTACAATTTTTGACAATACCATAAAATGTTGAAATCTTTTTAAAACTAATGATGTTAGATAGAGACTGGAAGATGACCTTGAAGGTGGAAGAAACGTTGTCAGTGGTTAAATAAATGAAATTGCAGAAAGTTGTCCTGGTCATTGCTCCAACCTTGTTCTTTAGATCTAATTAATTAAATAAACAATTTAATCCCAGGAAATTAGATAATGAATTATGAATTATAAATTAATTAATAAAATTTTAAATTTTTCAGTGTAGATTTAACACGTTAGGTGAGGCGGCGTATTTTAGGGATGTCCTGAATTGAACGGTATCGGTCCCCGGGGTCCGATGGGAATGCTTTGGACGAAAGCGTTATCTTTTGATTAAAAACTGAATTAAATGAGCTTCTCAAGGGCTTTACCTCTTGGTAAGGAATGGAACTAGACATAATAGGCGCAGGGCAGACCGATACTGGATTTACGCCATACTTTATCGAAAATCGGACCTCACAGTTCGATTCTAAAAAACAATTTCAGCTGTTTGCAACATTTTCAGCACTAAAATGCAATGATCTCATTAAAAATCGACTAAATTGAGTATTTGAAGTATTCGGCCTTTCGGATATTTACGTGTGAAAATCGGCTCTTAAGAGGGTAAGACTTCGGACCCCGGAGGACCGATGCCGCACCTAACGTGTTATGTAAAATAATAATGTAATTAAATAAATTTTAAAAAAATAATTAGATACTCAAGTAAACTAAAGCAAATCAATGGCAATAAAAAAAGAAAAAAAAAATCGCCCAAAATCGATTTCAAATTGTATACCCTTTAAGAGGATGATTTTTTTTTTTTTTTTATTTATTAAGTTTTTGGTAAAATTATTTTGTTTTTTTAATGTTTTTGAGAATAATGAATTCTATCTGGAATTCATTTTTGTGTAAAAAAACATCTTTGTATAATTATTTTTTAACAATATCGTTAATCCAAAACAAAATCCGAGTAAATTCCTCAAAAGTACGCTCTAAAATAAAAATTTCGATTGTCGAAGCATGCCGATATCTATTTTTAAAATCGATATATACGATAAAAGTGGTTTAATGTTATTATATTTTATTTTTCTCTTTTTTTTTAGGGCCATTGTCGCTTCACGGCAAAATACCTAGTGTAATATTTTTCGACCTAAAACCCCAAAATAATTTTCATCATAATCTGCTGCGGAAGACTGACCTAGTGCCTCCTCCTGTTAGTAATCATAATAATAATGTCATTACGCAGTAGAGTCCGATCGAAAGATTAATAAAAATATTTTTTTATTTATAAATGAGTATATCTAGAACAATAAATTAATAAAATATAGCTCTCCTATTTCATATATCACGTTACTAAAATACATATTACGTTACTTAAAATAATATTCCTGTATATAACATTTCTTCAAAATGATTATAAATCATGAGAGGTTAAATAGTGACTTGAGCAATATAAAGGTTAGGCTTTGCCCTTTAAAAGCACTCCATTACAAACCGTTACTGGAAAATTATCTCATTGTCTTCTCTCCAGGCATTCTAATAGCTTTTGTCCTCCATGCTAAAATTGTTTATAAACTATACATATCGAATCGAAGTAATTATTTCAATATAAATTTATCTATGGGTTCATTGATTTTATCTTTATTATATTTTCTTTATGTTGATTTTCTGTGGCGGTACAAGCAAATATATTGGGTTGTACGGAAAATTCGTAGAGAAATTTGGACAAACATTAAAATTGATGAACAGCTTAAAATTTATTTATTTAATCTACAAAATAGTTACGACCCTAAGCGATTACTCTTTCCCAAAGGCTTGGAAGGTCCATTATCCCTTTTTTCAAAAATCACTGCCCTTACTCCTGAAGAACAATAAAACGTCCGTTTTGACGTCATCTTCTGAAGAGTAGGATTTCCCTTGAAGGAAATTTTCGAGGGAACGGAAAAGATGGAAATCAGAAGGAGCAATGTCTGGAGAGTACGGCAGGTGAGGTAAAACCCTCCCATCTGAAGCTTAATAACTTTAGCCGAGTCCTTAAAGACACATGGGGCCTAGCGTTGTCTTGGTGGAATAGCACTCCTTGCCGATTTGCCAACTCTGGCCGTCGATTTGCAGGCTTTTAACTCCGCAGCTATCTCACGGACAGTAATTCGTGGATTGTTTGCGATGACCGTCATAATATCCTCGATATCAAGAGTTGAACTCTGGCCAGCCCGGGGTTGGTTTCCAAATTGAAATCTGATCTGATTCCAGATTGAAATCTGATCGAAAACCACTTCTGAACCGTGCTATCAGCAATTGAATCGCTGCCATACACGGCACGAATCTTTCTTGCAGTTTGGTCTGCCTTTTTCCCTTTTGTTAAAAAAGAACAGCATAATATGCCGAAAATGAACTGAATCGTCATTCATGTTGGTTTGCAATAAACTCGTCTTTTAGCCACTACTGAGCCTTAATAAAGACGAATTCAGTGTGTAATCATAGTTAATTCCATGAGGATTAAAAACATATAAATAAAAATTAGCTTTGTGATTCATTTTTAGTAGAAAAAATAAGAGGAAAATTTTATTTTTAAAATCTCTACGAACTTTTCGAACAACCCAATATAAAAAAGGGTGATGGTGGAAGATAGTTGACCATAGATATAATGAACAGAAAATGGTTTGGTGGGTTCGGTCAAAATAATTAGCACAAA
Organism: Aelia acuminata; assembly: GCA_911387785.2. Classification (NCBI taxonomy): domain Eukaryota; kingdom Metazoa; phylum Arthropoda; class Insecta; order Hemiptera; family Pentatomidae; genus Aelia; species Aelia acuminata. The sequence goes on from OU426979.1 coordinate 175,761,221, forward strand.
TATGTGAGATTTACATATTTTATTACCTATAGCTGACGTTTCGACCCAAATTTCAGGTCATCATCAGGGCTATATTAGAAAAAGAAAAAAACAACCATACAAAGAAATTATACAAACAATAATTGAATGTATGTGAAACATTTGACAAAAATAAATAAGTTAGATAAGAATAAACATAATTAATTATTTAATAGAATTTAAAGTTATAGTTATAGGGTAAACCATACAGTTATTGACACCCGAACTTTAACTTAAAGAAATAAGTAAACATATAAATAAGTAGAAAATTTTAATGCGGTGTACACAGACGATTTTTACTAACTGTATATGTTCTTATTTAAGAAGAGTATGTAGCAAAGAATATGGACTAACTAGAGTACATAACGGGGTCTTTTTACTATATATGCAAAAGTATATATTTAGGAAGATTATGATCTTTCTTAGACATTCTTAGATTGGTGAATGTCAATCTTCCAATAATGTCTTTTATTTAAACATTACATATTAAAATGGTCTAATACCAACGTTTCGGACAATTTCGTCTTATTTAGGGCAATATTCTCCTATTTCATATTTTCATTCTCTTATTGGCACTCAGTATAGTTGTTGATTCAGTTATTGGCAACCCAACTTTAACTTAAAGAAATAAGTAAACAAGTGCTAATTTTATTTCAAGATATACATGAGTCTAATGTTTGAAGGGTTCTCTAAGTCATCTATGAAATAAGACTTTAAACAAACTAACCATAGGGAAGATTTCACAATTAAATCCACAGGGTGCAAATAACTAGATTTGGCACTTTTAACAATAAATATTGCCATATTGTAAAACTATTGAACTTTTGACCCAAAAAAAACGTATTTGATCCCTTTATAAAAAGTTTTTTTTTTAATTTAAGCATAGAAATGTAGTCTTAAGGTTAGTAACTATACGGTTTACCCTACTATGATACAAGTAGTAACTGAAATGAAATAAAACTCAAATTAGCATATCTGAGGTAATATTGTACTCTAGGTGAACATATTAGAAGGTTTGAATGGTCTGTAGTATAAAATAAAAATAGATTTTTTTTTTTTTTTTTTCATTCGCTGCAATTTTCTTTTTAACTTCGAGAATAAAAATGTCCTCTTGTAAAACGCCTTAGTAGTTCTTAGTGTATGCGATTTTTTGTTGGTATGTGCATGTCGTGTAAAATGTGATTTGAAATATATAGGGTGCATTTCTTTGCATTTTTTTTGAGAATATTGGATTGTACAAATTTTTATTTTATTCATGTGGAGGTGTGTTATTGGAGACTCAAAAGTTACATACATAATTTACTAACTTGGTAGGTATTTGATGTAGGTATATGCCCGAGATGTGACATCAAAAATTTTATCAAAATTGAAAAAATCAAGTAAACGTATAGAGGAGAAAAAAAGAAAAATATTCCGTCAACTCATAAAACGCGTTGAGCTCGCGCATTAATTAATGCGTCTGTTTAATGACAGACCAATGATGCTCTATTCTTTTAATGGGATATTTGTGTCATGGTAACTATGTGAAGTTTTCAATAACTGAATAGAGAATCATAAACCAGACGCGATGGAGTATAATGCTTGCATTGCCGCAATATCTCAAGTAAAAACGTTTAATTAATAATTTAAAAAAAAAATTAGTGCACTTTAAAGAGAAAATACAAAAAAAAAAAAGTAAATGAATGTAAAAAAAAGTTGACTTTGAGATATGGCATTAACATAACATAACACATCAATTTCAATTTCACGTCACAATAAGTTGGTAAGTGAAAGTTGTTTGTTGCGCGCATCGCACCAGATTTTTTTGGAAACAGCATACAATATTTTGTAATGACGTTGAACTATATATTTATTTATTATTTATTATTATTATTCCGCTTCTTGATTTGCACCTGCGCTGAGGCGCATCAAGCAAATGTGGTCACTGTTGTTTTTAGACTTTTTTTTGATGCATTTTATGATATTTGAGTTTATTGTTGTAAAAGATCTCTTTGCCATTGTCGTTTCAGCCGACTTGGCGGCTGACCAGGTAACAGGGAGGAGGAAAGTGAATGGATGAGTGGGTTAGGGTGATGTAGTTAAATGTTTGGTATTTTTCTTGTATGTAAGATTTTGCTGTCGGTATTTAAATATACTAAATATTTAAATATACTGAATATTAGAACTATATATATAAAATAATAAATATAGTTTCCTAAAACCAGTTCCATAGAAACGTGCAGTTTCCCCTTAAGTGGAAAGAAAGTTACTTTTCTTACCATCTTCTTGTGTTTACACTAGCCCCTTCTATGGACGAGGGAAAAAATATAATTTTCCCATAGAAAAAGACAAAGGTGAGGTTTCCCTCATTTCCCGAATTTCTCCCTCCTTCCTGGTGATGCGGCGTTACTATTAGTCAACTTAAGAAAATAACTTGGTATTCTTGTGTGTCTGTGTTTTTTTCTCCCCTTATTTGTCACATTTCACAGTTGTAAAATTTTATGGAGGTAAGAGGTAGTCAATTTTTATTCTGTACGATAGGTTAAATGTTTATCAGAATTTTCAGTTAAAACTTTTTTATTTTGGAAAGCCAACGTTTCGATAATAAAATAAGAGAATAAAGCAAATTTACAAACTGTGAATAAATTAGTTTTATTTTTTGGCAATGACAAGGTCGAAATTACAATAACTTTGCCGGAACAATAAAAAAGTTTTTCAGAAAACGACAGCGATATAATATTCTACTATTTTTATTTACTAATATTTGAGTATATATCTTTATTTCAATCTATTGTTGAACATTTATTTAAGGTTATGTTTAAGGTTTGTTCTAACAAGCACCTAAAACACGCCAATAACTAACAGACTGCTCAAGTTCTCCTCCACTCTTTTGATTCTGAATTTGATTGGTTGGTTTTTTCCTACCGATTCATCGAGCATTAAAACAATATTGAGCATTACTTAACATCAACCAATCAAATTTAGAATAGTAAAATGGGGAAAGTTCATGAGTTGTTTGTAAGTTATCAACGTTTTTCAATAGCTTGTTGGAGTATACCTTATGTTACATATGTTTAAGTAAATGTTTTAAGCGATTATTAAATATTTATTTTCTATAACTTCTTAAACAATTTAAGAACCCAAAAAAAGTTTAAATGGGACCACCTCGGGAAAATACTCTACAGTATGCAAAATGTTTCGTTCCAATTGGTCCACCCATCTCTGAGTAATCGGTGGACATATATAGAAAAAAAAAAAAAAAAAGGCACATACGTATCGAATTGAGTAACCTTAATTACCTTGAGTAATATTGTTTAAAAAAAAAACAGGGCCCTAAGGATGGGAAAAGAGCCCGAAACCTCGGACAAAAAGGAGACGAAGTGATAAGAGGTTGTCTAGCATCAAGCGTATTTTTTGACCTTAGATTCCTCTGTAAATAAATAGCAGTGGACTTTCTCCTGGCAGAGGAGAGGAACCTTGAACCCTACTCACGTTAGCACCGTTTCGTAAGGTAGGGGCCCATCTGGTGACGTCCCCTGGCGCTGCCTTATATGTCCACAGTTTTAGGACTCTGCCGTACTCTTATAGTGGGAGCCTTTAGGATATTGAGAGAGTTATGATAGCTCTTAGCTGGCGGTGTGTGTGAGAGCGGCACATTTTTGGGCAATAGTCTTGGATCCGTGCCAGATTCCCGCTTCTGTCGTAGCCGTCGATCGTTAGTTTGTTTGTTTGTTTAACGTCACTTTATGTCTCTAGGGCTAATCGGACGATAGCAACAGGCTAATAGCTACAGTGCGAGTCCTAAGTTTTTCCTATCCAGGTATAATTGGGATAGGGATCTTTACCTGACACCGTACAGGCTCGAGACCTCCGACCTTTAGCTCCCATCCTTGTTATAAACCTCGTGGCGGATAGCAGTCGCTGCTACTTTAGGATTTACTCGTACCTTAAGTAATTTACACCGACGTATAACAAATATCGAGTAATACCTATTTTTCTATCGCTTAAATAACAAACTACCAGGAAATTAAAACATAATTATAAGCGACATTTCCATGGCTGACCTGACGTGAAAGATAAAACGCGAGAATTCTCCAAATATAGTTTGTTTGTTTTAACTTTACTTTATGCCACAAAGGCTAATCGGACAATGCTACAATGGGAGACCTAAATTTTGCCTATCCAGTTATAATTAGGATAGGGATCTTTAACGAGTACCTGACATCGTACAGGCTCGGGACCTCCTCTTTACGTTTTATGGGAGGGACGGAATAGCCAAGGATTCTTTACTCCCGTTAAAAAATTTTATAGCAGCCAAGTTTACGGAACTGTTCAAACGTTTTGAAGTGAAGATATTTGGAAATGCGTGAATAAAAAAAAAAAAAAAATGAAAGGAAAAACAGTAATATGTAATTTAGATATTTAAAGATTTTGCCGACGTTTCGACCCAAATTTCAGGTCTTGCAATCTAAAATTGCAATTTTCTTTAAGTTAGAATCCATGTACTTAGCTTGTGAAGTAAGTCATGAACATGGTGAAGTTTGCAATGTCACTTAGCCATTCTCCTGTATACATCGTACTTCATTGTGAATGGTATCATATACATACATAATACACTTTCTCTCTCGCCTGCTTTAAAATCCGCAAGTTGCTTGAAGCGCAGACACGGAGGAGAGGGCGCTGTGACCTTAGGGAGGGGTCCGCTGCGATCTGATAGAGCATTACGTCACCGTTAACTCCCGCCGCTTGCTTTCGAAACCTGAGTCTAGGGACCTCGAGACCTCTAAGGCGATATTAGATATGCCAATAGTAGTCTATATTTATTTACCTATCTATATATATAATATCTTTGGCTGATTTATTCAAACTTATTATCATTGTTTTATTGCCTACTAGCTCAGGGAATAAAAGGATGTAGGGGGAATGTGAAATATTAGAAGTAAACATTTTTTTTTATTGAATACATTTTCTTGTCAGGTTAATCGGACGATGCTACAATGGGAGCCCTAAATTTTGCCTATCCAGGTATAATTAGGATAGGGATCTTTACCTGACATCGTACAGGCTCGAGACCTCCGCTTTACCTCCTATCCTTGTTATAAATTTCTTGGCGGATAGCAGTCGCGGCTACTTAAGTACAGTCAAAATCGTTTATAACGAACTTCAAGGGACTGGAGGTTTTTGTACGTTATAGCCGATGTTCTCTTTAAGCGGTAATATAACGAACAGTTCGCTGTAAACTGTGTTAAACTGGTCCCTATAGTCACTTCGTCTTAATTTTGGGTCTGTTAAATATTGAGCATTATGGATACATATTTTCATCCTACGTAATTTAAGTACATAATTAATCTTACGTCAATTTAAGTGCATAATATCTAATAACAATTAAAGTACTTAAAAAGTACTAAATAAACAATACTCACAATGAAAAATGTCAAAATCTTGGTATTCTAAAAGTATAGACATTTAAAATTTTATAAAATATTATATTAAATTAAAAAATATTTAATGAAAAAAGGGTGGAATTCATATCATCAAATCCAAAATAACATATAAATAAGTATGTGAAATAAAAAAAATCTGTCGTTCTTGCCCGTCACCTTCCTCGTAGTTCGGCAAAAAAAAAAAAATTCGATTATAGTGGAGCCAACCGAGAAAGATTCTTTGACAATTACTGGAGTTTCATATGCAGTTGAACGATAAGTTTTTAATTCACGGGCAATTCTACTCGCGGAATCGACTCGGCAAACTATCCCAAACTGTTCCTCAATTGTACATATACTGTTGTCATGTCATGTTTCCGTGTATAAAGACAACTGAACTGAATTGAGACACTGTCGAGTGCATTGATGTAAAGTAAACAAAACTTTTTTTCTTCATTTCGTAGAACTTAGTCTTGAAATGTAGGCTGTAAGCGACATTTCAACTGCTACTGTTCCAAGAAAATGTTCGCTCTAACAGACCTGTTCACTATAACCGATGTCCGTTGTAAGCGATATTCATGCTTTTTTCTGTATGTTATTTCATGGGGCCGACTATTTTGTTTGTTGTATCCGAATGTACGTTATAGCCGGTGTCGTTATAAACGATTTTGACTGTATTTACTAGTAGCTGGGGTAATTTACACTGACGTATAACAAACAAATATCGAGTAATACCTATTTTTTTCTCGCTTAAATAACAAACTACCAGGAAATTAAAACATAATTATAAGCGGCATTTCCATGGTTGACCTGACGTAAAAGATAAAACGCGAGAATTCTCCAAATATAGTTTGTTTGTTTTAACTTTACTTTATGCCACAAAGGCTAATCGGACAATGCTACAATGGGAGACCTAAATTTTGCCTATCCAGGTATAATTAGGATAGGGATCTTTAGCGAGTACCTGACATCGTACAGGATCGGGACCTCCACTTTACGGGACGGCAAAGCCAAGGATTTTTTACTCCCATTAAAAAAAACCCTTGGGCCACACCGGGACGCGAACCCGCGACCTTTAGTATTGCAGGTTACTATGCTAAACACTACACCACAGGTTACCCCTATTAATAATTTTATGCTAAACTTAATGATATTATGTTTCAAATGTTACCTCTTGAGTTAATGGTGGTGGAAGATATTCATCATATTCTACCTCTTGAGTTAGAATCATTTTATTGAACTTGAAGATTGTGAATTAAATAAAAGTGAGTCTAAATTTTGACTGGTACTGTATAACAAATATCGAGCAATACCTATTTTTCTCTCGCTTAAATTACAAACTACGAGGAAATTAAAACATAATTATAAGCGACATTTTCATGGCTGACCTGACGTAAAATATGAGAATTCTCCAAATATAGTTTGTTTGTTTTAACTTTACTTTATGCCACAAAGGCTAATCGGACAATGCTACAATGGGAGTCCTATATTTTGCCTATCCAGTTCGTATCGTACAGGCTCGGGACCTCCACTTTACGTTTTATGGGAGGGACGGAATAGCCAAGGATTCTTTACTCCATTTAAAAAATCCTAGGGCCACCGTGGGACGCGAACCATCAACCTTTAGTATTGTTGGTTGCCATGCTAACCACTACACTTACAGGTGACCCCCTACTTAGGATAGTTCCGAATCATAAATGACCCTCCGGAACATAATAATATATACTCTACGCTCTACCCAGGAAGAGACTAAACTCTATCAAATATCAAAGTAGTGAAGGCTATTCACAAATTTATGGACGGACAGATATTTTATGATTGCCCCGAGGAAGGCAATAACTACATGCTCGTTCTGTTGAACATGGAGGTGAATAGTTTATGGCCGATGGTGGTAAAGTTCTTGAATAACTGAAGATGTGGGTGTCTTCGGTGTAATGTTCAGTGAACACGTCTGGGCAAATTTAGAGTACAGCTTTAAACACGTAGGTTTTCATTTTTAATAACAGGAAGTATTTCTGTTGAAGATGTTTATAGAGTTAAGTCTTGCGTTGATGACCTAATCGTATGGTTACTTTTGTGTTAGTGTGTTGTTCGTTTATTTGGTTTAACGTCACTTTATGCCACCAAGGCTTAGGACGATGCTACAGTGAGAGTCCTAAATTTTGCCTATCCTGGTATAATTAGGATAGGGATCTTTAACGAGTACCTGACATCGTACAGGCTCGGGACCTCCACTTTACGTTTTATTGGAGGGACGGAATAGCCTAGGATTTTTTACCCCCTTTATAAAATCCTAGAGCCACCGTGGGACGCGAACCAACAACCTTCGGTATTGCTTTTGCTATGCTAACCACTACACCTACAGGTGACCCACTACTTAGGATAGTTCCGAATCATAAAGGACCCTCCAGAACATATATAACACTCTACCCAGGAAGAGACTAAACTCTATCAAATATCAAAGTAGTGATATTTTTACGAGTACCTGACATCGTACAGACTCGGGACCTCTATTTTACGTCCTATCCGAGGGTGTATAGCTAAGGGTTTTTTACTCCCATTAAAAAATCCTAAGACCACCTCGGGACGCGAACCCGCGACCTTTAGTATAGTAAGTTTCTACGCTAACCACTACACCATAGGTGACCCCATTACTGTGTTGTTACAAGTTTTGTTTTACAAAATTTTTGTAACACTGCTAATTGTTTGTGTTTTTATGTTTGCCTGACATTGTAAATTATTATTTTAGTTAAATAAAAATTATTTAAACCTACGATAGTGTTTCAATGTAAATTATTTATGCTTATTTATATAGGTAACATAAACCGTATCTCCTTAATACCTTAGTTTCGAGTGAGATATCAGCTCTGTTTGAGATTTACAATTACCATTAGCCGGGAACTGATAAGACGGTTCGAGTCCCGGTGGTATTAATTCCAAGCAGTTGTAGTAATTAAGTGAACGGCCCATGATTTGTGGGGTAATTCAAGGAGCCTCCCTTAGCTCTCTCCTATCTCTTATTTTAATTGTTGTTTTCGTTTTTTTCCAGCGAATTCTTTGCCATCCATCCCTATTTGTTTTTTCCTTTTTCGGATTTGAACCTGGCTTCCTTGTATTATTGTTTTTTACTGCTTTATTTATCTTTCTTTATTTGCATCTCTATTTATTATCTAATTAGAGATGGTAAACATCAATACGCAATTTAAAAAATAATATTAAAAGAAAATTCCGGTTTTGTTATCTCTGGTTCAGCCTTCTGCATTGCATTACTGTATTATCACAAATAAAATTGAAAACTTTTATCTAGCAATAAAAATGGATTTGTTCTTTATAGATTAAGCGCCTCGAAAAATACGTTTTGCTCGAATTATCTAAAGCAGTTAACTGTGTCAAAAATGTATGCTACAAGATAATCTTTAATAATTAAATTTTAGCTTACTGAATTTAGTTCCATAATGAAATTATAAATGAGAAATTATTATTATTTTTTTTTTCTTAAAAGTATTATTACATTCTGCCACAATTTGGGGTCCTGTGATATGAAATAACCATGTCTGGCGAAATGTTCTTTGTCTTTGTGTGTCTGTGAACAGACTAGCTCAAAGAACTAAACCTTATGAATTCATAAACCTTATGAACCTGAAATTGGGTATTATAGATAAATCTGCATTCCCGCGATGTGACAGCAAAAATGTCATCTAACGGAGTGTGTTTTTTATTTTATAAATTTTTTATCAAAAGCATTTGTACATACTGCTAAAATCAAGGGCATTAGTATTAGAGCTGTAAGGATTCATTCTCCAAATAACTATTTACAATTGTACATTAATAAAACAAAAAAAAAAAAAAAAAAAAAAAAAAAAAACACTAATAATAATAAATAACATTTAAAACTCGAAGAAAAAAAAATTAAATAACAATTATGAAAATGAAATGAAATCACAGTCTCTCATTCATACCCTGATTGAAATTTTAGATGGATTTAGTGGAACAGTAATCGTATTCGGTTTCCATTGGAGAAAAAAAAATTAAATTTAAGTTTTAATTTACTACGAGCCTCAAAACCCCTTTCTAAAAATTCCCCTTCACGATATAAATTTTGAAAAATGGTAATTGTCTATTTATGAAATTTGGATTTATTTAGGCCCCTTAAGAAAATGAATAAGCAATAATGATTCGTAAATCACTGAGTAATTTCAAGGTTTGAAATAATTATAATACGATGTACCTTTTAGTGACAGACAAAAAGATTTTCTAAATGGCGTTTACATATTTTCAAAACATGTGGAGTGGTAATTGAAAGTTCCTTGTCGCTCGCTTTGCACCAGATTTTTTTTTATATATTTATTCAACTTGCATATCGATCTACCGCTTGTTTTATGTCATTTCCTGGCAAAAAAAACAACACCTTCACCGTATTTGATCCTACCATAATATCGTTCATCCCATTAGGACCCCTTCGTTGGAGGGCATAATTAAGGATTAACACCCTTCGAAATGCCATCAAACCGAGACTTGGAAACTAGAAGGCTGTTATGCTAACCACCATAGGTGTTAGCATAAATAAGAGTGGATGTTATAAAGAGGCTTTGTAAAATTTTCTAGGTCAGTTATCATCAGCGTATCTGTGTCTATGTACACAGTGTAAATATTGCCAAACAATTAAATCATTGAGATGGATATATGTGCCAGTAGGCAAGTTATATTAATGTTGACAAATTACTTTTAGTATTGCGACTTCTTTGGCTTATGCAATAATGTGCACAGGCCAGATCCTGCATTTTATATAATCCACATACGATGTGCATCGGCTGCGAAAGTGTGTGCTATCATCATCTGGTATCTGGTGTCTTTCTAGAGCCTTGTCAAACATTAATTTCATGCCTCCGTAAGGTAATGGCCGTCGTGTAGGTTCTGCACATTGTAAATTAGCTCGCATGGTTTAGAAGTTAGGCTTAGCCATGTTGGGATAAGATATTAATTCATCAAACAGCGATGAATTCCGTTTTAAGTTGTATATACCTTAAAGCTACGTTACATACCTTAAAAGTACCGAATAATCTAACTTAAACAGCAATTAGTCACCAATCTATTTATGATTAAGCTTGAATGCATCATCGTAGTACCTACTACAATGAATGGCTCCGATAGATTTCGTCTGGGGGGCTCGTAAAATATGGAATAGGCTCTTAAAATTCTTATCATCGGAGGTATTCTATGTAGGATCAATTAATTTTTTTAATAATGCCGATTGATATTTAAAAATTAATATACATATGTTTATATTGTAACGTGAAACAGAAAGCTTATGATTGAACAGAGTTCTAGACTTTATTTTTGGAACAGTTATCAACTATTCTAGTTCATGTTCGTTATTGATACGAAATTTATTTTGAAAAAAAAAAACTATTTTATACCAAGCCAAAATTTATTTTCAACAATCTTTATTATGTACTTTATGTACTTATGTACTTTATTTTCATACTTGTTACATTCCAGAAATATAAACCGATAGTCCATATAAAATCGATAGTTTAAAGTCGATACAAGGGGAAAAAAAAGATGAAGTCCTGAGTTTCGGGGAAAGATTAGCAGTAGTCCATTTCTGTGGTGTTTGTGGTTGAATTGTATATAACCGTGACTTTAGTTCAAGTGAAGATGAATACAAGTCCACAAAATTAACAAAAAAAAATGAAGATGCCCCCTCCGGTTAATCAATTTTGATGAAATTTTTACAGTCATATCTCGGGCATATAAATAGATGAAATACTCAGTTTAATCAAAATCGTTAGAGCCGTTTTTGAGAAAATCGAAAAAAAACCTAAAAAGTTATTAAGTAAAGTACCCCCTCCCTTTAAGTAATTTTGATGAAATTTATGCTGTCACATCGCGGGCATATACCTACACTAAATACCCAATTTCAGGATCGCACGGTTTATAGTTTTTGAGCTAGTCTGTTCACACACACACAGACCATTTCGCGGGACTTGGTCATTTCGACTCAGGGGACCCCAAAACGTGTATTTCCGTTGAAAACCGGAAGTCGAAATTTTTCACGATCGCAATACTTCCACTTACTATATATTTCATATATAGGTAAGTGAAAGTAAAAACATAGACGAATGTCAGATGTCATGAAAAAACTCATACTTTCAACTCACGGGCCAGGTGAAAACTGTTTTTGTAAACGATTTACAGAATTTTGAAAACGTTCCTTTATCTGCCAAACGGATTCCTTAGCGGTCTCATAACTGTTATACCAGTCCAAAGTCGTCGTCACAGAACAAATTCCGAGGTATCCATACCAAATAATTCTTCTTATGTTTATAAAGTTACAGTGAATGATGAGAACAATAATTATCAATAGAGTGATATTTAAGTTTGTTTGAAGGCTTTTTGTCAATTCATGGCATTAATGAAACTCGAGTCCGGTTCATTAATAAAAGTTTAATTAATACTTGGATGGGGCCAAAAGATCAATGCGGGTAACATAACTATCGATCTCACAAAAAATAGACAGAATAGAGAATCAAATTTCTTTCTATTGGGAAAGAGAAAGATTTTTTTTTTTTTTATTTAAAGTATTACTGTTTTGTTTCTTTACCCAGAAAAGTAATAATAATTTACAGGTCACAAACAAATAAGCAATGGACTACAGTGGTTTTTCTCGCCAACAATGAGCAGTTTGGGGATGTTTTGTAATTTCATTGGCATTTAAACTACAATTTGGTTTTAGAAATTTTGTACAGTGGTAAACAATTATCTGGGTTAGAGGAATATGTTATTTGAAACTAATTTTAACTTTTGGAAAATGGTTCAAGGAGACCATAAACTTTAAATTTAATTTTTCTCAGAATGGACTAGATTGGACTGGCGTGGTTTTTCCCCATGACCCTTCATATGTTTTATATAATTTATATAAAACTAGCATTCCCCGTCGCGGCTTCGCCCGCGAGCCTTTAAAATCAATTCTATGACCATTATCTTGGTATTGATCTAATATAATATGTTAACTGATGTTTAGGAGATTTAGAAGAATTTGAGCTTCCGGTAGGTGGAATGTTGGAGGGGGAAGCTGCCGGCTTGGTAGAAGAGACGGAGACGCGCAATGGAGAGAGTTCACTAAAACCGCCGAAACAAAAAATGACTTACTCGTCGTGAACGCTTCATTTTCCGGCTGTAAAACATGGTTTTCGACGCCCAGTAGGGCCTTTCGAGTTAAACTCGTCCTATAAAATTCTTTAAAATGAGTCCTAATTAGATATATTTTCTCGAAGTTCGAAAATAGATGTCCGTTAGAGTTAAACGACAATTTCGCCATTTACATTTTAGATATTCTTAGGGGTTACATTTTTGATATTCCTTTCTTAGTGGTTACCTACATCGCTTTTAAAATCTAAATTCCGAAGTTTCTAATCATAAGTAGTTTTTGCTCTGCGTTGATTCTGTCAGTCAGGACAAACCCTCTTATATATGAGAAGTATATATATATATATATATATATATATATATATATATATATATGGAGTAGAATATATATATATGGAGTAGAATATATATATGGAGAAGTATATATATATATATGGAGAAATATATGGAAAAGAGATCAAAATAAACACGCACCATCCCCAATCATGGGAATCACAGTGTGCATAATTTTATTACCACTAATATTTAAATAATCAGTAGCCATATTTTATGTGAATGTCTATTTTAATACTATTGCAACGTTAAATCGATGTTCAAATAAAAAACATATGGTTTAAAATCTCAACAATAGATTTCCGTTAGAGTTAAACGACAATTTCGCCATTTAAGCCCCGTAGGGCCTACATTTTTGAAATTCCTTTCTTAGTGGTTACCTACATCTAAATTCCGAACTTCAAGTTTCTATCATTAGTAGTTTTTGCTCTGCGTTGATTCTGTCAGTCAGGACAAAGCCTCTTATATATATAGATTGATAATTGTAACATCAGACACACAGTCTTGCTCTGTGCTACCGCTTCATATAACAACATACCATTGTCATCAAATCCACTTCGACATAAATCCTTGTTACTATTCCTAACACCATAAGCTCATTTGTTAGGTCACGAACTGGTTGCTATGCTATAATTGCATTTATGTTCTGTTCAATTCGATTCTAATCATGCTGTACCTTTAGCGAAATCCATGATCTTTTCAACGCGAATCGCTAACATTTCCTCCTCCTACGTCCTTGTAATGATACGATCCAAGAATGACTCTAGACATTTCGGTATCTTATCCTCTGGAACCAGTCAGCCTGTACAGACTCCTTACCCAACCCTAGCTCGCTAAACCTCGCTCCGTCAGATAATGTCTTAGCAAGGAGTCGCCGAAACGCTGAGTGACTATCGGCCGTCCATTATGTTGCGACACCGACACAGGCAGCTGGGATTATCCGATTCGGGAAAGTGGAACAACGCGGATTGTTAGCATTGCCGATTCCGGTCGGGTATCGATCTCTGAATTAGCGTTTAGCTACTGCTCCTGTACAATATCGTGCTGTTCGATAGAATTATTAATTTTTAAACTGAGACTTCAAGTCACTCAATTTATTTTTTAATCCTCTTTTTCCTTACTTTTTACCTATATGGGACGTTCTTTTACAAACCGAACACCTTTCTGACCGACACATTTTAGATTTAACTGAAACTTTTTTTACGTGTTCTATATCGACAAAAAAGAGATACGTGTAAGAGGATTTTTTTTTATTTTCGATATTTTGAAAAATAAACAAGATCGAAAATTCGTGAATTTGATGATTTATCGGTAATAGCCTATTTTTCAAAAATTCATAACTCCGGTTCTGTTTAAGCTAAAAAATCTATTTTTTTTTTTTTATTTTAGAGGTAAAAAGACAAGCTTTAAGAAAAAAATACTTTCAAAACAAATTGTTGAAAAATTCAAATTATTATTAACAATTTCAATGTTTAAATCGGTTTTTAACAGTGGCGCCACCCATGAATCAACTTTTTACTATTTTCATCGTATTCTGCGTCAAATTTTCTATCGAAAACGCTTTTAAAAAGGATGGAGAAGTTATTTTTACTGTAAGAAAAAAATTAATTAATTTAGCGCGGTACGTCACATCGACAAGTGGGTCACATTTTACGGCTCATATTCTTGTTTTACCCCGTTTATCTCTTAAATACAAATAATTGTTTCATTGTTTTAATTAAAAAACATATTTTAGTAGCCAAGAAGATGGGAAAAAATAGAAAAAATACATAAATAAAAATAAATAAAAAACATTGTGGAAAATGAAATTTTTTTATTAAGATTTCGATAATGCATTGGTTAATAAGAACAATATTTAAAATATAATAATAAATACAATATTTAAAAATAAGACAATGTTAACATTTTCTGTTTAAAATTTTTTACAATATCCTTTTTTTCGCAAGATGAAAACCGTTTTGCTTCCAATTGCTGTAAAGAAATCGGATTAATACAATGATATTTAAAAGTTTCTCTTTTTTTTTCGATATAGAACCCGTAAAAAAAGTTTCAGTTAAATCTAAAATGTGTCGGTCAATTTTTGTCCAAATCTGTTCGGTTTGTAAAAGAATGTCCCATATATGAAATATATAGGAAAGTGTATTATGATCACAATCCTTGCGGAAAGGAATTTGTGTTTATTAGTGGATTGTACAGTTGTTTTATATAGGTTAATACTTCATTTTATATTAATTTATCATGTAAAATGTTTAATTTTTTTAACAAAAAGAACTCTTTTAATATTCTTCAGGATAACTCATACTAAGTAATCATTTTATAAGTCATCACAAGAGCATTTGTATTAGGTACATTATTTATTTTTTTTTTTTTTAATTAACACGTTAGGTGCGGCGGCCTATTTTAGGGGAATATGAATTGTTCGGTATCCGGTCCCCGGGGTGCGACTGCTAGTATGAGCCACAGACGATTTTTTTATTAAAATGAAATTAAGGGCCTATTCACAATATCGGTTTCGCGCCCGCTCCACTCTCGCTCCACTCCCGGTCCGCTCTCCTAATGTCTTACCATATTCACACCTATATCATCCTTCACCATATATAATTTTACACCGTTCAATTTCAATTTTGAAAGGTTTAAGCTATTAAAGCCATTAATAATCGAAGTTGTCTGTATTCGGATTTTAATTAATGATTAACTTTCAGTTATTTAAGTATTCATTTATTCTTCAATTTTACGGCCAAAAAAAAAAACAATTTTTCGTTTGTAGAAATAGCTGGTAAGTGTACTTTTCTTGATGAAGAAGATAATATTATCAAAAAATATAATAGGAACAATATATTGCTACACAATGATAATTATTAATAATAATTATAAATTAATTTAATTAATGGTGAAGAAATAATTAAAAAAAATTTTCGGAATGTATTCAAATAAGCTTGAAAATTTCAAGTTGAAATCGGTAAATGCTACAAATTTACTGATTGTATTCTCTTCTTTTCCTAATTGATATTTTAATTATTTTTTGCTTTAATATATTTTTTTGTTAATTATCTGACATTTTTCATAATATACTGCATTTTTATTCGTTTCAAATTAAACGTTATTTTATAATAACAATGAGTGTGTAGTCAATAAATAAATCGGTGACCATTTTTTACGAGTACATTAATTCATAGCAAAATATATCTCAAACATAACATGAATTTTTCACGTCGAAAAACCGCGCGTATTGTTGGTGATTTTTTTTTTATCATTTCAATCGTATTCGAATACATTCGGAAAAAAAAATTTAAATTATTTCTTCACCATTAATTTATAATTATATATATATTTTAAAGTTGAACTTTTTTGGCCGTAAAATTGATGAATAAATAAATACTTTAATAACTGAAAGTTAATTATTAAATAAAATCCAAATACAGACGGTTTCGATTCGATAGTGGAATTCTCTGTCTATTTCTCTTTAGAATATTTGAGCGGACCGGGAGTGGAGCGGGAGCGGAGCGATAGTGTGAATCCGCCCTAAATGAGTTTATCAAGGGCATTATCTCTTGGTAAGCATTGCAACTAGACATAGTAGACGCAGGACAGGCCAGTATAGGATTTACCCCGTCCCTTATCAAAAATCGGACCTCGGAGACCGATTCTGAAAAACAACAGAATTTCAGCTGTTAGCAACATTTTCTGTACTAAAATGCAATAATCTCATTAAAAATCAACTAAATTGATTTTAGTAATTTTAGATAAGTGTTTGAAGTGTTCGGACTTTCGGACATTTTTATGTGAAAATCGGCTGTCAAGGAGGTAATGTAAAACATCGGACCCCGGGGACCGATGCCGCACCTAACGTGTTAATGAACATGACATATTAGAGTAAAAAATCTTTGTCTATGCCGTCCCTCGGATAGGACGTAAAATGGAGTTCCCGAGCCAGTACGATGTCAGGTACTCCTTATAGATCCCTATCCTAATTATACCTGGATAATCATACCTAGAGGCAGAATTTAGGACTCCCACTGTAGCATCGTCCGATTAGCCCTAGTGGCATAAAGTGACGTTGAAACAAACAAACAAACAACAAACACGACATTTTAAAACACGAAAAAAAACGTATTTGCAAATTTACATAGAAATATAATAAGAATGTTCACTGGGAATAATTTGATGTGTAAACAACAGTGGAATAAAAATAACACGTTTTAAAATGCACACATTGAATTTCAATTATATTAATTTAGAATTTTAATATTATAAAAAAAAAGTAAACTCAGAACATTTCATTTCCCTGTAATTAGTGATTTATTAACCATCTGAACAAAAATTAGGACCACAAAATCAAATTAAGGTAGCGCACCCTCCGAGCCGGCCGGCCGTGACTCAGGCTTTATTTTTAAAATCTCCCCTTTTCCTAATGTTGATGAATCGTGATGGACGTGAAACTTATACCAATTGAAACTCAGATAGTTTCTGTAACGTGTAGTGCCACAACCATCGCTGACACTCGTAGAAAAAATTGTTCAGACATTCCCTAATATGAACAATAGATGACCAAAATTGTTTACTTTAAAAAATAGTTCATTCGCTTAAATCACTAGGTTACAGAAATCATTTGGATGGCTGTATATTGTATAAGGAATGCACATTCAAGGTGACATAAGTAAAAATTGATAGAAATTAACTAGCGATTGATACAAACATCGGTTACTGGGCTGCAAAAAGGGCGCGGATGGAGATGCCAGGAACATACAACTTTGAAATGTTGTATATTCCACAAAGTTTATTCTATTTTTGTTTCAACTATATTTTCAAGGTCCAGCATTCATATAAAAACCAAGAAAAATTATAAGAAAAAAAAAAGTTGGTTGTTAGGATTTTTTGCACCATAATGCGTGAATCGGGACCACTGTGTGACGGTCTAATAGATCATAATTCTATTAATGTTTTTATTTAGCTCTAGAATAATGTGTTATGTTCTATATAAACAGTTATTAGGAAAAAGGATTATTGTTGTTTCAGGCTTCCATGGTCTGAATCCAAAAAATGGTTTAACAATAGGTGTTCGATTGCTAGAACTAATTCTTTTAGGGCTTTGAAGATATTTAGGGTTTCTAATGCGGAACATGACAAACAAAAATATCTAAAATTAAATCAGTCTTACAAAATAATATGTAAAAAAGCAAAAAAAGAATATTTTTTAAAAAAAGTAGATGAAATCAAAAAGTGTAGTGATGCGAAGGAATTTTGGATGGCCGTTAGAACTCTACGATATGATAATAAGGGCACTGCAGGCGGAGAAATAAAAATGAATGACTGGCTAGATCACTTTAGAGAACTCTATAATCCACCATTAAATGCTACCAGGATACACTATGCAGAACCTTTTATATCGGACAGCTTTCTTGATGCACCTTTCTCTATAGCTGAGCTAAACATAGTTTTAAGTAGAGTTAAAAATAATAAAGCTGCAGGTTTAGATCGTATTCCATATGAATTTTTTAAATATGCGCCACAATGTTTTCTTGAAGAGCTATTGATTCTTTACAATAGGATTTTTCATAGAGGTATAGTTTCCGGAAGTTTCAATAAATCAATTATATTCCCCCTACACAAAAATGGAGATGTAAATAATGTAGCCAACTATCGAGGTATTGCCTTTGAAAATGCTGTTTCTAAGATATTCTCAGGATTAATTTTGAATAGATTAACGGAATGGGTGTGTGAAAAAAATATATTAAAAGAATTTCAAGCTGGGTTCCGCAAATCATATTCGACAATTGACAATATCTTCAACTTAATGAGCATAATACACTATAGGCTTAGCATACAAGGACAAAAGGTTTATGCATTCTTTGTTGATCTATCAGCTGCGTTTGATAGAATTGATAAATATGCCCTAATCTATAAGCTCTATGAATTAGGAATTTCTTCCAAGTTAATTAATATTATTCGTGCATTACACGAGAATACGTATGGATATGTATGGAGCAAGGAAGGGTTGTCAAAGGAATTTGAAATGATGATGGGACTGAAGCAGGGTGGCGTATTGTCTCCATTACTATTTTCATTATTTTTAAATGACATAGAAGAATATCTAGAAGGAGGAATATTGATAAAAAACAGCAGGGTTAAGATATTAGCATTTGCTGACGATCTGGTTTTACTATCCCCTGATCCAACCGGGCTGCAGCTTATGATAAATCAACTAGAAGGGTATCTTAAGCTCTGGAACATGAAAATAAATTTAATAAAATCTAGTATAATAGTATTTAGAAGAGGGGGCAAACTATCTCAGCAGGAAAAATGGAGGTTCGGAGGGAGAAGCATTGAAATTGTGAAAAGTTACAAATATCTTGGCATTACATTATCACCAAAACTTTCTCTAGACTTACATTTTGAGTTAAAACTTAATGCAGCAAAATCAGGGATAAATTCAGTATGGTATAAAATTATAAATAGTAAGGATATTCCTTTTGCATCCAAGTTATGCATTTTTAATGCAGTATCAAGAAGCATATTATGTTATGGTGCACAGGTTTGGGGTGGCCAAAGATATTATACAGTAGAGAAGCTACAAACTTTTTTTTTAAAAAAGCTTTTCAAATTACCTCAAAACACACCAAATTATATATTATCAGTTGAAACCAAATTAAAGCCCATTTTCATCCATACTATAAAAACACACCTGAAATACATTGCAAAAGTTATAAATTCTAAAAACCGGCTTACGAATACTTTGGCATTTAAAGCAATAGAGAAAAATATATTTTGGTTTAAAAACATAAATTATTTACTAGACTCTAACAATTTAGGCATACAAATAAATATAAATAATATTAGTGATTGGCCAAAAATCTTCGATAACTTGGTTAATAAAATAGAAAATGAAATATTTCAGGAGCAAGTTATGCTTAGTACTGCTTCTGATGAATCAATAATATATAAAGACTTAAATCTTGATTTAAGTGAAGAGGTTGGCTATATGAACCATAATTTTTCCACGAATGATATGGCCTGGATAATTAAGTTGAGAGGGGAACTGTTATACCTTAATCATAGAAGGCATTATAAACATGGCGAAGGTATCTGTACCTTGTGTAATTTGAAAGAGAGGGAAGATGTAGTGCATTTTTTAGCCACGTGTCCTGTGTTAAGGGAAATCCGAATTAGATGGTTCTCTCAATCTATCATTAGTAGGTCGGAATTAATAGAGTACTTGAACGGTAAGAACTGGTCTAAGCTATTGTCTTACACAAAACAAGCATGGAAATATAGATACGAATTAATTAGCGAGTATAACGGTTAATTTTATGTAGTTTTTTTTTTTAGATATTTATTATTGTATATTTATGTCTGTTAATTTAATTATTGAATACTGAGATTGTTAAAATTATTGATTCGTAAAATGATTTAATTGTAATTTGATGTAATTGTTGTAATTGATTTAATTGTTAATTTTATGTAATTGTTGCCAATTGATAATTGTTTATTTCTTAAATTGAATTATGTGTAATGAATTTATTTTGTATTTATGTATTTAATTGATGTTTTTGATGATGAACATCAGCTGAATACAGATTTTTGTTACAATTTTGGAAATTTAGCTGATTATTTCTATATTCTTATTGTGCATAGAGGATACAGTACCGAGGGGATATTGCTGTTGTTGTTTATTCTTATAACAATTGATGTATACGATTGTGAGTTCAAAATATGTACACAAACCAATTTGTGTTTAAGTTTTAGGTTTACAAATTATTTTCAATGAATATTAAACAAAACAAAAATTAGTCGCTATCTCAACCTCTGATGGTCAATGACCAAGAGTATGTTGTCTTAAAGAAAATGTATTTTTGTAATTTTGTTCAATAAAAAAAGGCATTAAAAAAAAAAAAAAAAAAAAAAAAAAAAAAATAAAAATGGTCTGAATCCATTATCCGCATTTCTTCTTCCAGGTTTGACCATGTCACAGGTTTTCCAACAGCCAAGCTTTCACCTATCTTGCTGTGGGCTTCTTCAGGGCCAATACAAGAATGAGAGTGGAGAAGGGGATCACTAACTTATAATCTTCCGTCGGGGGCGAAGTCTGTGTTCCCATTGGCTAGCGCCCGAGGGGGCGTGGTCAGGTGGAGGGGGTAGGGGAGGGGGGATGTCAACCGCTCTCTGAGATATGTTTTGTTGTCTAATGTTATTAATGCAGGGTACCAGTTTATGCTAAGTCTGTATCCGTCTTCTTTGTTTATATTATTTGGTTGTTTTATAATTTCTATAGCTTCCCTGATGGATCTATGGTGGTAGTTGTCAATCCTAACTAAGGCTTTGGTGTCTTCGAAGGCTATAGTGTGTTGTGTATTGTAAAAGTGTTCTGCTATGGCTGATTTGTCTGTTTGTATTTTCTTAACTGCGGCAATATGTTCTTTCAGTCGTGTGGTAATGTTTCTTCCTGGCTGTCCTATGTATTGTTTACCGCATGAGCAAGGGATACTGTAAAGTCCAGGTTTGTTGAGTCCAAGATTGTCCTTTGGATTGGGCAGGATCTGTCCAATTTTCCTGTCTGTGGTGAAAATTGTTCTGGCTATTTTTTCCGAGGTGCCTTTTACGTAGGGGATGACGGCTATGGGCTTCTTTTCTAAGGATTATTATTAATCCTTTATAAAAAGGATTATTATTCCGATCGTGAAAAATTTCGACCACCGGTTTTCAACGGAAATACACAATTTGGGGTCGAGTTTTCTTGTTATGATAATTTGAAATTTCTTATTTTAATTTTTGAATATTTTTTATAGGAAGAGAAAATAATCGCCTTGACCGGGATTTTAACAGGGCTCTTGCCACATGAGCCACCAGACACATATCCCCGGTCAAGTCAATGCTTTCTCTTCAATATAAGGCCATTATTTTATCTTCTTGTAAAAATATTTAATTTATCATCATTTACTTCTAGGCATATGTTTTATCGCGGTGCACGTTGTCCGTATTTCTCCTCTAGAGATCCAGTTTTTTAAACCGGTGCGAACAGTGCAAACCAATTACCTTTACCATTGTAAAGTAGCCGCAGACAGTACGTACTGCAAAAAAAAAAGAAAGAAATTTAAAGACTTCAATTTGGTCTGTTTAACCTTGAATAGACTCTTTTAGTTTAAGGCCTTACGGTAATTGAATCGATGGTACCGTCCTGCTGGGAAGGTTTAGGCTAGCTGTGGGGGCAATTAGCTGATAGTGCTTAGCCGTCCCTGTCTGCTTCCAACTTAGCTCTGTAATCTCCCGAGTGCTTCTTCTCTTGTCCCTTATACCATTTATATTTATTAGATTTATATTATTTCTTTTTGTTCTTACTTCACTCTTTATCCTGTTTACCTATTTATTTATTTTTTATTTTGGGCCATTCCACGTCAAATCAACACAAAAATATATCATATTGAACCTCACCATCTCAGATTTTCTTGAAATTTGGTATGTGCGTACTACTTGTATTTACTAGAACAATTGAGAAATATTACTTAGACAGTTCTTCCCGTTTTTACGGAACGGGATAATAATGTTGACCATTATTCATTATTCATGATAACTCATTACTCATTAATCATGACTAATGGGAATTCACTATTCATGATTACAGATCATTCATTAATCATGAAAAATATAAGTTTGTTTCCTTTTTCCATTCTTGTCAATAGACCTTTACTAATACCCGTTGGAATTAGGGTCTAATTCTTTACTTGTGATTTCAAATGCTGTTCAGTTGACCACACCCACTGTTCAGGACTTTAGGCTCATTAGGACAATTTTTAATTCAGAAATGCATCCTCGTCTTTTAAATTTAAATGAATAATGATTATGAATATATTATATTCATGATTGATGATTTTTGAATATTTATTATTCATGATTGATGAATATTAGGTATTCATGATTGATGAATATTATATTAATCCTAGCTCATGAATACATTTTATTCATGAATGATTACTATCTGAATTCATCAGTATTCATTAATCATGAATAACTGAATGCCCTTATTAATTTTAAATGAATACCATAAGCATCATTAAATCATTAAAAATACTCCGTACTGAATATGAATAATGGTTATTCATTATTCATTTGTTTTATGATTACCAATTATTCATATTCATAATCATTATTCAGATTACAATATGCCCAACTTTGACTATTACCCACATCTAAATATATACAGAATAGATTTTATTAGCTGTGACATGCAACCACAAACGGTTTTTTTCTACTGTAATATGTGATAACAGAGATGAGCAGCCATAATCCATAGACCTATACCAATTTGTCACATTCATAGAACCCAAGGAAAATGACGTCATCGGTTGAAAGGTCACAGCCAAAGTAGCCCCATAGGGATTGGGTTATGGATTAATAAATATACCAATAAAGGAGCAGCCCGGCCACGCGTTCTGTTGCTCAATTTCTTATATGCGTTGAATTAATTGCATCCTAATTTCTTTAATACAGTCAAATCAATATTCACTGTTACAGATTAAAACGTTCTCTTATCTAAAAACCTTACAGATCTAGAAAAGAACGTGTTTACAGTGTCTGGTAAACAATTTATGAGATTTTTTTTTTTTTGATTTTTTACATATAGTATGTATTAATGATCCATTCATTTAGGACTTCCATTCAGCAGAGGCGAGATTATACATAAGTAATACATATGTAGAAGAACCTATTAAAAAAAATAAATGGAATAAGGCTTAGTAAAATCACAATATACAGCAGAAATGTATCAAATTATCTTTTGTCATAATATACAATAATTAAATTCAGGATAATACATAGTAACACATAATATTGATATCGTATCAGTAGGTTCTACCTGAAACAGGTTATCAAAAGCGAGCACTGAGCAGGATAAACCTCAAACCATGATCCATGTTCTACGTTACTATACTATGTTGTAGTACTTATCAAAACATAAAAATTTAATTTTATGTATGAGATAGATGATGTTAATTTATAACTCTTTATAATAACAATTTAGTTTTTTTAAATAATATAATTCATAATTTCTGTTCATTGAAGGGCTAATAGTTGCACAGTGATTTTGGTTAACCTATTTTTTTTTTTTTCTCCTAAAACAAATAGATTCGATGTTTTCCCCACACAAGTAAAAGGTGACACATATTGCTTATTGGAAAAAATCGGATTTTCCTAGTCAAGGCCGGAAAAATTTGATTTAGATACTGGATGCTTACTATCATGGAACCATCCCTAGATATCAAAAGGAAATGAAATATTGTGTGAAATTTATAGAACTGACTATTAATTACACTCAATTATGTAGATAATTGCCATTCACTTTGCAATAAAAGAAACATTGAGGCCAATAATCGAGATAAAAAATATTCTGACTTTTAATTTTTAAAAAACTACTCACACAATTAGCCAAATTTTATCAAGATTGGTTGAGAGGTTTCGGATTTTATGCGGGACAAACATCGGGGACACACGAGATTTTTAAAAATACACAGATCAGGTAAATGGTGAATGGTGAATATCTTCTTCCCAAATTCTTTTATTTAAAAATTACAACAATTACATTAATTTGCCAAGGTTTTGGACTATTCGTCCCTCTTCAGGGCAAATTTCTTCTGTAAGATCTTATTTTCTTTACAAATTCTAGTGGCTTGCTCCATCTATTTCTCTATTACAGCTTTATTCCATTAAATTGTAATTGGTCAATTTAATTAAAAAATATTGTTCACATGTCACAACTGTGTTCAGAGGGAAACGAATAATTTAAGTAAATGTATGTGGCAGAAAAAAGTGTAAAATTGTGACATGAGAACAATATTTTTTAATTAAATTGACCAATTACAGTGTAATGGAATAAGGCTGTAATATAGAAATAGATGGACCAAGCCGCCAGAATTTGTAAAGAAAATAAGATCTTACAGAAGAAATTCGCCCTGAAGAGGGACGAATAGCCCAAAACGTTGGCAAATTAATGTAATTTTTTCTAATTTTTAAATAAAAGAATTTGGGAAGAAGATATTCACCATTCTATCATTTACATAATTTAGATCTTCCTGTACATGTAGCATACTTATGATTAGATAAAGATAAGGTAGTATTTGTTACGTATATGTATCATGTACCACAGGCATTGAGAGATAGGATTGGTCAGTGCTTACTGAATATATATCGCAAGGTGAGGAGTGGCTGAACTTATATTACTCTAAGAGACAATGTCATGTAGGAAGGCTGTGGGTGTGGGTCCGGGCCAATATGGAGAAATTATTCTATTATACAATCGATTGTATAAGATTATCGATGGGTACTGGGCACGGCGATGGGGGAAAGTGGTCCGTTCCCCGCAACGACCGATCGATCCTTCCAATCGATCAGTTTCGTCAGCAAGCTTCGCTCCCCAATCTGTCAATTATTGGCCGAACCTTCATTTGAATATCCAAGAGAGAAACTATGGCCTCTGATCCATTTTGAAACCTTTTAAAAAAGAAAAATGAACCAAGTTTAGATAGAACTTGTATTGCTTCAATGTTCGGAATAACTTCTCCCCTTCTACATTGTCACCAACCAGAATTCTATTAATATTTTTATATAGCTCTAAGAATTGTATGTTATGTTCTTTAAAAACAGTTATGCTAATATATGGTATGGGGTATTATTATTGCGATCGTGAAATATTTCGATTTGTTTCAACGGAAATACACTATTTGGTGTCCTGTGAGACCAAATAACCAAGTCCCGCGAAATGGTCTGTGTGTGCGTGAACATGCTAGCTCAAAAACCATAAACCGCACGAACCTGAAATTTGGTATTTGGTTAATCAATATTCACGTGATGTGACAGCAAAAAATTCATCAAACGGAGGGTGCACATTATTTCATAAATTTTGTCTCATTATTACGTTTTTTCCAATTTTTTTTTTCCTTCAGATACTGTTCTTACGGATCTTCTCTCTTAAAAACTCATCATGTTTAATGACTATCCAGTATTCTTTAATAGCAGGTAGGTTACATGTTCATTTTATTGTTCTGAAGGGGCTTACATGGGGAAGGAAAATTATCTTTGTTTTTAGAGATGAGAGATGGTCAACTGTTCTTCAATTACGATAGGTTAAATGATGTTCAGGATTTTCAGTTACAATGATATTTATTATGGTAAGCCAACGTTTCGATCCAACTTGTGGATCTTCATCAGGGCTAAAAGAAAACAAATATATGAGTATCTATGCTAGAGGGTGATAAATGGATACATTACAGAACTGATAATAATATAAAAGATGGTGTATACATGAATATTAAAATAAGGGGCTGGTTAACAAGATCAAATAGAATCTGATATTTACCTACTGAGTCCAGGTGGATACTAAGACTAAAGGTAAAAATAAGGTGAGAGGTAGTGGTAGGGGGTTAGTTTGCCGACTTCAAAGGTTTATGGCGGGGAAATCCAACGCTTTTGAAGTGAAGGCACATGACAACTGAGTGAACAAAAATATTTAAAACCTAACAAAATATATGGTATTGTATATAAATAGTTTTGTCTGGACTGAATAATAACATAAAAATGAGAAAATACATAATGTAACAATGCATACAAATCTGGAAAATATACAGAAAGAAGCATACAATACAAAAAATAATAATAGTACAAGAGGTACCGAGATAACTACTTACAGAGATACAGATATTACAGAATACAGAGGTACAGAGATAATACTTGTACTATTATTATTTTTTGTATTGTATGCTTTTGGCTGATCACAGAAACCATCAAAAACGATGCATGACTCGACAAAGTTGCAGCAAAATGAATTGTTCATCCACCATTTTCAACACCCTCTAAAGTATATAGGGTTCCTTATTTGGGCGGATACTGCAGATCTCGAATCTTAATATTGATTCAATGTTAAAATTTTCAAGAAAGAATTTTAAAGTTTTTCTGTTATTAAAACTGCCACACAACTACCGGAGCGAAGCCGGGCACCCCAGCTAGTTATAAATAAAACACTGATGTTTGCTTTATTTATTTTATATATATATATATATATATATATATATATATATTATTCATTTCTTTAAAAAGATTTTTTTTTTTAATATAAAGTAAGTGGTTGTGAAGCCGTAAAAGCCTCCTAAAAATTGTTTTAACAAAAGTTGCACTGTTGTAAAAATTATCAATATGGATGGTAACTCAAAATTCCAGAAGTTTAATGCTATTTTCGATCAAATATGGCGTAAATCCTGTACCGGACCCCGGGGGCATGTCCTGCGCCTGTTATGTCTAGGTCTAATCCTTACCAAGAGAAAATGCCCTTGAGAAGCTCATTTAATCCACTTTTCAGTAAAAAAAATAACACTTTCGTCAGAGCATTCCCATTGGACCCCGACGCCCGATATCGTCTGTGGCTCATCCCTGCAGTCGGACCCTGCAGTCCCTGGGACCAATACCGTTCACTTGTTAAAAAAAAAAAATTTAAAATAAATATGAATATGTTTATAAGGTTTTTCACGTTAACTTTTTGAGTCTCGATGCCCTCCCACTCATGCTTCCCAAACAGCCAAACCTCTTCGGCCATCGGCTGCAGTGCACGGGATGAGCTAGATGATGGTAGCCGATTGTATTAGATGAAGCTCATCCCCTGGTATGCTGTTAATTAAAGGAGAGGAGAAGCCAATAGAGAGCCACAATGGCCCCCGACAATGGGAGCTGAGAGGTCTATGACACCTCCCTACCTCTTTGGTCTCTTTGGTCCTCCACACCTTAATACTATCGATACTTCCATCGATGTTTCTTATTTCGCAATCGAGTTAAGTTTTTGCTTCTTAACAAGTCCGTATTAGAATAGAAATCCTGCAAAAAAAAAAAAAAAAAAAAAAAAAAACCTTCATTCAATTTTATGATAGAGTCATAGATCCATTGTTGAGCGAGGCAGGATGAGAAGTCAGCGGATTATTAAAAAGATATCGATTCTTTTTTTTTTTTTCTTTTTTTTTAAGGTTACAACTATTTGGTTCAATCTATTGAAGTTTCTTCAGGTGTTGCTGTAAGGATTGTGAAGGTACTTGTGAATCCTACCGCAGCCCTGTCAACTGTCCGATTCCGGTTACCTTGAGCAACCTATGTTTTTAAAAGGATTCAGATTTAACCTTATAATCCTCGTGGTTCATTCAATGTGTTAACAACAATAGTTCATCGCATGTATTTGATTTTTCGTGAATTTAACACGTTCACGTCGGGACTGTTAAATGCTTTTCGATCTATCAGGCGGAAGCTATTCCAGGGCATGCTGTATTGGTAAACCAACAATAAAAAAATCTAGTGCGTGCGCACAACACACAACATTCACTTACCAACTTACTTAGATAAGAAATTGACGTGTTTTGTTAAATATCATTTCCCAAAGCCACACATTTTTCTACATTCATATCTTATTTTTATTAATCGTTAAAGCCGTTTTTGAGTAAATAAAAAACCCCGTGAAAAGGATATAAAATTTATTAAGTAAAGTCCCCCCTTCGGTTGATAAATTTTGATGAAATGTTGGCTATCACATATTTGGCATATACGTACATCAAATACCCAGTTTGGTTACAATCGTGAAAGCCGTTTTTGAGAAAATACGAAAAACACGTAAAAATGATACAAAATTTATTAAGTAAAGTGCCCCCTGCGGTTGATCAATTTTGATGAAATTTTTACAGACATATCTCGGGCATATAAATAGATCAAATACTAAGTTTAATCAAAAACGTTAAAGCCGATTTAGAGTAAATAAAAAAAAACACGTGAAAATGTTACAAAATTTATTAAGTAAAGTCCCCCCTCCGGTTAATCAATTTTGATGAAATTTTTACAGTCATATCTCGGGCATATAAATAGATGAAATACTCAGTTTAATCAAAATCGTTAGAGCCGTTTTTGAGAAAATCGAAAAAAAACCTAAAAAGTTATTAAGTAAAGTACCCCCTCCCTTTAAGTAATTTTGATGAAATTTATGCTGTCACATCGCGGGCATATACCTACACTAAATACCCAATTTCAGGATCGCACGGTTTATAGTTTTTGAGCTAGTCTGTTCACACACACACAGACCATTTCGCGGGACTTGGTCATTTCGACTCAGGGGACCCCAAAACGTGTATTTCCGTTGAAAACCGGAAGTCGAAATTTTTCACGATCGCAATACTTCCACTTACTATATATTTCATATATAGGTAAGTGAAAGTAAAAATAAAATCCTTAGCGATTGATCCATTGTTGAGCGAGGCAGGATGAGAAGTCAGCGGATTATTGAAAAGAAATCGATTCTTTTTTTTTTTTTTCTTTTTTTTTTAAGGTTACAACCATTTGGTTCAATCTATTACACTTTCTTCAGGTATTGCTGTAAGGATTGAAATCCAACCGCAGCCGTTTCAACTGTCTAATTCAAATTACCTTGGGCAACCTATGTTTTTAAAAGGATTCAGATTTAACCTTATAATCCTCATGGTTCATTCAATGCGTTAATAACAATAGTTCATCGCATGTATTTGATTTTTCGTGAATTTAACACGTTCACTCAGTACTGGGACTGCTTAATGCTTTTTTGCTCTATCGGGCAGGAGCTATTCCAGGGCACTATGCAGTATTGGCAAATCAACAAAAAAAAAATACTACCCTACTAGTTATGTTTATAATACGATATTAATTATTATTGTTATTAAAAAATAAATGTTTATACGTTTATAAGTTTATGAATATAAATATAAATAAGTACAAATAAATATAAAAACAAATGAATTTACGTTAAATTTTCAGCTATATAGAAATTATTTCTACTTTTTTAACACTTTGGCTACCATTTCACCTGGAATCGAGTAACTGTCCTCTTGTCAGAGAATTAAATATTAAAATTGTTTCGAAACGAGATCTTGGTTATCAGGTATTCTTTTTCGCCAGTCAAAGTGTTAAATATCTAATTATTTGTCAGAGGCAGAATTCTAGTGCGAGCCACCGCTGGTACAGGCCCCCCGATGAGGCAGTCAAGTGTGAGCCACCGGTGGTACACGCCGGGGTGAACGTGTTAAATATCGTCTTTAATTAAATTGCAAATTCAACGATAAAGAAATATTATCATAATAAATTATGAGTTATGACTGGAAGTCATTGAAGTACCGTTGAAAGAATAATTGAGTCTACAGCAAGTTGATTGAGCCAAAAATATGTTTAGCATATATATGTTTGTGTAGAATCGGTTATTTATCATTGAAATCTTAGATCAAAATATTCCATATTGGGGAAAAGGCAATCCGGAATGTATGTTGTTCCAGAAAATGGCTAACGTGATTTCTTAAGGTGGAGTTACTTAAAAATATGAAGTTTGCAGCTAATCTACAGTAAAAAATTAATTGAAATAATTGAAGAACTGCGTTCTTTAATCGCTTTGAAGTATTACTCAGGACCAATAGTTTACAAATAAAAATTTTAATTTATAAATTACCTAGGGTGAAGGGGGGCCATAGGAATCATGACGCCACAAATCTTGACAGAAAAGTCAGGAAACACACCAAATGTGTTGCAGAGTTCAGCACAAAGAGTACAGAAAAAATACAATTCCCTATTTAATAGCGAACATATCTCGTCTCTTTAAGTGGGGGAAATGTCATGCCCCCAGGGGTTAAGTCGTGCCAATTTACATTACACCTTTCATAGATTATTATTCATAGTTGAAATTATTTCCATACCCCTTCTTTTTGTAGTTTGCTTAAGTCTTGTAAGGCTTGAAGAGAAGGTTTTTTACTTTCACTTACCTTTAAATATAAATCAACGAAAATACACTTTTTTGGGGTCCCCTGAATACAAATAACTAAGTCCCGCGAAACTAGTTTGTGAACAGACTAGCTCAAAAATCATAAACCGTACGAACCTGAAATCGGTTATTCGGTGTATCAAAAATTTCATCAAAATTGGTCAAACGTAGGGGGCACTTTACTTGATAAATTTTGTCTCATTTTCACGGGATTTTTTTTTATTTACTCAAAAGGGCTCTAACTGTTTTGATCAAACTGGGTATTTGATGTATGTACATATATACCCGCGATGTGACAACCAAAATTTCATCAAAATTGGTCAAACGTATAGGGGGCACTTTACTTGTTAAATTTTGTCTCATTTTCACGTTTCGTTTTATTTACTCTAAATCGGCTGTAACTATTTTGATCAAATTGGGTGTTAGATGTATGTATATACCCGTGGAGGGACAACCAAAATTGGTCAAACTGGTCGGGTACTTCATTTCATAACTTTCGTCATATTTTCAATTTTTTTTTTTTTTTTATATCTATTCAAAAACGGCTATAACTATTTTGATCAATCTGGATATTTGATGTATGTATACAATAATTTTATATCCCGTATTATCACAGATGAATTTGCTCCCTTAAAAAAAAGAAATAACCAATAATGAATCGAAAAATACTGAGAACTTACAAGTTTTGGAATACAAATACTCCATAACTTATGGAGGTATACAAATATGAGCTTATAAATTTAGGGAAATTTGTGAAGTTGAGGAAAGGCGTTTACATATTATCAATACAATTTCTAATCTAAGTAAGTTCGTAAATGAAAGTTGTGTGTTGCGCGCATCGCCCTAGATTTTTTTTGTTTAATGTTAAAATACTATTACTGTATTGGGATCTTATCTGTTATTCATATTGGTTTAATATTATTATTATTATTATTGTTATCTAGTGATAAAACCCTTGAAGTCAAGTCTTGTCCTACTCCAGCACAGACCGACAGTTATCACTGTCGAGTGCTGCTGCTTTCCAGTTAAGAACATAATATGTTCCGCCCGTCAGAAGCTACGCAGTCCTCTCACCGAATTCGTGGGAAACATGCTCTAGTATATGCTATATACCTCACAGGAGCATATATTTTTTTTATTTTTTTTTTTTTGTCCTTGCCATCCTATTCCTGACATTTTCAACTTTGGTCCGCTTCGAGTTTAACAAGACTGAATCCATCTGATTAGCATATATTGCCCCCAGCAGGACAGTGGACACTTCGTCTTGCGTCGCGTTCATTAATGCTCGGAGTCTCCTTGACATTTCCTAGCGGCTGGCTGTTACAGATATTGCTCACGATTCGACGATAGATCATACCGCCACGCCTTCCTTCCTTATGTGCATTACAATGGGGGCGATACTCAGTAGAGGAAATGCAGTTATCAATGTAATGTGTCGGTTGTGTAGTTATAATTTCTGTTTTTCTCTAACCCCACCGCATCATAGTGATTTGAAACAATCGATAGTACTATCGATACTATAATAGTTTTAACACGTTAGGTGCGGCTGCTAAGATGAGCCACAGACTATATCGGGCGTCGGGGTCCGATGGGAATGCGCTTACGAAAGCGTTATCTTTTGACTAAAAATGAACTAAATAAGCGTCTCAAGGGCATTATCTCTTAATAAGGATTGGAACTAGACATAATAGGCGCAGGAAAGGCCGATACAGAATTTACGCCATACTTTACCGAAAATAGGACCTCGGAGTCCGATTCTAAAAAACAAGAGAATTTCAGCTGTTAGCAACATTTTCTGCGCTAAAATGCAATAATCTCATTAAAAATCGACTAAATTGAGTGTTCGAAGTATTCGGCCTTTCGGACATTTTCATGTGAAAATCGGTTGTTCAGAGGAGAATATAAGAAATGGGACCCCGGGGACCGATGCCGCACCTAACGTGTTAAACTATCGAAAACTTTGTTTTTAGTTAGCCTCTGCCTCTAAGCCATTGAAATAAAAACAAAACAAAAATGTAACAGTGTAATTTTATTTATGTTTCTAACGAAAAATGATAATCTACTCTATAAAAAAAATATTAACAGCAAAAAATATGACTGAAAAATTGAATGGTTTGCTAATACATGCCTTCCAGCTTTATCGAATAATATACAAACAAAACAACTGATTGCCTGCATTACCTTGACTTAAAAATTACTTGATTATTAGCATAGAGACAAAATCACAGTTTTTGTTACAAATTTTTTTCGATCTTTATAAATCAACTACCTGAGATCATTTTTTTAAAAATATACACGTTCCGAATCTTATGTCTAATCAAATTCTTCGACCATTGGGAATTCTCATTTCATGGTTACTTGAAGATGGTATAGCTTTCCTCTATATACAGTTTCTTTGACCTTTTGATAAAGTTTTCATTCTTTTCGATTACGACTATGCTTGAAACTGATATATATAATTTTAAAGTATAATTGAACTAATACTTTATTTACAGCAATGTTCATCTGTAAACGTGCATTGTAGCTCTATCGTTTCAAATAAAAAATTCTACTACTCCGGCCATGACATCATATCATCGATAGTTTTATGTCAGACATTATTAACATTTTATTATTGAAATGTATTGAAGTTAAATTATTTTTTTTCGTGAGTAACGGCCTTATTTTAATTATATATTACTTTTAAATATTTTATTTTTGATTTGTCACGGTACTAATGTTGCAAAAACATAATAAAAATAAAATAACTCTGTTAATTATTGTCCTGTTCCTGTGATTTATATTTCATCTTGCATAAAAAATATCTTCGTTGATACTACAAAAGGTCAGAAAGTCAGAAATTTTCGACTTTGCGATTTTTTTGAATTTTTAATCAAAACAAATAGTTCTAGGTTCATAAAAGACGGCATAGGTCACCAGTAAATATTAATATATGGATCATGCACAGTATATTCGAATATCAGGATTCGTTTCGTCATTAATCCTGAGTGACACCAGCCTATATCGAAAATTTAAACTCTAACACAAAAAAAGTTTTGCAAATGAATATAATAACAATTTCTATGTTTTTTTCTTGTTCTCCTGAAAATTAGCAGTTAATTGACAAACGAACTTTTGCAGTATCAACGAGGATATATCTTTATATTCTTTATTTTTTTTATATATATATTTTTTTTAACATCCGCTTTATGCCACGAGGTTATCTACGGGCAACCAACCTCTTCTAATCCATGGCAAGCCGCTGAGTCTGTTCAGTGAGGCCGTCACCGAACAGAATCGAGCGGGCTTGGGCGGGATTCGAACCCGCACCGCCAGCTTATATTCTTTATTACAAGGTAGATTTGGACGCTATCTGTCTGAACAGCAACGTTGTGTAAAAGTTTCAGATTTATCCATGCACTAACTTTAGAGTTTTGAGATAAGAAACATACAGTCTGGCATTTTATTTAAAAGATTATTAACAAACCTGTCTTCACTTTTTATTGGACTTAAAATGTACCAAGTTCAAGGGCCCTGGCTGTGGCATGCTTCGTCAGTGAATAGGTCCGCCGCTGTATGTGATATTCGATATAAATGTTTCCGACGTTTCTACCAAACTTTTTGGGCATCATCAGAACTTTCACGTCTTCTGATATTGGATGATGTCGCTAGTTACTCGTATATATGAATCAAATAGTACCTGATGATGCTTTTCCCGTTCGTGGCCTGCCTTGCGCGAATCCTCGCACGTGCCTTGGCACCTTTCCATCAGATGTGACTTTATGTTCTATGTGGGCGTGCTTCCTGTGCCTACCCCAACCTCCAAGAACTGACCATTCTACCACCGAACCCTGTCGTAAATTATGTACAGGCAATTCGCTTCAACCCTTACTTCCGTCGGCTATCTAAGCATTTCAAAATGTTTTGTTATTTTAATTTATTGCCCTTTTATGACTGCACTGGGATCAAAATCCAAGACCGAGTTAAGTAGAAATGAGATGAGTGAATAGATTACTGAGAGAACCAACAGCGCATGTTGAGCAAGTGGATAAATAATGTAAAAAATATTAAAAAAAAGAAATCAACCCAAGCACGAATACAATATATAGCTCAAAATAACTCCAAATAAGAGCGATATCAGCGAAAGCACGAACCAAGACAATTCGAATTATTAGAAAAAAAAAAACCGTCTGCCTGTTTTAGCCAGTCTGTTAGTTGCTTCCCAACGTAAATGCACCTCAACACTTAATTCTAACATTAAGAATGTAGATCTTCATGTTCATCTATGTTTTCTCCCGTGAAAGCGCTTAGAAGTCATCAAACTAACCCCGGCCACTTTCTTATTCATAATCCCTGAAAAATTGTCCACTCCTAATTAATATTACTTAATTTTACACAACGAAAAATTAATTTGTTTTATTTTGTTTCAGGTATGTCTCCTTGGTTCAATTCACTCTATTTAAGGTAACGTTAGATATATTTATACAATTGAAAGAATAAAAGTAGTTCAGAGTGGTCAAATGAAAATATTTCTTTTAACACGTTAGGTCCCCGGGGTCAGATATCTTACATTCCCCTCTTAACAGCCGAATTTCAGATAAATATGTCCGAACACTTAAAACACCCAATTTAGTCGATTTTTAACGAGATTATTGCATTTTATTGAAAAAAATGTTGCTAACAGCTGACATTTTGTTGTTTTTTAGAATCGGACTCTGAGGTCCGATACCGGCCCAGAATAATAACATTGCAACGGCTACCTTTGTGGTTATCTTTAATCTTATTTGTTTGATTCTATATTTTTTAGTTCTATTTAATTTCTTTAATTATTTCATAAATATGAGAAAGAAAACAATTTTTTTTTTTTAATACTTCTTACTAAGTCTGTAATTATAAATAAAAGATACTGATATTTGCTTTATATATTTTATATAAATTTATTTCTTTAAAAAGAAAATATTTTTTTATCACAGAGTCAGTGGTTGTAAAGCAGTATAAGATTCCAAATAATCGTTTTAACATTGCAAAAATTATTAATATGGATGGTAATTCAAAATTCCAGCAGTTATATGATATTTTCGATAAAGTGTGGCGTAAATCCTGTATCGGACCCCGGGGGCCTGTCCTGCGCTTGTTATGTCTAGGTCAAAGCCTTACAAAGAGATAATGCACTTGAGACGCTCATTTAATTCACTTTTCAATAAAAAAATAACGCTTTCGTCAGAACATTCCCATTGGACCCCGACGCCCGATATCGTCTGTGGCTCATCAATTCAGGTTTCCCCTAAAATACGCCACATGTTAATGACCTGTTTACACGGCTTGTTTTTTGTTATGTTTTTGGGAACGATGTTCGAACTAAACCTTGCTTCGGTTTATAACATCTTGGAGCGATTAAATAAGTAGCAATTTCCAAGGACACTGTAACCATATGATTCTCTCTTCAGAACGAGATTAAATCTTCAGTACATCACTCCTTTTATTTAGTCATTTTATATGTTTCACGTTACCCTAGTGTTATATCTGTGTAAAGGGAATAGAGTTTAAAAAAAAATGTTTTTAATTTATTTGCACATAAATATGCAGATTTGTAACAGTTATTAAATGGCACCTTGATTAATTAAAACATTCAGGTCATTGCTAACCGTTTAGTGCTAAATAAACTTTTTTATCTAAAAAAAAAATATTTAAATACTATACTACAAAGATAATATTTAACACATTGCTTCCTTTATTACTTTTACTTGTCATACTATACTATATGCTATACCATGCTAATCCCCCTCTCTCTCTCTCTCTCTCTCTCTCTCTCTCTCCCTCTCACTCTCTCTCTCTCTCTCTCTCTCTCTCCCTCTCACTCTCTCTCTCTCTCTCTCTCTCCTCTTTCTCTTTCCGTTTGGTGTAATAAAAAAAATAAAAAGAATAAAAGTTTAAGGGCTTCGTCTTATAACCCTTAATTCTGAAATACGATCAAGATGTCCTGAGGATAATGTCCTGGTACCCCCTAGAGATCGTGCCAAAGGATCATAAATAAATAGCGGAACCATAATGATCGTGTAAATCCTAGTTCAAAGGCAGCCTTGGAGGGGCTCACGATGGAGAGCAAGCTGCATTTCCCTGCTCCCCAGTTCAATCTAACCTTGCGCTCGTTGTTTCCTACGTGCAAATTTATTTTTATATTTTTTTAACAGCAATGTTGAACTTCTAAAGGTTAAACTACGCTGAAGTTAAAAAAAAAAAAAAAAAAAAAAAAAAAAAAAAAAAAAAAAAAAAAAAAAATGATGTCTATGAAAATAAAAAGTCAAATTGTTTTACTTTTTCGGGCACGGCTTTTCAAAGTTTGAACGGTATTTGTATAAAATCAGATTTTTCTTTTTTAAGGTGCTACACGTGACAATCAACAACAACCCAGTTCCTTCAAAGAATTTCTTACGATACCTCGGACTGTACTTAGACAAACGACTCACTTGGAACATTCATACCAAATTTAATAAACCAGAACTCAATAAACGGTACAATCATTTTTCACATCTCCTAGACTACACATCATCACTCACCTTAAGAAAAAAGCGACTAAGTTACACTTCTATCATAAGACCTATTTGGACTTAAGGAGGAGAACTTTGGAATTCCGCGAAACACTTCCACATTAAGAAAATACAAATTTCACTATCCGAAATTCTTATAAAATCACAAATGCACCTTGGTTTATTTCAAATCATATCATCTCATATTATTTCATATCATAATGTTATCTGGTCAGCCTCGACGTCGGCTGAAACGCCAGTGGCCAAGAGAGACCTCTTACTACGATAAATTATAAGATTTTGTTGCAAAAAGAAAGTCAAAATCAATAAATAATGACCATATTTGCTTGATGCGCCACTGCGCATGTGCAAATATACAAGCGGAAGAATAGAACTCATTAGTAATAAGATATTAAAGTTGACTAATTTTTCTCCCAACCGATCACAATATATTTTAACGCCCATAATAATAACTACATTTCAAGTAAACTGCTGAACAAAATTCACTGCTTCATCCATATTGATAATTTTTGCAATGTTTAAACACTTTTTAGGAGTCTTTTACTGCTTTACAACCACTTACTCTATGATAAAAAAAAAAATCTTTTTAAATAAATGAATTTATATAATATAAATAAAGCTAATATCAGCAAGTTTTATTTATAACTAGCTAGGGTGCCCGGCTTCGCTCCGGTAGTTGTGTGGTAGTTTCAATAACAGAAAGACTTTACAATTAAAGGAAATATAGAACAAAATTAGCAGTTTCTTGAAACTTTTAACATATTATCAATATTAAAATTCGAGATCTGCAGAGGCCGCCCAAATAAGGAACCCTATATACTTTAAAGGGGGTTGAAAATGGCGAATAAACAATTAATTTTGCTGCAACTTTGTCGAGTCATGCATCGTTTTTGATGATTTCTTTGATTCTGAATCCTATATTTCTATATTTCCTATATTTCTTTTTATCCTGAACTATGAGGGGTGATAAAATCTTATTGAAAAAATGCTGTAATTGGAGTTAGTCATTTTATCAACTGGAATGCTCATCATACATAGTAATAAAACCATTTTTCATAATTGCATACAATAAGAACACTTCAATCTTTTTATTTTCGATTTATAATCAGTCAATTCAGCTCTTCTTTTTTGCTTTATGTCTGTTTATTTCGCTCACTGTACTACTAAAAAATGTTCAGTCATATTGCATTAAATTTACTTAAGTAGATGTTATATATTGATTAAATATAATGTGTAAATCAATTAACCTTCTTATGAGAAAATTAATTTTGTAAGGTATCCAGTCGGTTTTCTAATTGATTGCAGATATGTAAAATCATTATTTTATTTAGAAAGAAATGGTGAAACAATTTTAAAAGTAATTTAAAAAGAACAGCTGAAAAAATATTTAACCTTTACAAACTGAACGGAATGAATGAACAATAAACATTGAGTGAATCGCACCCTAGCGCTTCCTGGTAGCCTGGAGCTCGAACTACATTTTTCATTCATAACCTCGTATCTCAATCTCAGAGAGGCTAATTAAATGGTGCGAGAGTCTTAAAATTCCAGTCCTTTTCTCTTCAATTTTACACCCTTAAGAGAAAAACAGAAACCTTCTTCTCCGTTATGGGTTTTATAGCAACACGCTGACATAACTCTCTTAAACGTGCGTTGAGTCGTTTTTGAGCCTTTTCGGCACGCACATTGTACACTTTGCTTTATAATATATATTGATTACAGACTTAGTAGTATTAAAAAAAATATATTGTTTTCTTTCTCATATTTTCGGCACGCACATTGTACACTTTGCTTTATAATATATATTGATTACAGACTTAGTAGTATTAAAAAAAATATATTGTTTTCTTTCTCATATTTATGCAATAATTAAAGAATGACAAAGAAATTAAATAGAACTACATTGTATAAAATCAAACACATAAAATTAAAGATAACCATAGAGTATGCCGTCCAGTAGTCTTGTTTTATTACTGATGGCCTGTATCGGACCCCGGAGTCCGATTCTAAAAAACAACAGAATTTCGTCTGTTTGCAACTTTTGCTGCACTAAAATGCAATAATCTCATTAAAAATCGACTAAATTGAGTCTTTGAGGTGTTCGACCTTCTTCATGTGAAAATCGGTTGTTAAGATGGGAAAGACATCGTGTTAAATTGAAAAAAAAAAACTTATATTTTAAATAATGCCCAGGTCTGGTAGTAACTGACCCAACTCTACATAACAGGGGAGTTGGTTATCATTCATAAATATTTATTTAATTTTCCTAGTCCTTTATGGCTCTACTCCAAGAGGCGTTTTCTCTCCTTGACTAAGAAAGTAAGAGCAGCCTTTCCATCTCTTTGTCCTCTGCTTCCTATTCATTTATCTCAAAGAAAGCACAGCTTGAAAACTCTTTCTCTCGAGAAAGAACAATAAATCAGTCACCGATCATTATTGATTAGCTTTAACACTTGGTGTCATTCCAAACGCACCATTTCAAACTATATTAAACTGTTATTAGAAAAACATAAAAAATGAAGGCACTGACGTGAAAAAGGTAGAAAGTAAAAAAAAAAAAAAAAAAAAAAACCTATTTTGAGATTTTCATAGGAAAAGTATTTTGAAATCAAACCAATAGTATAACTGGAATAGTAAATAGTAAAAACTGATTTATTAGATTTAAATGGTCTAGTTTCTATCAACACCGGAACATGCTTTTTGTGAATAAACTTAATTTCAGCATTTCAAAACCAAAATGGCAAAATATCAAAGTAAAAAATAGGTTTTCTTGGCTGTATTTAATTTTTTGTGAATTTGAAACAATGTATTGTAACACTTATGTGGGTTAAACAATTTTTTTGAAAATATATTTGAAAGTTATATGGCAATTTAATTTCTAGCTTTTGCAAATACTAAATACATTATTTGTTTAATAAATTTTAATTGTGATCATCTATTTATGCGCGTTCTCCGCGTGCAGTCGACTTCCTGATTAGCCTCTTGACTATTCTACTAGTTTTCAGTTCTAGTTCCTGTAAGAAATCTCCGCGAGGTGGATTTTAAATTTAAGTTTCCTACAGCACCATAACAAAGTTATTTAAAATGGTAAACAACTTTGGTAAGTCACTAATTACTTGAATAGCTAAAATACAAAGAAAATCGTTTTCACGAAAATTATTTTATTATAAAACATTATATAGATTTAAATTTTTATCGTTTAAAAACGTTTTTTTAACCGATTACGACTATATTATTTCCATTACACAAGAGGTTGAAATTATTTATTGCACTATAAACACCGACTTGGTTATAAAAAAAAAATTCACTTTAAGAGTCTGCTAGGATATTTTTCCTCACTTAGAGGAGAAGAGTGCTGTAATTTGTAGGATTTTCTTTAATGAAGGAGCTCTTCCGTGTTTAATGTTTTTATTATTTTTTTCCCGACGTTTCGAGCTTGTGTCTCATCCTCTGGGGTTATCTTATCTTTAGTTGCTACATTTCCATACAAGCCATTTGTCAACTTCTTTTTTTAACAGTATAAAAATACTTTTGTCTAATGCATTTTATGGCCTGTTACATTGTCTTTGATTTCATTGTCACTTTATAGTGTGACAATTTCATTGTCACTTAAAACTACCCCCAACATTTAATGTTAGGGGTAGTTTTTTTTTTTTTTTTTTTTGCGATATGGCAACTGTTATTATATTAAACCTTGCTAAAAACTAGTTATCACAGAGAAATTGCAGATCACTTGTTTAATGGATTCCACGGAAATCACAACATCTTTAAGCATTTTAAAACTCAGGAAAAAGCAACTGCGTACTCGATTCATGGATTCAAACTAGTTCCCTCGGGCATGAAGTGGATAAAAATGAACGAGATAAATATATCTCGATGCAAACATTCCTAAGCTACCAGGAAATACTTATTGTGATGTTACGAAGTGCAATTTTTTTTTTTGACTTTTGGCCATGATTTAATGGTAAATACTCCTCTGTGCGCCTGTAATCTCTGTCTAGTGCTGCTGCCTTCCAGTTGTTAACATCCAATATCGTTCGCCCGTCCAAAGCTACGCAGACCTCCCACCGGATTCGTGGGATACATGAGCTCTTGAATATGCTGTGTACCCCTCAGGAGCATATATTGACCAAAAGCGAATTGAAACATATTAGTTTATGGCTTTCAAATATTTATGAATGAATTTGTGAATGGACTATCACATTTACATGGATAGTTGGGTTGATAAATTAAATAAATCATTCACGCACGACTGCACATTAGGTCTTGTGTGTTTAAATTATATGGTAGACGTTGTTTTGTGATTTTTCTTACTTTTTTTTTTTCTTATGGCCTTGTAATACTGTTGAGTTAATTAATGGTATTCTATGCCTTCTTCGGTTCCAGAGCTCAGCTACTTTCTCCAGCGTTTTAAATCAGAATCGATATACCATTATTATCTCTTAGAAGGACCCTCCTTTGTATTTACCGACCGTGAGCTGTCGTATTGTGGGAGGAACAAAGGCCCTCCAATATTGGGAATTGTAATATGATTAAGGCGTTGATTGTCCGAGCTTCGGATAGCGGGTCATGGTCAACTGAGACGTTGATGGGAGCGTAACATTGATCCTGTTTCGATGGAATGTACCTATTGTTTTTAGGAGTCAGTGCATCTTAAAAGAATTGTTTAATAAGGGAAATAACTTGCGTAGAAGCTAGAGATACTGCAAGGCTTGGTGCTACAAACTGTAGGAATTCTACAAAACCCATAAAATATGGAAGAGCATAGTCCAGAAGGCCGAGGATTCAAACATCTTTAGAGCCAGTGTAGGGGAAGGGGTATTATTATCAATTCCCTGATTCATTTCTTACGGTTCCTATGTAAGTAATAATTATGTTTTTTTATTAATTATATGTTTGATATTCAATTGGAAAATTTTAATATCAATAAAATTGGAATCATGAATAAATAATTTATGTAGTAATTAGTTATCGTTAGATAATTAATTTGTAGTTTTTAAACTATTTTATTAGAAGATAAAAGATTCGACCACGGCCGGGAATCGAACCCAGGTCCTCTGCATCTACGTCGCAGCGCTCTTACCACTGAGCTAACCGTGAGTCCGCTGCGACGTAGATGCAGAGGACCTGGGTTCGATTCCCGGCCGTGGTCGAATCTTTTATCTTCTAATAAAATAGTTTAAAAACAATAAATAATTTAATTAGTACAACATTTATTGTTGCGCACAAAGCAAAGAAAAGAAAATGTATGAATCGTAACAGAATACCAAAATAAATTCTTCCACAAAGTAAAAAAAACAACATATATATACATATTTAAAATTAAACAACAAAAAGAATGAACAAAAAAAAAATTCTTCTTTGACTTTCAATTTAAAGTAAAATAAAAAAAATAAAAAAATCTAATTGATTAAATTGCTTCATGGAAGTATGTGATTGAGTAATTTTTTGTGGATTTTTTTTTGTTTTTTATGGCAAATTTTAAGAAGATCAGTTAAATGCATATAAACATTTCTTTTTTCTATAAGTTGTTTATAACCCACTTGTTTCTTCTCTTTCTTCTCCCCAGTTGCCTGTCCAACGACGATTAAAAAGACAATGGCCGAGGGATATGCTTGAGCACATCATTTAAATCAAGCAAATCGGAGATTAACTTTGCATTATAACAAATAAATAAGTTGTAGTTTTCGAGTTATTCACTGAATAAAAAAATAAAACGAAACCACACATATCAGTATTTTTTTTATGTTTTTAAAGATACCTTCATCTAGAACTGTGCCTATCTTCGCTGCTAAGCAAGTTTCTGTGTGTACAGTGTATTTGTGATGAATGCATGTGCCATTTTAACCAATTTTTTTTTTTTTTTTTCAAAAATTATCCTACACTATCCTAAAGCTACCATCGAAAAAGTTTATATTAGCTTTTTTTGAAGAATTTCATGTGGATTAATTTCAAAATTTAGCTCAGGAAATACTGAATAAAAGAGATCTTTGGAGCTTAAGCTTAAGCCACACATCAGTACATTTCGTACATTGTCAACTCCTTATAGTACTTTGTTAACCTCCATTAGTTTCCACTTGGTCTTCCACTCCATGGAGTTTGTGATTTCCTCTATTTATCCTTCTTAGCCTGGATAACTATACTGTGTAGAGAGCGATCATCAGCTTCATTGGGAACAGAAAAAAATATGAATAATAATAAAAAAATAATAATAAGGAACTAAACTATATAGGGGAGAGTAGCCGATATTGTACCGCCTCTTAAATCGTACTACCGCGAATTTTTATAGAATTAGTGATGCTGGATCGCTATAGCGGCGTAGGAAGAAACAATCCAGTGGTGTAACAAGTGAGCATCGGACGTCGTGCTGATAACTATTTTGGTTGAGAATCAAGGCGAGTTTTTGCGTTTTGCCATAGATTGGTGTAGTTTTCAGCTGTTTATTGTAAGGCCACTATGATCAAATAGGTAGGATCGCTGTTTTTTTTTTTTCTTAGATTGATCCTTGAAACACAACTTATTCGCTTTATTTTGGTGGGGCAGAGCACGTTATGGCTCTTGTTTTAGGTAAGAAATAATTTTTGTTTAAAAAAACTCATAGTTGCCTATATCGTACCTCCAATGGTTGCACAAATCGTACCGAAAGAAAGTAGATGTTATAACGAAGAAAGTTAGTCGGAATAAGCCCACTACTTCATCTTCAGCCTCTGGAACATCATGTAGGCCTATTTTTATAGAAGTGGATGCTGAACTATGGTTTTGTGCCATTTGTGAAGTTGCAGTAATTGAGGACATGGTACAATTTTTATTATGTGAGAAGTAGGTCCATGAAAAATGTGCTGGGGTAAAGTCAAAGATAAAAAAATACGTTTGTGTTAACTTTAAAGCCTAATATGATCCTGACAGAAAAATATTTATGAGAGTAGGCCTAAGTGATAGCCTAACCTACATAAAGCTCTTGAACAGTGCTCTCTCGTTTTATAATTTGGAGTAGATTTCTAAAAATTATTAGAAATTAATTTCAGCACATTTACATTGTTTTATACTTTA
The DNA here is from genome assembly GCA_911387785.2 of Aelia acuminata. Lineage (NCBI taxonomy): Eukaryota > Metazoa > Arthropoda > Insecta > Hemiptera > Pentatomidae > Aelia > Aelia acuminata. The sequence continues at coordinate 175,805,485 of OU426979.1, forward strand.
GACTAAGAACACCATTAATTACTATGTATATTACTGCTTTTTATTTTTTTAAGTTTATTTTGACACTCAATTATTTGTTGTGTGTTGTAATAATATTATTTTTATCGAAAATAATATCGATCGTAATATTATTATTTTTTATCGAGATTCATAAAATAAAGTTAAATTTTAAAACTAAAATCTTATTTTATTTTTTAATATACCTTTTGGTATCCCTGCACTGATTTTTAATGTAGGTACGATTTAGGAACCCATCGGTACGATTTAGGAAACTGGTCCCCTTAATCGTACCACTTGCAAGGGTTTGGAAAAAAATTCATAGTAATTATTGGGTTGTAAAAAAAGTTCGTAGCGTTTTTCATTATTTTAATTTAATCCTTTCTGTGTTTGTTAATCCTGTTTACATGGTCAATAATGTTTACATATCCTAAAAGGGATTAGATAACATTCTTTTATGCATCAGTTTCAACCGGGATCTTCTATTGTTCAAGTGTATTGTGTTAGTCCAAAATGGAGCAGGAAAAAATTCATTTTCGCCATATAATGCTATTTTATTTCCGAAAAGGAAAATCCGCTGCACAGACGGTCAACAAAATTTGCAGCGTGTTTAGAGATGACGCCGTATGGGAAAGTACCGTCCGTAAGTGGTTTGCTCGGTTCAGAACCGGAAATTTTGAGTTGGAAGACGCCAAGCGCTCTGGTCGTCCTTCAACTGTTGATGACGAACAAATTCAACAATTAGCGACCGATATCCATTGATTCGGCAGTATACTGTTCCCAGTTGGAAAGATTAAAGGCAGCGGTTGAGAAAAGCGTCCAGCATTGGCTAATCGCAAAGGCATTGTTTTTCACCACGACAACGCCTGTCCTCACGTGTCTTTACAGACTCGGCAAAAATTGTTGGAGTTTGGCTGGGATGTGATAACCCTATTCACCAGATCTTGCCCCAACTGATTACCACTTATTCCGGTCTCTCCAAAACTCCCTCAACGGGAAACAATATAACTCGCTCGAGGACTGTAAAAAGCACATAGACGAGTTCATCGCGCAAAAAACTGAACAGTTCTGGGAGGACGGAATTACAAAATTACCTGAAAGATGGAAACAAGTTATAGATCAAAATGGGTCATATATCATTGATTAAAAATATTTACATGTATCTGAAATTTTTAATTAAATATATTCTTAAAAAACGCTACGAACTTTTTTTACAACCCAATACATTCATCATAATTTTAGTATGATTAATATATGGTGATATATTCTCTCATGATCTATACTCTACATACAGTCATATTGGGGATAAAAATTAAAATGTAAAAAGTGGTACAATATAGGCAACTCTCCCCTAAGACAAAACAGCTGTGTACGGAGAACTGCATAAGAAATGTAATCTGTTGAGGGGCGGGTCTGAATGGGCTATGGCTTTTAGAAATGGCTTTTAATCTAGCCTCTTCTTCTTCCGCCATTTTCTTCATTAGCTTTTTGCCCGATTAATATTTTAGTCAGAATATGTTGAGCTCGTTTGCAAAATATTGCACATCTCACTGAAAATAAAAGTTTGCACCTCTGCCTTCTTAGTGGCTGACCAACTACTATTTTACAAAGTTGACAACTGTTCATTTAAGGACAAAATAAATTTCAAGTCTTCATTCCAAAATTTGTATTCGTACTTCTTTGACATAATCCGAAATGAAAAAACAAAGTATGACGTGCTCATTATCGTAGTTTGGAATATTATTTTGCATTTTTTAATTTTAAGTACACAATTCAAAAATTTTAAGTACACAATTCAAAAAATGAAAAAATAAAGAATTTTCATAATCTAAATGAAAATAAGAAGAATTCCGGGGCATATTTTGAAGTAAAATTTGAATATTTTACGCGATATTATTCTACTCAATACTGTTTTCTAATTAAAATTTAAACTCGGGTATAAATATTAATTTAAAATATGAAAATTTCACTTATGAGAACAAATACTTACGTTAATTTATAATACCTTTAATTCTTTGTTAAGCTGTTATAACAGAATAATAATCCCGGCTCAGTAACATTTAGACATAAACGAAGAGTATGATTGTCGCTTATGGGAGGCAGTTTAAGATATAAGCTTCCGCCATACTTTCAAAGATAACAAATTATATAAAATTGGAAAGGCGGAGAGAGGTATTGTTTATTGTGGATGATTACCTTGTAAAATGGCTGATGCTGCTGTATCTATTACAACAATCACCCTTAGCTCTTATTATTCTGTTCACTTTTATTGAAGGCAGGCAATTAGTTATTATATTTATATTTTTAGAGAGATGGTAGTAGTTTACCGTTCACAGTAAAATATCCTCAGTCATTCGTATTATAATATCGCATCCTTGACTTTAACTTTTCTTTTATTTATTCAGAAGCCGCTTTCGCCGAATCATTCTAGAAAAATAAAAACAAAAAATACGATAAGATGCATTATGCATAAGATCTGCAGTAGGGGCTGCCCATCCAATTCCAAATTAATTTGGAATGAGACGGCACAGATTTAGCTGCTCGGACTAAACCGCCTTGTTCTCTTTGTAATGCCCCGGTCCATGCCTACTAAATAAGGGAATAAATATCCTCGCTGGCCTCTACTCCTGTTCTCATTAGCCGATCTCCTTCTCGGCGGACTATAACGGACTCATCTAGTCTGAAACTTGGTAAGCGACGTATCTTAAGCTGTCAGGAACTTCTCAATGGTTTTTATGAATAAAATAATTGTTTTTTAATGATTATAAGCCACTTGTATTACCTGAACTGGTCATGTGAAACTATCGATAGTTTTTCAATTATCGATAGTAATATCGAAAAAACAAATTAAGAGGAAAAGTGATACCCTCTGCATATAAGCACCCTTCTATATAATTCATTTAAACAGAACATAGTATAATTTTATTTATTTTTCAAACAGAAAATGTTTAACTACTCTATACAAAAAATATTAACTTCATTAAAAAAAAATAAACCTCAAATGAACTGGCCAGAGTCATCCTTACACCTGCTGATTGAATTTTAAAAGTAAACCCTGCTTCAAAAGAATAAATGGTATTTTTTATTAAATAATTAAAAATTATGAAAAAGTAGGCTGAGTACATAATAATTTGTCTAGGCTATAAAGTACCCCCTCCCTTTGAGCAAATTTGATGAAATTTTCGCTGTCACATTGCGGGCATATACATACAGCAAATACCCAATTTCAGGTTCGTACGGTTATAGTTTTATTAGTTCGTATAGTTTTTGAGCTAGTTTGTTCACACACACACACACAGACACAGACCATTTTGCGGGACTTGGTTATTTGGACTCAGGGGACCCAAAAACGTCTATTTCCTTTGAAAACCGGAAGTCGAATTTTTTCACGATCGCAATACTTTCCCTTCCTATGTATTTCATATATAGGTAAGTGAAAGTAAAAATAGATGGTTTGATGTCAATCATTGTCTAGGTTCCTTCTATCTAGGTTGTATAATTTTCGTTACAAAGGTTTGTTCTAACTTATTATAATACAAATTATAAAACAAACGTCAGAAAAATGCTAATGAAGGTGTATCTTAACTAACTCGAAAGCAACACTATCGCTATCCCCGACCAAAACGGCGAACAGAAAAAGAACCTGTTCGAGAGGTGTCTTATTTATTAGATTTATTAACTTAGATATTTACATTAGCCGTGTTAACAGTCTTCGGGACAGGCTATTCGAGAGTGAAATTCCTACAGTGTATAGTGCACCTTAAAGTGACGTTAAACAAACGATATAACATACTAGCTGTGCGGCCCGGCTTCGCTTTGGAATAGGTAAAATGAAACAATAACTTTAAAATGTAATAGTACAGAAAAATAGACCAAAATTAATCATAGTTAAAACAAAATTTGTACCATCCTGAAACTTCAGTTTAGTATTAGTGGTAAGATTCGAAACCTCAGAGTCCGCCCATATATCGTTTGGGTATAAGAGATGCTATTAATGCGGTTCTCTCAATGCGTTTTCTTCCCTTTTCTAGATTAAGAAAAATTATTTTGGCAGCAAATATGTCCTGGTATGTACCATTTTGTATTGTTTCTATGTGCTGATTCCATTGAGACCATTCTCATGACGATACCGCGTCCTTATCAAGTTGAGTAACTTCTCCTTTTTCGAATTCGGTTGAAAATTTACGAACAGAACAGAAATATTATATGAACACTTTATTTTCGATATATAATCCATTAGGTTACATCTTTTATTCATGTTATCTATAGGTTATCTATTTTATTCAGTGTTAGTTTTTATTCGCTCACTACACTAATAAGCAATTTTTTTTTTTTTAATGTAAATTTACTCTTATATTGTATGTTGATTAAAGGCAATGTTTCGACCAATTCTTTCCTCTTCTGTAAAACTTAATTCGCTTAGGAATCCAGTTGGTTTTCTTTATTTTTAATTTCAATTCATTGCAGAGATGTAATGACCTTATTAAAAAATAAAAAGGAAAAAATAATTATTTATACATAATCCCGTATAATTTATAGAAAACAGCTGATGCTAAAACCATAACAAACCGAACTAATGAACGATAACCTTATGAATTGAGCTTAGCTAGCGCTCCTGGCTTCCAAATGTCGAACTAAATTTTTTCATTCATTAACTCGCCTGGGATTATTAGAGGGGCTAATTACATGTAGCGAGAGGCTTAAAATTACAGCCCTTGCCCCTTCAACATTACAAACTTAAAATGAAAACTGAAACCTTCTTCATCGTTAAGGGCAATAGGGCAATATGACGACATAACATTCTTGATGGTACGTGTAATCGTTTTTGAGCCTTTTCGGCAAGCACATTGTACACTTTGCTTTATAATATATATATTGATTTATACTGGTAGATATAAAAAGTAATGATAAAGTATAAAAGAGAACGTGGAAGAATGTTTTGAATAGGAAAGGCAAATAGGAGAGAGAGGCTAAAAAGAGACATGTGTAAGGGTGCAAGGGACAGGAATTGCAAACTAACGGAACAGAACGCGTGACTAGCTGCTCCCTAACTCAAGGAGAGGATATTTCACTTTGTGTTGCTAGGTTATACCACCGCGGCGCTCTTGTCCTGAGCTCTCCGCTACAGTGCCATCTCTGTATTGTATGTGCCCAGTAAGTACTCAAAGACAGACTTGGCAAAGCATTCGATGTCGAAATTCCCTAAAAGGATTATGAAAACGAAGAAAATGCTTATTATTTAAGTGAAAATAAGTAATAATGAAACACTGGTATCCCATTACAGTCTCAATAATATATATTTTCAATATATATTTTTTACATTCCTTAAATTTGGTGGACGTTTCGGACTGTTGTGTTCATACTCATCACCTGCATAATGTACACTTGATTTTAGTTTTTTCTTGTAAAGTATGTAAACAATAAAAATTAAAGTACTATTAAAATTATAAAGATATAGTTAAAATAGATATGAACATGACATAAAGGTATGTCAAGTGTCAATTTTAAAAGTTACATAAATAAATACACATGAATCAATAAATAACATAGAACAAAAATAAAAATAAAATAATAGTAAAATGGCAACAATGCTCACCAACCTTCTCGTTTTTGGATATTAAAAAATTAATATTCTGATAGAATTTGTCATTATTACAATGGATGTTTGACCTGTGGGGGGGTTTGCTATCTTTTTAATCCTGGTGTTGCTATATCCTATTTACTATTGCATAATAGTGTTTACTTACTATTTCAGAGTCCTTTTTATGGTTGACCAATTCTATTTCATTCTTTTTGATATAAATTGATTCAATAATATTTCTTTTAATTGTGTTGCTTTCCATATGTAGAATCTGTGCATTATCAAAGTTAATTTTGTGTTTGTAGTTTTTTGAGTGTATTGAAAGGGCTGTATTAGTTTTGGAGGATTCTTTGATATTATTTCTATGGTTATAAATTCTTGTCTTTAGATTAGTTGAAGTATTGCCTATATATAATTTATTACAGTCATTACATGTAATTCTATAAATTAGATCTTTTTGTTCAGCTTTTGGAATTTTATCTTTTGTTTTGGTTGTGATATTTTTGATTTATCAAAACCAAAACAAAAGACACTGTGTGTAATGGGATACCAGTGTTTCATTATTACAAATAAATCAAAGCAGTCTGACAAGATAATGTGACAATAAGTATTTTATCAGCAGCAGTTGGTTGCTGCCCAGAAATGGACGAACCGCAGAACATTTCGCGGGACTTGGTTATTCGGCCTCAGGTGACCCCAAAACCCGTATTGCCTGTCAGGCACGGTATGGATGAAAATTAATCAATATATATTATAAAGCAAAGTGCACAATGTGCGTGCCGATAAGGCTCAAAAACGACTCCACTTACGATTAAGAAAATTATGTCATCATTTAGCCATATACCCCCTAATGGAAAAGAAGGTTTCCGTTTTTCTCTTAAGGGTGTAAAATTGAAGAGAAAAGGACTGGAATTTTAAGGCTCTCGCACGATTTAATTAGACTCTCTGAGATTGAGATATGAGTTTATGAATGAAAAATTTAGTTCGAGCTCCAGACTACCAGGAAGCGCTAGGGTGCTTTTCACTCAATGTTTATTGTTTATTCATCCAGTTGATTTTGTAAAGGTTAGATATATGTTCAGCTGTTCTTTTAAAGTACTAAAAAATTAAGCGAAAATAATTAGTTTCTCCTTTGCTTTCAAAATAAAATAATGATTTTACATCTCTGCAATCTATTAGAAAACCCATTGGATTCCTTAAAAAATTAGTTTTCTCATAAGAAGGCTAATACATGATCAGCATATTACATTTAATCTATATATAATATATACTTAAGTAAATTTAATACAATATGAGTGAACATTTCTTAGTAGTACAGTGAGCGAATAATATCAGACGAAAAAATAGATGAATTGACTGAATATATATAGAAAAAAAAAAGTTTGAAGTGTTCTTATTGTAGTTATGAAAAAGAAGTTTCTTTGATTACTATGTATGATGAGCATTCCAGTTGACAAAACGACTAACTCCAATAACAGCATTCTTTCAATAAGATTCTATCAGCCCTCATAGTTCAAGATAAAAAGAAATATGATGAAAAAATTGTGCTTTCAAGAAATTTTGGTTTTCACTTTGTAATAGCAGTAAGATTCGAGATCTGCAGAAAACGTTCAAATTACGGGGGGATATCCTAAGGGAGGTTGAAATGGGATAGGACTAATAGGACCATCATAGTAGTCGGCGTTCAAGTTGTACTCGAAATATAATTTTTTTAACTGAGATACCAGATTTTTCAACTATAATCTAATAACTTATTATCTGCTGACTACTTGGAATGGGCTTATAGGATTCAGAATAACAGAAACCATCAAAAACGATGCATAACTTGACAAAGTAGCAGCAAAATTAATTGTTTATTTACCATTTTCAACCCCCTGTAAATTATACAGGGTTCCTTATTTGGGCGGACTCTGCAGATCTCAAGTCTGCAGAATATTGATACCAAATTAAAACCAAATTTGAAGTTGCTAATTTTGTTCTTTATTTCCTTTAACTTTAACGTTTTTCTGGTATTAAAACTACCACACAACTACCGGAGCGAAGCCGGGCACCCTAGCTAGTAGATAAATAAATAATAAGTGAAAATATGTAAAAAAAATCTGGTGCGAAGTGCGCAACACACAACTTTCACTTTTTTTATTTTTATTTTTTTTTTAAGGACAAGTCGACCATAAAGGTCATTATGGTCCAACTCCCAAGGTAGTTTTTTGACAATTTAGATTAATACTGGTTAAAAATTTAGATTAGTACTGGTTAACGATTTAGATTAATACTAGTTTTTTGACAATTTAAACTAATACTGGATAGATAGATACAATTAAGATTAATACTGGAAGGTGGATAGGATAATACTAGAACGATTGAGGTGGAGTTATTATTATGAGATTATTATTAACTTTAAATAAATTATTTTACTTTATTTTATTTTTCAGATAATATTATCGTCACTACTTTAAGAAGATATTATTATTGTTATAGTATTTTTAAATAAGATTAATCAGTTTTGTGGCCCTTAAAAATTGAAGTAAATTTGATATGGTAGAAGAATCGTTTCCCAGAAGTTGACACATTTGTTGCGGCAGCCCATGTTCCTCTCTTTGTTTTTGATAAATTAAGCATTCATCTAAAACATGATTTACACTGTCTCTTACCCCACAAGCTTCACATATGGAGGGAGGCTCTCCTTTCATTAAATATTCGTGGCTGAATCTTGCATGTCCTATCCGCAGTCGGGTTAGGGCCACTTCTTCCTTTCTGTTTCCAGAAAATGAGGTGCTCCATGGCTGAACGCTTCTTTTTAGTGCCCTTAACTTGTTATCTTAACTTGTTATCACTTTCTTTGATTAGAAATTGACGTGTTTTGTTAAATGCCATTACTCAAATTCACACATTTTTCCACATTCATTTACTTATTACTTTCACTTACCTATATATGAAATGACTTACTAACCTTATTTCATATATTTTTCTCCCAATTTTACCTCTTTTTCGATTATCGCAAAAACGGCTTTAATTATTTTTATCAAATTCGCCATATTTAATGAAAATAAGGCGTTCTTTAATATCAGGTAAGCTTTATCGTTATTAAAATGTTCTGAGGGGGCTTAATTGGGGAAGGGGCCTTTTTTGTTTTCCTGTAAAGTACCCTTATTTTTGTTTATATGGAAAATTAACTGTCTCTCATTACGCCTAAAAATAAGAAATGGCTAAGTATGAAATATGAAAAAATCAAGTAAACATATACAGGAGAAAAAAAGAAAAATATTCCCTCAACTCATAAAACACCTTGAGCTCACGCATGCGCCATACGCCTTTAATGACAAACCAATGCGTTATAATTAAACTGTTCTGTTCATTTGAGAAGTGGCAATTAACAAAACGCATTTATTTCTAATCTAAGTACAGTGGCTCACAGTCAAAATGATGCAAACGAATATTTTTATTTCAAATGCTATTTACTTCCTCTTTGTTAAAATTTAAAAACCAATGCACATTAGGCCATAATGATTCATTGCCATACATTCAATTTATATAATCAAATCAACTCTACAGCAATTATAGAAAGAGAAAAAAAAATCTTCATTAAAACTCGTAGGGATTGAAGGTCACAGTGAAAAAGATGCAATGTTTATTTCCGATTAGAAAAAAGTGAAAGTGACAAGTATTCTTCAATTATCGGCTAAATGAGTTTATTAACCTTTTAATTTATTTTCATTCTTTCAGTGAAAACAAAAATAAACAATATGAATACAAGTAATCAGTCTAGTTCCAGCTTTTGCTTAAAATGGTTGCGCATACAATTAATCGTGAACGAAAAATAGTGATTAGTAATTTAAAAATGGACAAAACACAACGAAAAATCGCCTCTACTATCAATAGGAGTTATGCCACCGTTCAAAATATTATTGAAAGTTTTAAAACGGAAATAGAATAATAAGAGAAGCTAGTGTGAGTGCAAAACATTTTTTTACTAGTAATGATGAACGTTAGATTTTGCGCGAAATAACAAATAATCCAAAATTAGATGCTCAAAAGTTGACCACATTAATTAAAAAACATTTAAATGAAATGGTATTTGCTGAAACCATTTGAAGGGTCTTAAGAAAATACCAATACAACGGTAGAGTTGCATGGCAAAAACCTTATATCAGTGACAAAAATAAAAAGCTTCCAATCAATTTTGCTGAGGATTATTTAACAAAAGATATGGACTTCCGGAAGTGTTCTGTATTCGAATGAGCCAAAATACAATTTGTTTGCCGCTGATGGAAGAGGTTTCGTCTGGAGAAAATCAAGTGAAGAGCGCCATGAAAAAAATCTTCGCCCGTCCATCAAACTTGGAGGTGGTCATGTCATAGTTTGGGGCTATATTGCTGCCTCAGGAGTAGGAAATCTTCATTTTATTGAGGGTACAATGAATAGACATTTATATTGTCACATCCTGAAAGAAAAATTTTAAAGCAAATGCAACCGAGCTTGGAATAATAAATATTTTGCTTTTTATAGTTATAACGATCCCAAGCATTCTTCTGATCTTGCAAGAGAATAGTGTCTATATAATTACCCTAAAACTATAAAAACACCTTCCCAATCACCAGACCTAAACGTCATAGAGAATTCATGGAGTAAATTAGAAACAGAAGTGAGGAAACGTGAGATATAAACAGAGAAGATCTCAAAAAGGTGAAACAAGAAGAATGGGACAAGATAAGCCCACCTCTAACAGAAAAGATTGTCCAATCCATGCCCAATTGTTCGAAAGTGATAATAAAAAATAAAGGCTTACCTACAAAGTACTCAAATGCAAAATATTTTTGGTTTTTTGGATGTTTTTAATTTTGCATCATTTTCACTGTGACCTTAGAAGTGTATATTTATTCATGAAGTTTTAGTTTAATTTTAGGAATTGATCCCAAATAAACTTTTAAGTATTGTCAATTTTAGACTAATGTTTGTACTTTATATTTGTAAACAAAGATTGTTGAAAATAAATTTTGGCTTGGTATAAAATAGTTTTTTTTTCAAAGTTAATCGCTTGCATCATTTTGACTGTGAGCCACTGTAAGTTGGTAAGTGAAAGTTGTGAAACAGGAGAAAAAAAGAAAAATATTCCGTCAACTCATAAAATACATAGAGCACACGCATGCGTCGGAGTACGCCTTTAATGACAGACCATTGTTCATAATTAAGGCCGTTCTGTTCATTTAATGGAAATTATTGTTTCCATGGTAACTAAATGAAGTTTTCAACAACTACGTATAGAATTATAAAATCTGACGACTTGGAGTATTATGATTACATGGCCGAATTATCGTAAATAAAATCTTTATTTAATAATAAAAAAAAATAGTGTTTTTTATAGAGCATAAAAGTTCGTAAGTGAAAGTTTTGTGTTGCGCGCACGCACCAGATTTTTGAAATTTGTAATCATGGCTAATGTGAGAAAAGTAAAATTTAATATATGTGAATATATGAAATGGCTAAATATGAGATATGATAAAAATAAAGAAAACATGCGGAGTTAATGTGTGCGCCTTTAATGACAAGTGGCAATTAACAAAACGCATTAATTTCTAATCTAAGTTAGTTGGTAAGTGAAAGTTGTGTGTTGCGAGCATGCACCAGATTTTTTTTGTTTGCATTTACTCTTTAAAGTACACAATTTTTTTTTTTTATTATTAAATAAAAGTTTTTACTTGTGATAATTATGCAATGGAAGCAGAATACTCCCAGTCGTCTAATTTTATAATTCTCTACGTAGTTGTTGAAAACTTCATATATTTAATAAACAAATAATTTCCATTAAGTATACAGAAAATCTTTAAATATAAACAATGCTCTGTCGTTTAAAGCTTACTGCGTATGCGTGGGCTCAAGAAGGTTTATGAGTTGATGGAATTTTTTTTTTCTCCTGTATGTGTTCACTTGATTTTTTTTTTCATATTTAGCCATATCTCATTTTTAGCCAAAACGAGAGACAGTTTAACTTAACTCCTTCCTGGGGTTTAATAACTCCTTCCATACGTTTAAGGAGTTTTTTTTTTTTTTTGTTCGGTACCCCTACCTGGCCGAGTGTGGCATACGGGGAGGGGGGTTACTCTACAGGTATAACCAACCTCTTCTGACCAAGGTGGTACAGTCAAGATTTATTTAGTAGGGCCTCCACAAAATAAAAGTCAACCATCCCAGGGCGGATTCGAACCGCCGCCGTTCGGTTCGAGCGTGCTAAAGCGGGTCGCGCTCGAACACGCTCGGTTATCACCGCCATAAAACTACATTCTTAGTTCTTACAATTTCTACTCTAATTCTTTTATTTTACACTTAGTCGTCATGTAGCCTCACACTTCAAAAGCTTTTGATTTCCCCAAATATGAACCTTCTGAAGTCGGCAAACGGGTCTTTTCTACATCCCAGTTACTTTTTATTATGAAATGATTACTTTAAATAGTTAAGCATTCTTGTTTGTTTAACGTCCATTTTTATCCTACTAAGGCTAATCGGACGATGCTACAGTGGGAGTCCTAAATTTTGCCTATCCAGGTATAATTAGGATAGGGATCTTTAACGAGTACCTGACCTCGTACAGACTTGGGACCTACATTTTACGTCCTATCCGAGAGACAGCATAGCTAAGGATTTTTTACTCCCTTTAAAAAATCCTAGGGCCACAGCGGGACGCTAACCCGCGATCTTTAGGTTTGTAGATTGCCATGCTAACCACTACATCACAGGTGACCCTATTAAGCATACTTTTTTTTTTTTTTTTTAAATAAATTAAACTATATAACAACTACAAAATATATTAAAGAGGTTATTCCCTGTGAAAAATGAATACAGAGATGAATTTAATTGAATTAATATTGTTGTGTAAAGAAGGGGAAAATGTGTGATAATAACCAAACATTATTGATAAAATTATAAAAACATGTGTTATTTAAATAATGAAATAATCTCTATATATGTAATAGGCTTTGTCCTGACTGACAGAATCAACGCAGAGCAAAAACTACTAATGGTAGAAACTTGAAGTTCGGAATTTAGATTTTAAACGCGATGTAGGCAACCACTAAGAAAGGAATTTCAAAAATGTAACCCCTAAGAGGTTTAAATGGCGAAATTGTCGTTTAACTCTAACGGACACCTATTTTTGCACTTCGAGAAAAAATATCTAATTTTGACTCATTTTAAAGATCTTGATACGAAGAGTTTAACTCGAAAGCCCCGAAGTGGCATCGAAAACCATGTATTATTGCCGAAAAATGAGCAACTTTTTGTTTCGGCGGTTTTAGTGAACTCTCCATTGAGCGTCTCTCTCTTCTACCGAGCCGGCAGCTTCCCCCTCCAACATTCCACCTACCGGAAGCTCCGATTCTACTAAATCTTCTTAACATCAGCTAACAAATTATATTAAATCAATACCAAGATAATGATCACAGAATTGATTTTAAAGGCTCGCGGGCAAAGCCGCGACGGGGAATGCTAGCCTCATATATCACAATAATCTTACTCATATATTACAAAATGTATTACATTTATTTCAAGATAAAAGTGTCTTACCCAAATTTAAATACTGTGATCTAGAGAACAATATGAAATTAAACTTTAAACAAAATAAAAGTGGGTTTGCAATATGAGAAGTTGCACAACTTTAAAAGGTTGATTCTTAAATACATGATTTGAAAAATCAAGACTACTATTAAGTTAGTCTTAAGTTAGGTTCTTTTTATTTATATATTTTTGGACACTCGAATACGCAACGAAATTTTGTTCTAAAGAACTTAATATTAGCAATACAACTATTACGGACTGTCATATGTTATATCAAAGCGATTACTTTTAAAGTAATCATTTGTTGATAAAAAGAAACTGTTTAAAAATTAACTGCCAGCCTTAATGTAGAAAAGACCCCGGCAAACTAACCCCTACCACGTATCTACTTATTGGAAAATACTTTCCGGAAATATATTTGTTTATTATTTATTTGCAAAAGTATTTCTTGTACAAATAACATATAAAATAAAACAATTATTTTTGTCTAGCAGCGCTAGGTCTAGCTAGCGCAAATAAGAAATAAATATAGATATAAATTTGACAAATTCATATTAAAAGGAAAATAATTAGCAGCTCAATAATAACAAACTAGCCAAAACTACAACACTTTTAGTTTTTCATTCAATTGCACAACATATTACAAAATAATATAGTCTATTTAATTTCTGAATACTATCTACATTTATGCTCTACACTCACTGATTCAGAAATATATGTCCCTAAGAATTTGTTTCTCTACTTTTCAAAGTTTATACACTGAGTAAGAAAATGGCTCAAGGGATCCGACACCAGACTACCACAGGCCATGCAGGCTTCACCGGATTTTATAATTAGTGTTGTGTCCTTTATAAACACCTTTAGGAAATCAGCGCTTGAGACTCTTAGACGACTCACAATTCTAATTTTCTTAAAATTCGTCTGTAACTCCATGTAATCTTCCGGGCTTGCTATATTAAAGTTGCATATTTCCCTGTACCTAGGATTTTTTGCAGAGTTTAGGGTCCTATGTATATCCTCTGAAAGCTGATGGTTCATCATCTTCTCTCGGATGTCATCTTTAAACCTGTCCAGTCCTTGGGAGAGTACTTTTGAGAACAAGTTTTGACAGCGCAATTCGGCCGCTATCGATTTTACTTGGGTCACCCAATTGTATATCCCGTCAGACTTTCCTTCAGATAGATCCAGGGTAAGGAGTCTATTAAAGCATTGCCTAGGTAAGCGTTATTCCTCCATTAAGCTCAACTTTGTCCAATAGTTAACTGCTTTTTTTTAAAAACTTGAACGCTGAGTGGATACCTACCGCATTCTAGGCGCGTAATATGGTTCGGCGTACATCTTGGCCACTGAAGCAATGCCTTCCGGAAATATATAGATAGCGAAAATGATAATAAGCTTTGAAATGAATATAATAATGATGCATGTTGACTTAGGACATAATATAATATAAAGGGTTGGACAGAGCGAAGAGGTTGCGCGGAGCTTAAAGGTCACGAGTGGGTGTAGCGGCGAGGCCAGTCTCTGTCCGTTCACCTCACCTCTCATTCCCTACTACACCATACTCCATCTATTGTAATCTTATATATATATATATATATATGGGAAAGTGCCCTATTATGGGATACTTTTTTTTAATATTTAATTATTTGGCTCTAAATTGCTTAGACAATTCAAAAAATGTTGTTACACATTTAGCAGTAGTAGTAGACCATATAAAAAATGAAAAAACATCCCCTTCCTCCTTTTTTACTTTCACTTACGTATATATGAAATATATAGTAAGGAAAGTAATGCGATCGTGAAAAATTTCGACTTCCGGTTTTCAAAGGAAATACACAGTTTGGGATCCCCTGAGGCCTAATAACCAAGTCTCGTGAAATGGTCTGTGTGTGTGTGTGTGAACAGAATAGCTCAAAAACCATATTCCGTGCGAACCTGAAATTGGGTATTTGGTGTATGTATATACCCGCGATGTGACAGCGAAAATTTTATCAAGATTGGTCAAAGGGAGGGGGTACTTTATTAAATAACTTTTTACGTTTTTTTCGATTTTCACAAAAACGGCTTTAATGATTTTGATTAAACTTAGTATTTAATGTATTAATATGTCCAAGATATGACTGTAAAAATTTCATCAAAATTGATCAACCGCAGGGGCCACTTTACTTAATAAATTTTGTATCATTTTCACGTGCTTTTTTTATTTACTCAAAAACGGCTTTCATGATTGTGATCAAACTGGGTATTTGATGTATGTACGAGTATATGCCAAAGATGTGATAGCCAACATTTCATCAAAATTGGTCAAACGGAGGGGGGCACTTTATTTCATAACTTTGTTTCCAATATAGCTTTCTTTAAATTATCTCAAAAACGGCTTTAATGATTTTGATCAAATTGGCCATGTTTAATGAAAATAAGGTGTTCTTTAATATCAGGTAAGCTTTATTGTTATTAAAATGTTCTGAGGGGGCTTAAATTGGGAAGGGGCCTTTTTTGTTTTCCTGTAAAGTACCCTTGCTTTTGTTTATATGGAAAAATTAACTGTCTCTCAATAGGCGTAAAAATAAGAAATGGCTAAATAAGAAATATGAAAAAAATCAAGTAAACATATACAGGAGAAAAAAAGAAAAATATTCCGTCAAATCATAAAATACGTAGAGCAAACGCATGCGGCGGAGTATGCCTTTAATGACAGTCCATTGTTCATAATTAAAGCCGTTCTGTTCATTTAATGGAAATTATTTGTTTCCATGGTAACTAAATGAAGTTTTCAACAACTACGTACAGAATTATAAAATCTGACGACTTGCAGTATCATGATTACATGGCCGAATTATCGTAAATAAAATCTTTTATTTAATAATAAAAAAAAAATAGGTTTTTTTATAGAGCAAATAAAAACAAAATTAAGAAATGAGTGTGGAAAAATGTGTCTTAGAGAAGTGGCAATTAACAAAACACATCAATTCTAATTTAAGTAAGTTCGTAAGTGAAAGTTTGTGTTGCGCGCACGCACCAGATTTTTGAAATTTGTAATCATGGTTAATGTGAGAAAAGTAAAATTTGATCTTTTTGAAAATGGGTTCTTAATATGGGATAGGGGGGTGTCCTAATGTGGGATAAGTATCCCGTATTAGAGACCGTGATATAAAATGAAATATATAAGGGAAAATTTGTTTACTTTACAGACAATATTTACAAAAATATATGTTGTAAATGCCCATGGAAACGTATGATCGAAAACCCAAAGATAGCAAGTTCAAAACCCCGAGCCAGGGGCTATTTAATAATATTACTCGGCATTAATCCCCCACCCTCTTCCCTGGCCCGGAAAACCCCGTATAGCCTAAGGTCGAGAAAGGAGAGGAACAAAAAAAAATATATAGATATGTTATAAATAAATCCATGTTTATTATGTTACAAAAAAAAAAGATCACTTTTTTTTTATACATATATAATTTTCAAATAATCAAAATTTGATAAGACCTTTATTTGACAGATTTTTTCACAAATTACAAAGAAAATCTGTGGATTATGAGTTCAACACTTCTCTCATGGCAGGATACTCCACAGTAGGAACATTGAACTTTAGTTTCTTCATTTTCTAATTTTTTTATCACAAAACGTACACCTTTCTAAAAACACAGTGTTCAAAGTAATATTTCATTAAAATCGTTTGAATGTATTAATATTTTTATTCCAGTGATAAACAAGTGCCTCAATATGGGATATCCCATAATTGGAAGTAATGGGTATCCCATATTAGGGGATGTGGCTTCATTTTTTGTAGAGTTTATTGTGCTTCAGTATGTATTAAAAAAAAGAAAGCAGTTAGCAAATATTAAAATGAATTGTTCAACGTTTAAGATAAAACAATGATTAAGGGTTTACGACTTACTTTGAAGCCTGAAATATCAGGTCAAAATAATCACGAAAAAAAGTTTTTGTTCCCTAAAACAACAATTCACTGAAAATAATCCAACAGTTAAAAATTAATCTTCAATTTTATAGCATAAAAGCGAGGTTACAGTACAAACTATATCTAGAAACAATATATATATATATATATATATATATATATATATATATATATATATATATACATATATATATAAAACTTGCTCTCTTTTTTTACATAGAATGAAGATTACCATTAGCTGAATGTTGATAACTGTAATGTACAACTAATAATTTGAAAATATAAGTGAAAGAAAAAAAATTACATAACACCTTCTCAACACACACTTTATTTTTTTTTTTCTTCAAATCATTGAACCTCATTTAGAAAACACATTTTAGTTATGACTCTTTGTTTAGTTTTTTTTTTTTTTTTTTTTTAACTCTCCCCGAAAGGTTACCGTCACCATAATCCCTTGAAGTCTGAGGATAGCTCTCTCAGAATTCGGCAATGCTTATCTGGATTTCTCCATTTGTAGCAATCGATGGTGAGTCTAGAAATTCGCAAGACAATGCTGTTTACCTATTTACTGACTAGAGGAAGGATCTATTTTCATTCCAACGGTCGAATGGCATCGAAAGCAGTTACCGCTTTCTCGGTGAGAAAGCTCTTCGGTGCTCGATTACAATTTCACTATTTAGTCCCCAATCTGTTTACAGGAAGTAATAAACTCAGAATGACAGCTTCCAGCTTTACGATTGAGTATTTTCATCTTGGCAATGGATAAATGAGAAAAGAGAATGGAACAAAAAAAAAAAAAAAAACGCCCACGAGATCTTAAGTTATTTACTTCATTTTATCTTCATGGTCAAATAAATCTATAAAAAGTGCCCGTAGTTTTAGATAAAAATGAATTGTAATAAAATTAAAAAAAAAATCATTGTAAATAAATTATATTAAGTAGCTTTTAATAAGTAATCATTATGATATGTTTATGAATATTTGTTAAAGGGAGTACAACATCCTCGGCATTGCCCTCCCTCGGGTAGAACGTAAAATAACATAGGAGTCCCGAGCCTGTATGATGTCGAGTACTTGTTAAGGTGCCTTCAGACATTGCGAACCTCACTTGTCGAAAAAGTGCTGCTTTTAAGTTTAAAGAATTTTTTTTATAAGTTAAATTTAATAATATCAAATCAACTCACAACAATGGTGGGAACAGATTCCTATACAAGAATAAGATGTTTGTTAACTGTTAAATTTATTACTGTTTTAATACGAATTTAATTTATTTTGAATTTGTTAATATTGTTTGACATCAGTCATGGATTTGATGGTAGATAGCTAAAACCATGTAGTCTTATAACTAAAGCTCGGAATTCCGTGTAGTAAAAATTTGAAAACGTGCAATAAAAACTGCAGAACGTGCATTAAAAACTTCAAAACGTGCAATAAAAATGTATTGCTTGAAAATTAAATTATTTTTGTGAACAAATAATAGCTACTTTGGAAGAAGTAAGTAGCGGAGAGTAAATTGAAATAGAAAATCTTTTATTATTACAGATTATTTTTATAATATTGGTTTTGGTATAATCACTGAATTTTGGATCTTTATAATACTATTGATATATTTTGAAAAAAATTCCGGTAAAAAAATCGGAACAGTATGATGTGGAAGATGTAGAATACAGAGCATTAATACTTGCATGTGAGCTGTAATTACATATATTGGAAATAGGAAGATCTTAAAAAAGGAAACATATTAATCAAATTATGGAAACACTAGATGCAATATCCGGTGTGTAGGCTTATTCTTAAATCACTCTCGTGACACATAAAATCCCTGTTACCGTTCTAGGGTTAAAAAAATTAGGTGAGTACTTACTTTTGCTACAGCTGGTATCGATTTGTGGTTTCCCCTCACATCCATTTTTTATCACAATATTTACAGAACAATACACAACCATCCCTATTAAGTTCAGGATACTTTTCTGTCCATCCCGCAGTTTTCGAAGACACACTTGCTCCCATTTAATAACAATTGATACTGACAAAACGATGGGAATCGAGAAACAAAATGTAAACATCCAGGAACCACAGAACCCTCATTTCTGGGAAATCGGAGGTTTGTATTGGTTTACATCTCCCAAGTTCCCTTTATTTTTTTTTTTCTATGATATTTAAATTTATTTTTCCACTATTATTTTGATGTGTATTAATAGCAATTTCGAGCAATAAAAATTCAAAACTTGCAGTAAACCCCGAAACGTGCAATTTCGTTCAGTAAACCCCAAAACGTGCAATTTCGTGCAGTGAACCCCAAAACGTGCTGTATAAAACTTCATTAGAACATCCCATTATTCTTGATTCGGATAAGTAACTTGAGTTCCCTCTATTCTGACTTTCCAAAAAAAAGATGCAATTGCACGGGAATCCGAGCTCTACTTATAACCATTGAAATTATGGCGTGTAAATTATGTAGAATGAAATTTTGAGTATAGAATAAAATTTATTTGTAGAATAGGCAAATTTTTTAATTTGCGAATTTCTAGTGAAAATTCATCATTTACAAAGAAAAGTGAAATTTATAAAATTCTTGTTGAATTATCTCAAGAAAACTCAGAACTTTTTGGCGACGAAGACACAATCTGTTCCCACCATTTTAGTAAGTTGATTTGATATTATTAAATTTAACTTATAAAACAAAATTCTTTAAACTTAAAGGCCCGCACATATTATTAAATTATATGAAAGGTGGGTACCTGTCCTTTACAGCAAGATATGGTTCTATGAGGATATTTTTACTTTTGAAGTTAATTTCACTATATTAAATTGAAATCGAAATATAATTCTTACAACTCAATAACCCAATAGTATTATTTTATCATTTAATAGAAAATTTCATCCTCTTTTCAGCGATATATAATACTTTATTAGGCTTGGAGAGAGATTTTAGCCATACAGAAATGTACTATCACACTGAGTTGAATTAATTTTAGTAGATTTAAGTTGTAATAAAACACATACAGCTCAAAAGCCCACCTATATTATCATATCATTTAAAAGTAAATTAGATGCCCTTTTCCATAATATATCTTTGAATGAGGATATTTTAGGGATATTTCAGCTGTATTAATTTGTTTGCGCCACTTTTTAATTAAATTTTACTATATTTCATCCAAATCGACATAAAATCCTTATAAGTCAATAAGCCACTCATATTACTTCATCATTAGATAGAAAATTTCATCCTCTTTGTAATGATATATAGTTTATTAGGCTGGTTGGAGTGAGATTTTTGCTCATGGCATTTTTCGATGATAAGAATTTATTTTTTCCATGATGAAAAATAATCTCTGTAATATTTATGGTATCATCCGATTCTGTATGAAATGCAGAATTAATGAATACATTTTTAAAGCTTCAGTTCAACTAATTCCCATTCTACAGAGGAAAGTCTTAATATTTACAAATTGGTTTTGAGCTCAAGTCGTCATCGGAACTTCAAATATCTCAAAAGTTCAAATGACTATAATTCTCAAACTAATTTTTGGAATTGGATAAAATTTGGCATTCTTTCTTATTTCTGTATTTATGATAGGTTAAATGATGGTCAGGATTTTCAGTTTACAATGATTTTATTGTGGTAAGCCAACGTTTCGATCCAACTTGTGGATCTTCATCAGGGCTAAATGAAAAGAAATATATGAATATCTATGCTAGAGGGTGACAATAAATCGATACATTACAGAACTGATAATAATATAACAGATAGTGTATACATGAATATAAAAAAGTGGCTGGTTAACAAGATAAAATAGGATCTGATATTTACCTTCTGAGTCAAGCGTGAAATCATAGCGTTGGATTTCCCCGTCATAAACTTTTGAAGTCGGCGAACTAACCCCCTACCACTACCTCTCACCTTATTTTTACCTTTAGTCTTAGTATCCACCTGGACTCAGTAGGTAAATATCAGATCCTATTTTATCTTGTTAACCAGCCACTTTTTTATGTTCATGTATGTACCATCTTTTATATTATTATCAGTTCTGTAATGTATCCATTTATTGTCACTCTCTAGCATAGATACTCATATATTTGTTTTCTTTTAGCCCTGATGAAGAAAATCCACAAGTTGGATCGAAACGTTGGCTTACCACAATAAAATCATTGTAAACTGAAAATCCTGACCATCATTTAACCTATCGTAATTGAAGAACAGTTGACTATCTACCTCTACTATTTCTGTATTTACTTAATACCTACAAATTTTTATCAAAATCTGAGGTGGGGAGGTAAAATTTTGAACTTCGGCTGGATGATTTGACGTATGGAATGGCCCTTAAGCATTTTTTGTTAGAAAAACAAATAAAATTATACTATTTTCCATTTAAATGTACTATATACTAGAAGAGTGCTTATATGGAGAGGCCTATCACTTTTCCTCTTTAAAAACAAATTTTTCCACAGTACTATGGATAGTTTGAAAATATCAATAGTATCGATAGGTTTACATCACCTGTTCAGGTGATAACCGTGGCTTATAACCATTTCAAGTGAAGGAATTGGCAGGCAATCAGTACGCCGCACAGTGGTTGAAAATCGACTATTTTCGGAAAAAACCTTGTCAAACCCGATCTGTGAGCCGCAAAAAAATAAAGTTGATATTATCATAACCACGATTGAATTTCCTATAAAATGTATAGGTTCGAGCCCCGCTTAACCGGCTATTCGGATTAACCGGCAGTGTAAGGAAAATAGAAAAAAAATTATACATCAGTTTTCGACTCGAAATCGGCTAGTTTAAACTTGTTTGCTGTTTTATGCTAGTAATATCATTGATAGTACTTGCAATATAATTTTATTTCATGAAAACACTCAAGTTAGGTAAAAAAAAAAAAAAAAAATATCATACATAGGAACTATCAATTATTTTTGTCGTTATGTTTTCATTCTTAACTATTAAATGTATATCATATTAAAATATAAGATTGGGATCATCCGACTTTAATATAATTTTGATAGGAGATGGTGGGATTGACTGTTCAATATAGGTTTAATAACTGCAACTCTATCTGTGAAAGTTTAGTTCCCTTATTCACGCTAAATAATAGCTGAACCTTTTTTTTTAATACCAATCTTCTAAAAACAAATGGATGCTTAAAAATTATCGGAGGTCATGTTAATAAACTTATTTTTAATAATTTCCGAATTCATTCTAAAATCACGGTAGGTGAAAAAGTTGATTTATTATCGACCTAACAACGATTCAGACTGACTTCATAAATGATGCTACAGACCTGGTTAGTAAGGCGTGATGTTTTACTAAACGATTAGTAATATCCTAAACGGAAGCACAAGCTCCATAGCGAATAAAATGCACGAAATAGCTTTGGCATTTCAATAAAAAAAAATCCCACATATACAGACGCAGGTTGAAGCAGCTAGAATATGTTTTAATATTTCCTTCAATGTATCTTCATCTTAAAAAAATGGATTTTAAAACTGCTCTCGGCTGCGCTTGAAAAATAAGGATTACCAAAAAAAATTGTTGTCTTAATTTTATTGCATTTATTCGGGATTTTATTTCTGGATTAAAACATAGACCAAATAGCATCATTTTTATTCTAGTGTAATATGTGAGATCGCTTTTCATGATTAAGAAGGAAAATCGCTCTAAGAAACAAAAATGCGAGTTGTAAAAATTATTATAGTGCTATAAATTTTCCGTTGAAAAATAAACCTTTTCAATGATCGATTTTCAAAGGCTCCTAACAAGTTTAAAAATCAAAATATATCCGTTTAAATTGATGGACTTTGTCAGGTAACTATTCTATTAATTAATATTGAAAAGAAAAAGAATATTCCAATACCTTCAAAAAATGGGTTTTTTTCCGCCTTTCAACCACTGTTCGCCGGTACGGCAATGTTCGGGGGTTTACATGTTCGACGGTGAGATTCGCACTGTGTAAATGCACCTTAAGGCCACTAACGCTAATCAAACGATGCTGTATTAGGAGTCATAATGGGTTGGTCGAGTGGGCAAACGCGTTAGAAAACACGCATGACAACATATGATCAGGAACCCGAGGATAGCAAGTTCAAAATCCTAAATTTTGCCTATCCAGGTATAATTACGAAAGGGATCGTTAACGAGGTGACGGGGGTCCATATGCTGGGGTTTTATGGGAATTTTATTAGCCTGAACTACTAGATACCCTGTTTAATTAACATATGTCTTTTATGTGATATGACACATGCCTTGAGGTCCAGTCTAAATAAAGGGCTATTACGAAATGTTTGCATGTCACTTCCACTTTCAATCATTGCCAATGCTCATTTCCATTCTTATTGCGTTAGATAAGATCTATTTAATATGAATAAAATTGTTTAACAACATATTTTTTTTTTCTATTTGTATAACAAATCAATCGTTTTTAGAAAGTTGTTATTTTACGAGATATTTTTAATTTTTAATTATAACTAAACCTTTCAGGCAGCTTACGGTATTATGGGAGATTGTGAAACCATGTAATAATAATAATCAGATTAATAATAATAATTGTTTATTTATTTACGGGGATGTCCCCCATACAAATAGGGATTGTACAATTACAATTAAATTGAGTGTATACAAAGCACTTTTCTCAATATTAATTCTTAGTGCCAAAATATTAATACCATTTTTTTTTTTTTAATGCAATGACCAAATAAAAACAAAACAAAGAAAAATAATAGCTTACGAACAAGCAAGTAGCAATAACAAGAAAATAGCAATAAAAAATAAATAAGAGGCACCAAAACAGAATAAATAACATATAGTGATTTAACAGTAATAAATCATGTCTGTTATCAAGTCTTCGGATCTATTCTTCAAGCATAAATCTTCGGAGATTGAGGGCCGTATTTATGAACGTTCCTAAGGAAGCAGTTAAGGTAACCTTAACGGGTTCCTATGTTAAGCTAACCTTTAAGCTTAAGTGTTCCTTTAGATAGTTATCATTTTATGGAATTTCCTTAATACTTCCTTTCCTTAACTAAGTATGCATTTATTAAGGTGCAAATTTAAGGCCACCTTAGCTAAACAACCAATCAGAGAAGATTGATAAGAGTACTACGCCGCTTGGTGTAACCTCCCTTACCTGACATCAGTGTTAACTTCACTCTTGTTTACTGTGTTGTTTCGAGTGTTTTAAGTAGTTAATGTGGCAATTACAGCTCTAAAACTATAAGAACATGATTATTGCAGTAGAAATCACTCAAAGTCGAATAGTGTGCAAACATTGTAGTGTAAAAGAACAAACAAATGTATACAATGTTTCATCTAACCGATTTCAAAACAACTTAATGGATGCTTCAGGATTACAATAAAAAATATCTTTATTATAAGATGAAGATGCAAATTTGAGTGAAAAAGTGTGATAAAACAATGTTAGGTAGTGTTGGTCTCAAACTTTATTTCTCTTGAGGTTAGCTTGGGGGACGAGAGACTGCAATATTCTTCCAATTGAGATGGTTGTGATATACTATTGTATATTTATTATATATTTCTTAATGTTCTACAAAATATTCTTGGATGGTTTAGTAAATACGGCCCTACGACTTCGCACTGTATACTCAAACAAAGCTCTGTAGGTAAGCATGTCGGCATTTTGTATAATCTGGTGGTACTGATGGGGTAAAATGTTGATGAAGTTAGGCAAGTAGTATTTTCTATAAGCTGAGTAGATCGGGCAAGTACAGATGAAGTGGTAGAGAGTTTCGTTTTCTTCCTTATTGCAAACGAAGCATTTGTCTGCAGGACTCAACTTATATATGGAGTATAAAATGGAGAAACCATTTTATATGATTGAAATTCAAAATCCCTCCTCTACGGTCTTTGTTCGATTTCAAAACAATTATATGCACGTTTCGCACTTTTTATGCACAGTTTCAACCAATACCCCTTAAGTAGATATTAAATATGTATGTAATTAGGCCAAACCGAACGTTCGACGAGGTATTGTTATTTTTTAACAGCAACCCCTAACCATTTCCATTTGTTCAACAAAAATATTAAAACTTTCTGATTACATTCGATTTGGGTGGGTCTCACTCTTTCAACCTGGTTTTTGAAACAACACAATCCATATATTGAATTAACCTTCTTTATTCATACTTCATAACTTTATTTTGATCCTTAATTTACCTATATCTCTTTCTTTTTTTGAATTTTTTTTTTATTCTTTACATTGCAAATTATAATCATAATAACTTTTTTCCCAAAAAATATTTATATGCAATTCTTCTTCTCCATATCTTTTCTATATATTCAAATTACATTATATTTGGGTCTTATTATTTTTATAACTCTTATAACCTGTTGATTTGAAACAATAGAAACCCTGCATTGAATTAACTTTCTTTATTTCATTTGACGTTTCGGGCTAAACCATTCAAAGATCAACAATATCCACTTATTTACTTTCGGTGTGTAATTGTCCAAAATAAAACTAAATAACTTCTATCACTCAACAACATGATTCCTAATTTACCCATATTGCCCTCTGTCCTGTCCCTCTATGTTTATTTTTTATTTCATTTTATAAAAACGTCAGGTGAAATAAAGAAAGTTATTTCAATCTAAGGGTTGTATTGCTTCAAACCACCAAGTTATAAAAAGTTTTTTCAAAAAACGCCGCCTCCCCCTGACTACCGCGACCAACTTTGTAATTCGAGCTCTAGTTAGTTCTCGCGAAATTTTTAAACCACAATTAATACGGTTTTTTTTTTTATAATAATTGATAATAATAACCTCTCGCATAGGTAATTAGTCCAAAAATCTTTATTAGGTAAGACTATATATTAGGAAGGGGGGGGGAGGGTTTTTTCCGACCCCACTAGGAACTACCACTATCGCCAAATCGTTTCCCTCGCGCTCAAGTTAGCTCTCGCACACGTAAATTTTCATTAACTTATTATTATGGTTTTTTTTCTTTCCTAGCTAATAACCTCTCGCAAAGGTGCATTATATACCTTTTAAAATATTGTTATTTCGTTGAATAAAATTAAATAATGCTTGCTTACACTTCAGTAAAAAAAAATATATATATGTACTAAAGAAAGTGTTAATGGTCGAAGCGAAGTAAAAGTGTTTAGATAAAATCCCGGAGGTAGAGTAGACAATAACTTAATATAGCTAACATAAGATAAGGTGCCTACTACCTGGGGCTATCTTGGTGAAAGTTATTCATCGATATCACCCAGGCGAAATTATTTTATAAAAAGGGAAGGTGTTCTCATTCAGGTGGAGTGAAAGTATGCTATTGTTACCGAATTATCTTTATCAAAATATTCAATAGAAATAGCTTTAAAAAAAAAAAAAAATAGTTGGATCATGTTTACACTGGAATGCTCTTCTGAATCTGAAAGGAATGTTATTTATTTATTAATTTTTTTTTCTCTCGACTAAACTTTTTAAACAATTGTTATATGCTACATTAATGTGTAACATCCAATGTGTAATCTATATAAATAAACATGAAATTCTGTATGTTTGTTCTTTATAGAAATCCATAAAGTTTGGCCTAAATTCTCCAAATTTCGCTCAGTGGTTCTTTCATACCAGGTGCGAACACCTGTGCATATTAAAATTGCATAACTTCAGCCAATCTATGGGTATATTCTTTATTGTTATAAAAATCGTTAAGATCTCGCTTTACATTGGTTTTTACGAAATCGGCCGTTTGAGCCGAAAAAAAGTCTCATTTTATAGATTTAAAAATAAAAATTCTCCGGTTGAAACCGGTGTATACTGCTAGTTTGTAATATAATTACAACTTACATTTTTTACATTGATTTTTAAATTATCAGATAACACATTACAATAACAGAACATCTAACGTGTAATGAGCATAAGTGAAAAATTAGAACTTTTCAGGTGAGCAAGTTGAAGAATTGATGTTCACTTCTTTCCTACATAATAAACTTATATCTGTTCGTAATTGTATTGTTATTCATTTTTTCCCGATGAGTATTTTATTATTACGTGATCGTTTTGTTAAACTTGTTGTATTAGAACCACTGTTGGGGCGAGGGGCGTTTCGTAATTAAAACGCTAACCTTTCCAGGTGAGATTTTAAATCTCCCCCTCCAACCGGGAAAAGACAAGTGGACTTTATAAAGTGTGGTGGATAAGTTGGGAAAATATCACTAAAGTAATTGGTAAAATAAAAGGCCCTTTCAAATGTTAAAATAATTAATATTCAAACCCCAAAATTATAATATAAATCTATATAAATAAAGATGAAATTCTATTTGTTTGTTTGTTCTTTATAGAAATCCATAACGTTTGTCCTCAATTCTTCAAATTTTGCTCAGTGGTTCTTACATACCAGGTGCGAACACCTATCCATATTAAAATTGTACAACTTCAGCCAATCTCGGTTTAGTCTTTATTGTTATAAAAATCGTTATGATCTCGCTTTACGTTGGTTTTTTACTAATTCGAGCGTTTGAGTCGCAAAAAGTCTCATTTTATAGATTTAAAAATCAGGTGCGATGCGCGCAACACACAACTTTCACTTACCAACTTACTTATATTTTTTAATTGCAATTTCTATAATTAATATAAAAAAGATGACTTGATTTCGATTAAAACTGGTTAATTTAATAAAAATCATTAAAGCCGTTTTTGAGATATTAAAAAAAAATGTAAAAATTGGAAAAAGTTATGAAATAAAGAGTTCCCTGCGTTTGACCAATTTTGATGAAATTTTGGCTGTCACATCGTGAGCATATACATACACCAAATATCCTGTCTGATCAAAATCATTACAGCCGTTGTTGAGTAAATAATAAAAAACACGTGAACATAAGAAAAAGTTTATTAAATAAAGTACCCCCTCCGTTGCCCCAATTTTGATGAAATTTCGGCTGTCGCATCGCTGGCATATACATACATCAAATTCCCAGTTTCATTAAAATCATTAAAACCGTTTTTGAGTAAATAAAAAAAAACACGTGAAAGTGCGACAAAATTTATTAAGTAAAGTGCCCCCTCCAATTGATCAATTTTGATAAAATTTTGAATTTCACATCGCCGGCATATACATACACCAAATACCGAGTTTGGTCAAAATCGTTAAAGCCGTTTTTGAGTAAACAAAAAAAACACAAAAAAAAAAACACGTGATAATGAGACAACAGTTATTAAGTAAAGTGCCCCCTCTGTTTAACCAATTTTAATGAAATTTTGGCTGGTGCATCGCGGTCATATACATACATCAAATACCAAGTTTGATCAAAATCGTTAAATCCGTTTGTGAGTAAATATAAAAAAAACACGTGAAAATGGGACAACATTTATTAAGTAAAGTGCCCCCTCCAATTAATCAATTTTGATGAAATTTTTACTGTCGCATCGTGGGCATATAGATACACCAAATACCGAGTTTAATCAAAATCGTTAGAGCCGTTTTTGAGAAAATCGAAAAAAACCTAAAAATTAGACAACATTCTTTAAATAAAGTACCCCCTCCGTTATGCCAATTTTGATGAAATCTTTGCTGTCACATCGCGGGCATATACATACACTGAATACCCAATTTCAGGTCAGTACGGTTTATAGTTTTTGAGCTAGTCTGTTCACATACACACACACACACACACACACACACACAGACACACACACACACACAGACCATTTCGCGGGACTTGGTTAATTGGACTCAGGGGACCCCAAAACGTGTATTTCCGTTGAAAACCGGAAGTCGAAATTTTTCACGATCGCAATACTTTCCTTACTATATATTTCATATAGGTAAGTGAAAGTAAAAAATTAAATTCCCCGTTTGATACCGGCATATACTGCTAGTATGTAATATAACTTACATTTTTTACATTGATTTTTATATTATCAGATAACACATTACAGTGACAGTACATTTAACGTGATATGACTGTTAAAACTTAACTTTTGAGGTGACCAAGTTGAAGTATTCATCTTCACTTCATTTCTACAAATAAACGTACATCGATTCGTAATTGTATTGATATTCAATTTTCCAGTTGCAAAATCACTTATTACATTTACAAAAATGGTAATCACTTTGGAAAATGAAATTAAACCATAACAAATCTCAAAACATAACATTCACACTGCGACGCGACACATGCCCACCAGTTTATATCGAATCAAAAACCTCAGACGGACTCAGTACGCTACCCAGGACTATTCGATATGATATATATTCGACAGAAGGATGATTTGGGGCCCACATTTGAAAATGAAAAGAAAGACTCTTAACAAACGGCTAAAAATACTGTTCTCTCTTTTTTCTAAATCGTCAAAATTGATAATAGAACATAAACTGAATACGTACACTTACTTAAACCCATTTGGACATACGCCTCACAGATTTTCGGCTCAGCAAAGAGGACGCAATAAGCAATTACAAACTTTTCAATCAAAAATTTTGAGACTAATATCGAAAGATCCCTGGTACGTAAATAATAAAACTCTACGTACAGACATACAGTACCAGTCAAAAGTTGAGACTCACCCTTAGATTTTGTAAAATAAATAAATAACCACATTTTATTTATTGAACAATATAACAACTATAATTTTATTTTTAACCAGCTGTATATCCCGGTTTCACCCAGGGTATTTGGAAAACATTGCGAAAAGCCGTGGGTCAAGAAAAGTTCGTAAGGACAGAAATGAGATTTTTTTCAACTCCATCGGTTGATTTCGTAATAATCTAATGTAATGCGAGATCATAGCGATTTTTATAACAATAAAGAATATACCCAGAGATTGGCTATAGTTACGCAATTTTAATATGGACAGGTATTCGCACCTGGTATGAAAGAACCTCTGAACGAAATTTGGAAAATTAAGGACAAACGGTATAGATTTCTATACAGAACAAAGAAAAAAACAAACAAACAGAATTTCATCTTTATTTATATAGATTGTATTCGATGCAATCATATAAATTTTGAAATGTTATCTCTTGAGTTACAATTATTTTTTTTGAACTTGAAGATTGTGTATTAAATACAAGTGAGTCTAAACTTTTGACTGGTACTGTACAAAACGTATAACTCTTTTCACGATTTTTGTTAAATTAAATTGACTACAAAACAACATGGTCAAGGCTGATATGCCTATTGCAAGGCGGCTAAAAATAAGCTGGACGAGAGACCTCCCCTCCTGAATCGGTGTCAAGTCCGAAAAGAGGTGCTACTGGACACTTTCCTTTCGTCATGCCCAAAATACCTTAATTATTAATTAATCGAAATCAACACATTCGCTTATTTTCGCAATCGTTCACAGGTGTGAATTCAAGGTTGAAGAAAAAAAAAAAAAAAAAAAAAATTCCAGACGAGTACTTTATTATTACATGATCGTTTTGTTTGTACCACTTTGTGACTTATAAGAATAATTATATTAATATTTCTCAAATATTATTGAAGAGGCCGGGGCGAAATAGTGTCAAGCAACATTTTTAATAAAAATAAACTGTAGCTGCCGTCTGTTGTATATTATATAGTACTATCTGTCTATGCTGGAAATGCCACCTATATATAATTATAGAGTCCTCAACACTTTTTTTTTTAAATCAAAATCCTTAAAGCAATTTCTGAGATTAAAGGGGAAAAAAGTTATGAAATAAAGTGCCCCCTGCGTTTGATCATTTTTGATAAAATTTCGAATGGCACACCGCTGGCATATATATACATCAAATACCGAGTTTAATCAAAATCGTTGGATCCGTTCTGGAGAAAATTGAAAACAACGTACAACTTAGACAAAATTCAATAAATAAAGTACCCCCTCCGTTTGACAAATTTTAATGAAAAGTTTGCTATCCCATCGCGGGCATGTACATACATCAAATACCCAGTTTGATCAAAATCGTTAAAGCCGTTTTTGAGTAAATAAAAAAAAAACACGTGAATATGAGACAAAAATTATTAAGTAAAGTGCCCCCTCCGGTGGATCAATTTTAATGAAATCTTTGCGTTCATATCGCGGAGATATACATACATCAAATACCTAGTAGAAAATCGAAAAAAACGTAAAAAGTAATGAAATAAAGTACAATTTGACCTATTTTGATGAAAGTTATGCTGTCACATATATCGAATACAAAATTTCAGGGTTATGAGGTATAGTTTATGAGCTAGTCACTTCACACACACATACTCAGGGGACCCCTAAACGTGTATTTCCGATGAAAACCGGAAGTTGAAAGTTTTCACGATCGCAATACTTTTCCTTACTATATATTTTATATATAGATAAGGGGAAGTATAAAGATGTAATAAACTGGTGCACTGTATGCATATATACCTCTCATTATAATAATCCCCTTGGATCCGAGGCGCTGATTGGTCGGTGTAAGATTGGGTGGGGGGTGATGACTATGCATGTTGCCGCTAAGACTGATGACTAGGTTCCATTCTCGAGTACTATCCCAACACTCTATCGACACTATTAGCATTTGTGCCATCATCAGCTGTTCCCTCTTCTAGCTCTGTGTACCTACTAGCCTCATAAGTTAGATGTCAGTATCTGGCTCTGTTTGAATGAAGTTTGGTGGGCTAGTTAGCAATCGTATGTGTTTACTCTTACGAACAAATAATCTCTCCAATATTGAATAACGAACAGAGAGAGAGAGAGAGGGAGAGGGTAGGGCATTTTGTTTGTTATTCTAATACTGTGTTTGAATACTTTTACAAACCGAAAAAAAAAAAAAAAACATTGGCAAGGTTTCCAGTGTGCGTGAAATATAAGGGAAACAACATCGGTGTTAAATATGCAGGAATGATAATTTTGAACGAAAAAAAGAATAGAATTTTATTCTATCATTTTCTAACCATCTTTTCAAATTATATTAATAAAAATTACACCCAATGGTCCTTAGTCAAATCTTTTTAAATACGATTGTGACATATTATACTATCCTCTTTCTGTCAAGTGGGAATG
This sequence comes from Aelia acuminata, assembly GCA_911387785.2. Classification (NCBI taxonomy): domain Eukaryota; kingdom Metazoa; phylum Arthropoda; class Insecta; order Hemiptera; family Pentatomidae; genus Aelia; species Aelia acuminata. The sequence goes on from OU426979.1 coordinate 175,837,492, forward strand.
GGTATCTGTAGCTAAAACGTAAATATAGATAATATAGATTAATCATTTAACATACAATTCAAAACTAGAGGATATAAAAATTTGAATATATATTTAAAATTCAATAAAAAAAATATTCAATATTCATTTGATTAAAATAAAAAATAAATTGGTTACATTTGAGGTATTTTAACACTCGTGTAGGTTTAAATAAGTTTTATTGCAGAGAAGCAATCAAAACTCAAATAATCAACAAGGTTACAAAAAGTATCAACGTAATACAGGGGAAGGTGGGCCATAATGAAAAACAAACTTTTTTTACCCATAGCACCCCACCTGAGACTTTATTTTCTATTTTTTTATTTTTCCATGTTACCTTAGGATCTAATCTATGTTAAAAAATGCGTTAAACGTTATTTTATGCAACATGTCTGGCGGCGAGGCGCTATTTTAAAAAAAAAATAATTGTTTCATTGTGCCCCTTGGCCGGTGTACAATGAAACAGCTGAAAAAAACAACACCATAATTAACAAAACAACTTTAGGATAGCCACGAAATTCTTCAGGAAAGAGCAATGTTTGACTTGGTTGTCATAAATTATTACAGGTTTTTCGGTGTTCCGCACTCAATTTCGCACCAATCTGTAAGAAAATGAAAAACAAAACGGCTGCTTGTTGCACAATGAAGAACAAATGCGGAACGATGAAACACTCGTGGGACTCCATGAAACGTTTCATTGTGTCCTGAACGCCCCTGTTTCGAGAAACCCCATACAAGCCATTTTGATGTCTTTAACTTGCTCCGATGAACGTGAAGAGGTAGGAAAGCCAAAGTCAGGCAAAATCTTAAGAGATGGATGCATAACGCAAAAGTTGTAAGAGCAGATTGAAAAAATTATTCTAACCTAGAGACGAAAATCGGTTCGACGAAAATTTTGAATTTTACAACCCCCTAATACCCGCAAAACCGCACTTTAGCACGTGGAGTCTGTCACATTACAAGTAGGAAAGTGAAAATTGCTGACATGGTTTGGAGTCACCCTTACCGCTCGCTGTCTGAATTTGGTTACTCTTGACCATTTGATTCGCCCAGTGTACCGACTGTTTCACTGTGCCCCGTGTTTCATTCATACTTGTAACGATACAGTAATACAAAAATAACCATATGATTCGAGCTTAAAAGCAAGACTTGCTCTCCAATCCATCGCTCCTTAAATTTTGTCCGAATCAGAAAAGTCTAGAAGGTTCTAGGCAAGCGTAGATTATTCTGGAACAGTCAGGAACCTGCACTAGAACAATTTGTACCACTTATTCCAAGAAAAAGTCTTGAACTCTTTTAAATCATATGTTTTGTATTTATAGTATCATAAATACACAAAAATTACCCATAAATAATGACTATCGGAAAATGGTGATAATGTATTTTCAGAATGTTGTTTTAAAAACAACTCCAACAGATGTGTGCTAAAGCAATTTTTAACATCCCTACATTTTCGCGAACTGTTTTAATTTCAAAGTAAGCAACTCTTAAAAAATTTTAAACTAACATTATTATGAAATATTCTTGAAATTCGATTTAATATATACCTTAATGAGGCATTTGAATGTCGGACTTTTTTAAAAAATAAAAAACATGGACGCAAACCGTAGCTTAAACTCTTTAATTTTCATTAGTTTTTTTTTCTTTATTTCACTGTAGCTAATCATCTCATCGTACTCTGATGTCATTTATAACATTATAATTATTCAAACGATGTTCATGTATTCCGCAGGTCTGAATATTTTAAAAGTTGATCTCAAACCGGACATTAATCTTTGTTGATCAGATGCGAGGCAGGTTTTATTCCCTTCCTCGAGGTTTAGACTTGATAAAGTCCGGCAAGAATGTTGACTTTGGGGACTTAAGTTCGTGACGAGAAGTCTTGATAAAGCACAACTTAGTGGCCAGGGAATTTTCTAACGAAGTCGTAAGTCCTCAGGGATCCGAGAAGGAAAAATAATAAAGCGGCGTCTGTCGAACAATGTTAAATGTCGTTAGTTACTCTTTTTGACGTTCAATTTTTATTTAATTGTTAACAAATGTTATAGTTATTTGATTTAATTAATTATTACAATGTTTACATATACAGATCCGCTACTTAGGGCTGGATAAACGTCTCACCTGATATCCTTTCACAAAACTGAAAAGACAAGAAACAATTAATCATCTTTTTGGAAATAATAACTATTTTGAATCTCAATCCTAAGCAAAACATAGTCTGCAGGTTAGCAATGATTTATAGGGGATAAAGGTCGAAATAAACTGCTTATGATGGTTTCTGAAGTTAAAAAAACATATTCAGGCATTGCAAAATTACTTTAGCGTTTCTATGAAATGATGCAGAAACAAGTGTATGGGGTCTCCTATGGTGTTGTGGTTAGCATAGCAACCTACAATAGTTAAGGTCGCAGCTTCGCGTCCCGCGGTGTCCCTATGATTTTGTTATTTTTTGTTAGTTTTTTTAACGTCGCTTTATGCCACTAAGGATAATCGGACGATGCTACAGTGGGAGTCCTAAATTTTGCCTATCCAGGTATAAAATTAGGATAGATAGGGATCTTTAACGAGTTCCTGACATCGTACAGCCTCGGGACCTCCATTTTACGTCCTATCCGAGGGACGTCATGGCTAAGGATTTTTTACTCCCATTAAAAAATCCTAGGGCCGCCGCTGGGCGCGAACCTGCGACCTTTAGTATTGTAGGTTGCCATGCTAACCACTATACCACATGTGACCCCACCCTATAATTTTTTAATGGGAGTAAAAAATCCTTGGCTATGCCGTTCGTCGGATAAGATGTAAAATGTGGGTCCTGAGCCTGTACCATGTCTCGTTAATGGTCCCTATCATAATTAGACCTGGATACAGAGATTAAGGACTCCCACTGTAACATCGCCCGATTAGCCTTAGTGGTCTAAAGTGACGTTACACAAACAAACAACCACTCACATAATCAACCAGATGATAAAAAAGTATCATTTTGTAACAACAAGGTAACACAAAAGTAACATATGATTAGATCTTCAGGGCAGGACTAAGTCTCCAGTCCATCGCTTCTTATATTTAGGTCTGAATCAAAACAGTTTAGTAAGGTTCCCGAAAAGCGTAGAAGATTCTTGAACAGTGACGAACATGAACCAGGACAGTTTGTTTCAACTGTAAGAACAAAAAGTCTGGAACTATTTTCAATTATACATTCTTTCACGTTGAAATACTTATTAAGTATTCATTTAGTATAGTAAATGAATGAATAACTTTTTCAATTAACAATTTTTGTTTCTCGTACTTTCTAGGGGGGGGGGGGGCATACTGCCCGAACTGTGGACGCCCATGCCTAAAACGCTAACGTATTCAACAGTTAAAATAAACAACAATAAAAAGAAACGAATTTGAACAAATGTCCCGTTAATTAAGTTAAAAACAAACATCTGTGACCTATTAAAAGGAACAGTGCATAATATTTGGCAAGAATATTACGAAATAGTGTTTGATATTTTTGAAAAACTTGCTAACAAAATAGGAAACCATTGCTATATTAAATCTAAATTATTTACAAAAATATAAACAAATGAATAATGTTTCTCTTTGTATTCCTTCTCAAGATATATAGTCATTTTGCTTTTACACTCCACCTTGCCTGTTTGGGAAGCCTGTGTTATAACAACAAACAGCCGTGATAAAAATAATTGATAACTATGAGGAAGGGCGGATTGGATCTGATAGCGAAGGCTGTGGATATACAATATCTAGATCCGGGCCGCCTCCTACGTCATCTCCAGCTTACAAGTATCGATAAACTGTCTCGATGTTCGATAAGGAGTCTTAATCGATGTTTTTTATACTTTCTACTCTACTATACTCGTGATGATGAGGAAGTGATTTAATAACAATATACCTCGTATACGTGGGCTATTGAATGTGACTTATGTCCAATTCACCAAAGTAATTGAAACATTAAATATGTTAGTCAAGTAGTTATATATATATGTAAGTATGATTGTATGTACGTAAGTTCGTCAATATGAACGTAAAAGGTATTTATTGTGTAGTTGCTGAACGCTACTATTTTTCTAATCTTTTTTTTTTTCTTCACTTAATCATTTGATTCTTATTATCATGTTTCTTTAGGCTTTGTTTTGTTTTATTGAAGTTTGTTTATTATTTTTTAAAAAATCTTATTATTTGTATAAAACTATAATATAAGTACGTCTCATGTAACATGTGTCGTTGTTGATGCTGCAGAGGTCTATGCACCAGTATCGTTGGAGGCGGGCCCCTGGAGTACCACCAGCGACACAACTAACATGTACATTGTATACAGAAATGTATGGTATGTACAGTATACAAAATAAACTCCCTTCTGGCAGGGTTACTGTTAGAAGGAAAATATTAAAAAAAAGTAATTATATCCTTTTTTAACCTCAAACTTTTACAATATTCTGTTCAATGTTTCAGCACTTAGCCATTTTCAAGAAGAACATCTGAACAACCACAATTTTCAATAAAATAGGCTGAGTACCCTTGTCATACAATTAAAAAAAAAAAAAAATTATTTTTTAAAGAGAAAAGATTTGGCTTCGCCGGGAATCGAACCCGGGTCTTCCGCGTGACATGCGCGGTATGCTATCCATTACAGATAGCAGCAGGGGGAAGATCCGGGTTCGATTCCCGGCGGAGCCAATTCTTTTCTCTTCAAAAAATAAATTATTTAAAATAATTTAAAAAATAGGTGGTTACTCCACAATAATGGTTAAATTAATATAAAATGAAATAAAAAATAACTAGTTAAAAAATATAGTCTTTTTATTCAAGCTTCGCGGTAAAAAAAAATATATATGCAAATTTCTTGACAGTGAAGCTTGAATGAAAAGACTATAGTTTTTAACTATTAAATTTTTTTATTTTTATTTTATGACAATTTTATACTCAGCCTATTTTATTGAAAATTTTGGTCACAGATGTTCTTCATGAAAATGGGATAGTGCCGAAATAAAACAAAATATTGTAAAAGTTTGACGTGAATAAAGGATATATAAAAAAAAAAAAAAAACTTGACTAATACCTGCTTAGCCTCAAAACAGTAAAGAATTATCATAAAAATTTAATATGTTACGAAAAATAAAAGAGACATATAAAAATAAATTCATGTTTGTATAAATGTTCAGTTTTCGCATTTTTTTTTTATTTATGCGAAACTTTTGGTTTTTCTGATTGTTTAACGTCCCTTCATGGCACTAAGGCTAATCGGACGATGCTACAGTGGTAGTCCTAAATTTTGCCCATCCAGGTATAATTAGGATAGGGACCTTTAACGAGTACCTGACATCGCACAGGCTCGGGACCTCCATTTTATGTCCTATCCGAGGGACGGCAAAGCCAAGGAATCTTTACTCCCTTTCAAAATCCTAGGGCTACCTCGGGACGCGAACCTGTTGACCACCGAAACTTTAGGTTTTTAAGCTTTAAATGCATCGTGGTAGTACTACTTAAAATGGCTAAGCAGGTTTCGTCTAGGGTGGGGACAGGTTAGTAAATTTCTTATCATCGTGTCGGTCGAGGTATTTTATGTAGGCTCGATTTATTTTTCAATGAAGCCTATTGATATTTAAAATTAAAATATATGTTTATATTGTAATGTGAACCAAAAAACCTATGATTGAACTGAGTTTATAGACTTATTGTTAAAACGGTTACCAACTGTTCTAGTACATGCTCGTGATTGTTCGAGAATCTTCTTCGTATATAAGGAGCAATCGACTGGAGTGTTTGTCTTGATCAGAAGCTCGAATCATGTTGTTATTTTTATGTTACTGTATCATAACAAGTTGATACTTTTTGTAACCTCGTTTGTTATTAGATTTTATATTGTTTTTCATGCATTGTGAAATATTATTTCCGTTTAATAAAAATTATATAAACCCACAAAAGTGTTACAATATGTTTAGTACTTTTGTGATTATATGTATTGCCTATTAATAGTTTAGTATAATTGCTAATATTTTTTATAAGATTATTTTAGTTTTTCTTTTTATATTTTAAAAATAATGTTTTACTTAGTTTGTTTATAAAGTCTTTAATAAATGCTAATGAGAATATCATAGTTTCATCTTAATTTGTGCATAATTTTGATTTTAGTGTTATATAGGTAAGATCCACTAATTCTTAGACACTTATTCTGAAATATTTTTTTAAATTTTTTTTTTTAAAATTTGAATTAGACCTGTAGCTAATTGTAATTTAGAACGTAGACAAGCTTTATATAATAATAATTAATTTGATCCATAATTTACGTGTGTAATAAACACGATGATATTGAGGATAATTTATATTGTCAAAAAAATAAACAACTTCAAATTAATGCAACTTAAAGGCTATAAAATAATCGGATAGGTATGCTTAATGAGACGTCTCTGAAAGGTTCATACGAGAATCACTTCAAAATTATTTATTATTGGGTGGCCAATGAATAATTATACAATCGAGTCTTACTCCAATAAATGGTTAAAAATGGTTTTTATTGAGCCTAATGAAAGCAATTCTATAGTGCTGGATAAATTAAATTATTCGTCAGGTTGTGGTATCTTAATTTATTGTATTATATTTTAATTATTTATTTTAAAGAAGTTAATTTTATTGTAAATGTTCTTGATTCATATATGAAATTTTCATGTGATTCTAGTATAAGTCATATATTATAAATTCTTTAATTGAAATACATCTTAAACATGTATGTCAGTGAATTGTTAAACTATTGGATGAGTGCTTCCTTCTTTAAGAAAAAATATTTTTTAACTATTGTTATTTGATAATTTATAATTTATTAAACCAATTTTAGACTGGAAAATGGCAGTATGGCCGCAATCAACGTAACAATAAATGAGGTTTATATTGAAATTGTCCTGGTGATTGCTCCATTACAGTTGATTCAACTAAGAATAATAACAAAATTAATTATTTTACTCGAGGTAAAAAAACAAGAATGAATTTACTTTATTTTTACTTTCACTTACGTATATATGAAATATATAGTAAGGGGAAGTATTGCGATCGTGAAAAATTTCGACTTCCGGTTTTCAACGGAAATACACATTTTAGGGTCCTCTGAGTCCAAATAACCAAGTCCCGCGAAATGGTCTGTGTGTGTGTGAACAGACTAGCTCAAAAACCATAAACCGTGCGAACCTGAATTTGGGTATTTAGTGTATGTATATGTCCGCGATGTGACAGCAAAAATTTCATCAAAATTGGTCAAAGGGAGGGGGGACTTTATTTAATAACCTTTTACGTTTTTTTCGATTTTCTCAAAAACGGCTCTAACGATTTTAATTAAACTTAGTATTTGAAGTATTAATATGCCCGAGATATGACTGTAAAAATTTCATCAAAATTGATTAACCGGAGGGGGGACTTTACTTAATAAATTTTGTATCATTTTCACGTGTTTTTTTTATTTACACAAAAACGGCTTTCACGATTGTGATCTAACTGGGTATTTGATGTATGTATAAGCCAAAGATGTGATAGCCAACATTTCATCAAAATTGGTCAAACGGAGGTGCCACTTTTTCTTCATAACGTTTTTTCCAATTTGTAGCTTTCTTTAAATTATCTCAAAAACGGCTTTAATTATTTTGATCAAATTCGCCATATTTAACATATACAGACAAACATATACAGGAGAAAAAAAGAAAAATATTCCGTCAACTCATAAAATACATAGAGCACACGCTTGCGTCGGAGTACGCCTTTAATGACAGACCATTGTTTATAATTAAAGCCGTTCTGTTCATTTAATGGAAATTATTTGTTTCCATGGTAACTAAATGAAGTTTTCAACAACTACATACAGAAAAATAAAATCAGACGACTTGGAGTATTATGCTTACATGGCCGAATTATCGTAAGTAAAATCTTTTATTTAATAATAAAAAAAAAAATAGTGGTTTTTATTGATCAAATAAAAACAAAATTAAGAAATGAATGTGGAAAAATGTGACTTTGAGAAGTGGCAATTAACAAAGCATCAATTTCTAATTTAAGGAAGTTCGTAAGTGAAAGTTGTGTGTTGCGCGCACGCACCAGATTTTTATTTTTATTATTATTTATTCATTTTCTATTTTTTAAATCGATAGCTAGGTAGCAGTGAGCATCGACAGGATATTAAACTACCTTAGATCGATCTGCATGAGTATGGCCAACGAAGCGTGTAACATATGCAAAAATCATAAATGATCCTACACCGGCCCCGGTTTCCGATTATCGTTGATGGTGCTCGTTCAACCGTACTCTCCTCTTATGATTCAACTCTATACTACACATTAAGGCTTACTTCTCAAACGAAGCCAAATAAATTAACTAAAATATTTAAAAAGGCGTAAAGGACCGATTTTAACTGTGAGGACCTCAGTAGATGCAAAATTTTATGCCCTTTTATTTTTTATTAAAGAACACAATTTCATCTTCATCTTTAACTTTTAAATCGTTTTCGAGTTATTAGCGAAAAATTGAAAAAAAGTTCAAAAAATGTCAACTTTGTTCGCCTATAAACTCTGATGCCAACCGATCTGAGGTGGCAGACGTCCACATTTGTTGTCTATGAAATGAGTACTTTCAGCCTATAAGATCAAATGTTTTCTTCAAATCAGGCACCTTTTTGGCCCTCAGCTCCCGGACTGTAATATTCTGCCACAGTTCGTCTCGTGGGCAGAGAGACCATCATGGGGCAAACTCAGCCTCTATTAAATGGGTATCCTTAATTGAAAAGTTAAGGAGGAAAAACCTGGCGGTTGAGCATGATCACGGTCAAATCACCTCTTTGCACGACCGCTGACAAGATATAAACTCAACACCAGTCATAGGTTGTTTATTTATTTATTTTTTAGAGTCTATTTAAAAATTTAGTCTATTTAATTTAAAAATACTCTTGATACATCACTGATTTCCTATGTAATTTTTACTATAATATATTTTTTCCTGCATCTGGTAATGTTTTATTTATATTTTTTTATTTTTGTTTCAGGTTTGTTGACATGAAATTTTTCTTATCTATGATGGATATTAATGAAATTACAGTAAGTAAATGTTAATTTTGTCGTTTAATAATTCTGTAGCTGAGAATCAGAAGACGGACGTAAGTCCAAATATTAAAAGCGTTTCGATTACATCATTTTATGTAGAATTTGATTGTATAGTAAGCCATAAGAACTTAATAAAAAAAAAAAAATCATTTGAAAAATTTTCTATATTTTAGTTAGGCTTTATCATTTTATTTTTGAATATTTTTTCTTGTAATTCTAACATTTAACATTTTCTCTTTGACCTATTCAAATTATTTAACAGCAAAAAAAAAATAAATAAATAAATAAAACTAAAATCTTATGATGTTATTTAATCACTGATGGTTTATTTACCAATTACCTAATTTATAATTTTCAAAATAATTAATTAGGAAAAATAAAAAAAAAGAGATACAAAATTCGACCACGGCCGGGAATCGGCCCACGGTTAGCTCAGTCATAAGAACGATGCAACGTAGATGCGGAGGACCTGGGTTCGATTCCCGGCCGTGGTCGAATCTTTTTATCTCCTTAAATAATTAGTTTTAAAATAAAAATCCTAGGATATTCAAGGTTGTAATATACAAGGTTGTACTATTATTGTCGTCATTATTGTGAATAGTTCATGCCTATTCTTATAACTGCAGGGATATTATTAACTAAATGAGTCTATTCTTCCGCCTTCAGATTGCGTGTAGTACTGATTCTTCCTCATGGTAATAGTTTTCTAGAATAGATCTATAAATTATACCGATTGATTATAAGTGATTAATAGGCGTCATTACTCACAACTAACACTTAAACATAGAAGGGGCTTCTTCGATGTCTATTGTTTACAAATTGACAAAATGCACCGTCGGAATTGTGAACAATGCCTTGACAAACGACTCTATCCATAGCTTCCCACAGGAATCGCTTGGAAACATGTTGACAAAGAAATTGTCATCGTGTGACTGCGATGAAATTGGGTTATCTTTCAAAAGTATATTGCACAATATCATTTTTTCTGGCCCTTTATATGATAGTTTATTGAATTAATCAATATATATTATAAAGCAAAGTGTACAATGTGCGTGCCGAAAAGGCTCAAAAACGACTCCACATAGGATTAAGGAAGTTATGTCTTCGTTTAGCCATATGACCCCTTACGGAGAAGAAGGTTTCCGTTTTTCTCTTAAGAGTGTAAAATTGAAGAGAAATGGACGGGAATTTTAAGCCTCTCGCACCATTTAATTAGCCTCTCTGATCTACGAACATTTCTTAGTAGTACAGTGAGCGAATAAAATTAGACATAAAAAATAGATGAATTGACTAAATATAAATCGAAAATAAAAAGTTTGAAGTGTTCTTATTGTATTTATGAAAAAGTAGTTGGTTTGTTTACTACGTATGATGAGCATTCCAGTTGACAAAACGACTAACTCCAATAACAGCATTCAAGATTTTATCATCCCTCATAGTTCAAGATAAAAAGAAATATGATGAAAAAATTGTGCCTTCAATGCCGGAGCGAAGCCGGGCACCCTAGCTAGTATAATAATAACATTTCTTCGTTGTATTATTTATGTGCCTATATTTATGTATACTTATATGACGGAAAATATGTAATATGCCTTGAGCTTGGGCAACGTTCCGTTAAGGTTCCTTTACACTGTGTGAACCTCACTATCTAGCTGTCAGTTTTGAACAGTGTTCGGCTAATCTAAATGATACACGAACTCGTTTTCGATTTAGTTAACACTTTCGGTGCGGCGGAGTATTTTAAGGGTATCCTGAATTGAACGATATCGGTACCAAGGGCCCGACTGCTGGGATGAGCCACAGACGATATCGGGCCGATGGAAAATCTCTGACGAAAGCGTTATCTTTTGACTGAAAAGTGAATTAAACGAGCATCTCGAGGGCATTATCTCTTGGTTGGTTATTAGAACTAGACATAATAGGCGCAGGACAGGCCCTTGGGGTCCGATACAGGATTAACGCCATACTTTATCGATAATAATCGACCTCCGAGTCCGATTCTAATAAACAATAGTATTTCAACTGTTAGCAACATTTTCTGCACTATAATGCAATAATCTCATTTAAAATAGACTAAATTGAGTGTTTGAAGTGTTCGAACTTTCGGACATTTTCATGAGAAAATCGGCTGTTAAGAGGGGGAAAGAAGTGGAGAACCCGTGGACCGATGCCGCACCTAACGCGTTAAGGTGCCTTTGCACCTTACGAACTTTACCTTCGAACACCACCCTCGAACAACCTTCGTGAAGCCTTCACGTCGAGTGTTCGGGTATTCTAGGTACTTCATCTGTTCGCCTGGGTTCGGGGGATAGCGCTAGTGTCACTTTTGATTTGGCTTTTCTTAAGTGACAGGAGTTGTTTGTGATACTAGTGTAATTTGTAAAACGTTGTAAATCGTCGACTATTTTTTTATTTTTCAGATAATATTAAATATATTGATAATAGAGATTTTTTCTTCATCATAAGCTAGCTTTGGGTGCGTCATCCATATTGGTTCGCTTAACCTCACGTGAAGTATAAATGGCTGTTCGCTTCACGTCGGTACGGCAAGGTTCGAAGGAAAACTTGTTCGAAGGTGAGGTTCGTAAGGTGTAAAGGCACCTTTAAGATAAACCTCTAGACTTTTTTAAGGATTTTTTCTGAAGTTGGTTTTATCCATAAAAAGCTAGAGCGAAATTCAGACCAGCCGTAAGTTACAATTCAGCCGTCTTTGTAATGAAAATATCAAGCTGTCTCGGTGCGGTCAGACATCATGGTTTGCTCGACTGCACGTTTAAGTGTAAATGGCTATACGTGGAACGCCGTTAGGGCTAAATTCGGGGATTACCTGTGTGAGGTTGAAGTTCACACTCTTCTATAGGAGTTATGGTGAACTTAGTTGGTCTCTTTTCCACCGCCTTCGTAGTCGTCGGGGTGTCCTGTACGGGTTGTTTGTACAGACATTTCAATTTTTCCTTCAGGAGAATAATGTTATACGTCAGTCTTTGGTGAAAAATAAATTTCAAATCAGGAAGTAAACGATGAATTGAATGATTTATTAAAGAAGCATTTTTTATTTGTCTTAAATTTAAAAAATATTTAATACTTGGGAGGGGTACCAACCCAACTCTGGTAACCAAGTTCAAGGATACATTTTCACTTCTTTCCTACCTTAAACCTACCATCAATTGGGTCTATTCTTAATTCATAACAAAGTTCCTTTTTTATTTATTTTATTTTGTATTTGATTTGTGAAATTAGAACCGCTATGGTTTGTAACTTGTAGAAAAAAATATATATATTTTTTCAATTAGAATTGGCATACAATTTGAGCCATTAGAAAAATATCCATTCAGGCTTTCGAAACATAGTATAACCTAGAAAACTTTTTTTTTTTTTTTCTGCTCTTAAAACCAAAGCATTAAGATAAAAAATAGAGAGTAGGATTCAGAATTACAAATCAAGCAAGTGGTATAAAGCTAATCGGACGATGGGGGGTCCTCTAAATTTTTCGTATCCAGGGTATAATTAGGAGAGGGATCTTTAACGTACATCGGGCATCGTACAGGCTCGGGACCTTTATTTCATTGTTCAAATGCTCATAAAAATTTAGATAAAATAATCATATTGATTTGTATTTATTTTTTTCTTCACAAAATGAGAAATGGTGGTAAAATGGAATTATAAAATAATACACAAACCACTTTTTTTTATTCAAGTGAAATACTACTCATTTACAGTAGTATATTAGTAGTTAGTTAGCCCAAAAAATCAATTATTTAAATTATTGGTTTTCCGAAATATTTATACTCAACTGGCTAGTTATTTTAAGGAGTATTAATAAATATTAATAAATAAAAAAATAAACATGATGATTAGATCATTGTTTCATGAACAGAAGGCCTTTGAACGAAAGCGTGTGATATCTCTCTCTCTCTCTGTTTCTCTCTCATTACTTGGAAAATATTTGTATAAAATCTATATTATGAATAATTGTTTTCAATACTGGTCGTGTTTTCCTTTATCCTTGGAGTATAACTACAATCAGTCATTACATTTGCCAATTACATTGCTCATTGCAATTTCTATGAAAATAATTGAAGGATATAAAAAAAAAAAACAATCGTTAATGAAGGACGAATCCTGCGTGACGAAACATACGTGCTTATCTATTAACAGCATTGTAATGTGATTGCACATTGCAATCCCGCTTCGGCCATATTAAGTTTAATATCAAACAATGATCCTTGAAGCCTTAATATTTTTTTTATTTTTTTTTTTACATCTTTTCAACCCTGTGTTTGAGACTAAAGTAAAAAAATCTGGTGCGTGCGCGCAACACACAACTTTCACTTACCAACTTAATTAGATTAGAAAATAATGCGTTTTCTTAATGCCACTTCTCAAAGTTACACATTTTTCCATATTCATTTCGTTTTCATTTGCTCTATAAAAAAAACTTTTTTTTATTATTAAATAAAAGTTTTTACTTGTAATAATTCGGCAATGCAAGCATAATACTCCAAGTCGTCTGATTTTATTATTCTCTATGTACTTGTTGAAAATCTCATTTAGTTACCATGAAACAAATAATTTCCATTAAATGAACAGAACGGCTTTAATTATGAAAAAGCCGTTTTTGAGTAATTAAAAAAACACGTGCAAATGATACAAAATTTATTAAGCAAAGTCCCCCCTCCGGTTAATCAATTTTAATGAAATTTTTACAGTCATATCTCGGGCATATAAATACATCAAATACCCAGTTTGATCAAAATAGTTAAAGCCGTTTTTGAGTAAATAAAAAAAAACACGTGAAAATGATACGATTTTTTTTAAGTAAAGTCCCTTCTCCGGTTAATCAATTTTGATGAAATTTCTACAATCATATCTCGGGCACATAAATACATTAAATACCTAATTTGATCAAAATCGTTAAAGCCGTTTTTGAGTAAATAAAAAAAACACGTGAAAATGATACGAAATTTCTTAAGTAAAGTCCCCCCTCTGGTTAATCAATTTTGATGAAATTTTTACAGTCACATCTCTGGCATATAAGTACATGAAATACTCAGTTTAATCAAAATCGTTAGAGCCGTTTTTGAGAAAATCGAAAAAAACCTAAAAAGTTAATAAATAAAGTACCCCCTCCCTTTGAGCAATTTTGATGAAATTTTTGCTGTCACATCGCGGGCATATACCTACTCTAAATACCAAATTTCAGGTTCGCACGGTTTATAGTTTTTGAGCTAGTCTGTTCACACACACACACACACACACACACACACACACACACACACACACACACACACACACACACACACACACACACACACATATTTCATATATAGGTAAGTGAAAGTAAAAAAGAATTTTTTACTGTCCAATCGAGTTTGATAGTACGTATAGGAAATTTTTTTGAACAGATAATGATTACATACGACAACTCCTCTTCAGAACTTACTTTTTCCATTTAAACTACCATACTACTACTTGTATTCTCGCTTCCTGTAATTTTCCGTCTTTTTGAATTCATTCTCCATACCCTTTTGTTGAGGATCCCCTCACAGTATGAAATTACGATCGATGGACGGTAGAAATCAAAAAATTATATATTTAGAGGACTTTAGGCCTAAGAAATGGGTTTATAAATCACAAATAAGCATTCTTAAGATTTTAGTATTAGTGCATTGGGTACGATTCCCAACTACGGACTCTTTTCTCTTAAAATTATTTAAAAAATGATAAAATATTAACATTCAAACCTATAATGTTTAATTATGGTGGCCTTTATATCACAACGTTTAGACATACGTACAACTTCTGTTCGTTTACTTCGCTTTAATTTGGCTAAATCTGGCGGGTGGGATCGTTATAGAGTAACGATTGACATGGCTAGGAAAGGCAACACGATCAGCTCAGTAGTTCAGAGTGCTGCGACAGAGATGCAAAAGACCCGGGTCGCTTGTCAACTGTGGTCTAAGTATTGTTAGGTAAATAATAATAATAATAAATGTTCGAAATTTATGTTTTTGTTGAAAGTCACTTTATGTTATTAAGGCTTATCGGACGATGATACTTTAGGAGTCCTTTTGCCTATTCAGATATAATTAGGATAGGGATCTTTAACGAGTACCTGACATCGTACAGGCTTGGGACCTATATTTCATTATACAACTGCTCATAAAATTTGAGAAAAAATAAGCATATTGGTTTGAATTTTTTACGACCTTCATTTTTCGTCCTATCCGAGGTAATCCATAGCCAAGGATTTCTTACTCCCTTTAAAAAATCGTAGGGCCACTTCTGGACGCAAACCTGCGACCTTTAGTATTGTAGGCTGCTGTGTTTAACCCTGTACAAAATATAATAAACTTTAAATAAATAATTAGGTAGAAAATGGTCCGGGGAGGCGGTCAATAAAATACAAAATAGTGTAAAACTATTTTATTGTTGCCGACGTTTCGACCCAACTATGCAGGTCTTCGTCAGGGCTTATGACAGAGATGGATATTTATTTAAATAAATAAATTTTTTATTAATAAAAAATTAATAATTAATTAATTCATTATTAAACTTTTTATTTAAATAAATAAATGAAGTAATCAATAAATCATAGCAGTTGATTGAAATATGTGTTTTTAATAGTTTTTAGGCATTTATAAAAAGTGTGCAAAATATAATATACATATTTCAATAATACGCTATAATTTATTTGTTCTGTAAATTATTGCCCACTTGTCCGTTGGAATGTATTTATTACAGGACATAGTCATCAAGAGGTGTTTCTTTCCATATTGGGCTCGGTAATTTACATGTAAAATTTGTACCTATTAAGGCAGAATTATAGAATTATATGGTAACTGAGTTTTGTAATGAAGCGGTTGACATCAGAATTACCAAACCGATAAAGACAGAGCTTAGCCTTAAATAGAAGTCCTGCGGAGGTACCGTGGATGCATATATCAATCCTCTTGCACAACTGCAGAGGACATCGCTAGGCCGCTGGAAGGGGAATCGACTGCTGCTGAAGTATCATTCTTTCTTTTCGGCAGCACCGGCCTGCTGTGTGTAGGCGACTGTTTGGAAACATCAGTGTATTAGTGATGTGTGTGTGTCGGAGGCTTTTATATTCGTTTCGAATGTTCCATCTTAATTTTATGAAGAGCCACCTCCATAACCACACTTAAAAACCGTATATTCCATTTAAATTTATTCGAGTAAATTTTGGTTATCATTCGAAATTCATGTTCTTTTTAGGTTATGATTAAAAAAAAAATATGTTGTACAACACTACTGTGGGTAAAGAGTAAATCCTGCAGTGTTTAAATCAAGCTCTTCTAATTCTCTCCTCAGCTCCTCTACTGTTGTAAGTCCTCCAATTGGTTTGCCTGGCATTTTTTTTTTCTTCTTTTCCTCACACCTGACACCAGTTGTAATACTTCTGCGGGTAAGCAAGTATTTATTAACGAAAATATAACAATATCAATGCCAAACGAATTATCACAACATAAATATTCGAGCAGGTTACAAAAATTATAACATAGCACACAAATCAAATAGCTTCAGCTTCACAATCAAGACAAAGACTAAGACTGTTCAGTCAATCGCTCCTTATATATATAGTTGTAAAGTAGTTGTTCAAACAAGAATTCTACAACTTTTTTTAAATCATATGTTTTGTGTTTCACTTTACAATATAATAGAATTATTTTTTTTTTCTTTTTTTTAAATACCTTTTTTCTCCTTGCATGACGTAATAAAACAGGATTACATAATTTTAAAAAGAAACTTCACCATTTTATATCAATAAGAAACAACGATAAATGGGGTATAAGCGTGAATGATTCGATGAATCATCATGAATCGTGAATGATCCCAAATACGCAAAAAGACAAATTTTAATCAGAGCCAAAAAACGTTTCTTACCGTTAGTTATTTAGTTATTATGAGACTGTCATTTTTATATGTAGTTTTTTGATTTTGCTTAAGCAACCTTTCGGGTTTTTTTTTTCTCATTAATACTGATTAGTTATTAATTTTATGGCCTCAGCGTCTTCTTAAAATTAAGTAATTTACTTAAGTATATACATATTTGGATAAAAGACTCACTGAAAAAAAAAACAAGAACTGACCAGACGATAACAAATAACCCTCGCACTTTCTAGACAACAGATCACTACTTAACGTACGAAACAAAAGACTAATATGTGGCTCCATTCTAAAATCTATTTAGACCTACGGAGCACAACTGTGGGGTTCCGCCACAGGTAGGTAGGTAAACAGGTAATAAACAAAATTCAAATCGCACAGTCAAAGATTCTTCGAAAAATTGTAATCTAATTGTAATTTAATAACTTAATACACAAAGACATTGGGCAGTCAAAATATAAATCTAAAAGAACTTAGTTACATTGATTTTTTTTTTTGTACATAATTATGTATTCAGTTAAATATGATCAGACTTAGGTGTCATTAATTCAACAGTCATTTGGATAATCAGTTAAACTGTCAATTATGAATGAAGGTACGGAATTACCTTCATTCAGACAGTCTTCAGAAATAAAGTCTTAAACTATTTATTACTACCTGGGTCTTCCCAGTAAATAGTTCATCCTCTTGGATGAATGGGGTTCGAGTGGAGAATGGTTCAGGTCTTACAATTATCTGACCATTAGTCGAGGATAACATGATATCCTGATCGTCCCAGGCGCGTTTTTGTCGAGGGTCTACCGGGAAGATATGCAACGAGAGCAGGTACCCGACGAAAGGGAAAACTGGAACAAAAAGCTCACTCGGTCTACCGCTGCCCAGGAATGTCCCCCCACATCGTGTCGGTTTCGGTGATAGGGTAGGACCAGGTGGAGGAACTACTCTATGTCTTTAGATGTTTATGAACTTTGTTATTTTCCATTATTTAAATTTAATATCAACACTCATCATCGAACATCAATATCGATAAAGTTAACAGTTTTGCTATCCCACTATCACGATTCTTTTAAAGGTGCCTTTACACCTTACGAACCTCACCTTCGAACAAATTCTCCTTCGAACCTTGCCGTACCGACGTGAAGCGAACAGCCATTTATATTTCACGTTACGTTAAGCGAACCAATATGGCTGACGCACCCAAAGCTAGCTTATGATAAAGAAAAAATCTCCATTATCAATATATTTTATATCATCTTAAAAATAAAAAAATAGGAGACGATTTACAACGTCTCACAAATTACACTATTATCACAAACAAGTCCTGTCACTTAGGAAAAACCCAAATCAAAAGTGACACTAACGCTACCCCCGAACCCAGGCGAACAGATGAAGTACCTAGAATACCCGAACAGTCGACGTGAAGGCTTCACGAAGGTTGTTGGAGGGTGGTGTTCGAATGTAAAGTTCGTAAGGTGTAAAGGCACCTTAAGAACCTCACCTTCGAACAGGTTCTCCCCCGAACCTTGCCGTACCGACTTTCCACGAACAGCCATTTATACGTAACGTAATATGGCTGACGCACCCAACGCAAGCTTCTGATGAAGAAAAAATATCCATTATCAATATATTTGATTTTATCTAAAAAATAATAAAATAGGAGACGAATTACAAATGGTGCACTAATATCACAAACAACTCCTGTCACTTGGGAAAACCCAAATCAAAAGTGACAATAGCGCTACCACCGAACACAGGCGAACAGATGAATTACCTAGAATACACGAACAGTCTTCGTGAAGGCTGCTCGACGGTAAAGTTCGGAGAGTGTAAAGGCACCTTAAAGGGCATTGGAGTTAGCTTTACAAAGTGGTTAAACTCCGTAGTAGGTATAGCAACATCTACAGCAAAACATCGATGTTCTTGGTATGAACTTTAAAACATTAAACTCATATTAACCAAACATAGATATTATTTAGACATCGATGGTTTTTAAAATATTTTATTAATTCATTTATGTATTGACATTTACTACAGTATAATATTCATACAATAAGTAAGTATGATATAAATAGATTAATATAATGTAAAGGCATGTGGAGAAAATACCCATTGGTAGCACTCAAATATCGTTTTTAATTTAGTAGATCTCTCGGCCATCTCTTTTGAGACGCCTCTGAGAATTGTCTGGGATAGAGGTTGAAGCAAAGTTGGAAGAGGTCACCTGTGGTGTTGTGGTTAGCATGGTGGCGCTAGGATTTTTCGATGGGAGTAAAAAATCCTAGACTATGCATCCCTCGGATTGGACATAAAATGGAGGTCCCGAGCCTGTACGATATCAGGTACTCGTTAAAGATCCCTATCCTAATTATACCTTGATAGGCAAAATTTAGGACTCCCACTGTAGCATCGTCCGATTAGCCTTATCAGCATAAATGGACGTTAAACAAACAAACAAGCAAGGTTGCAGACAAATGGGTTTGGATGAAGAGGGAATTTACTGTGAAAGTTATAGTATCTGGATCAGGCCCTATCGGTTTTTAATATCAATTTTAAAACATTTAACTGGTAACAACGATTTTTCTTAAAATCCATTTTGTAAACATAAACCTTTAAACGTATTTAAATATCGAGTTGCCTTGCCTATGGTGATTAATGTAAGCTCCTGAGCAGTCGAGTTTAAGACCGTTTTTCGACGATATATCATGAATGCGAATCGATAGAGGTGGTTTATAGCCAAAATAAATTTAAAATGCATTTTCGAACAATTTTATTTTCAACCTTCTACAAAAAAATACGCCGATGTTCAATTATATTCAAGTTGGACCAGTTAGACCATATTTATTTATTTGATCTATTGGTACAACAGTAGTTATTAAACTCACGTATCTTTACTAGATTTCAAAGAGTGCCATATGTTTTTTCCCGATCGAAAGAAAGTTCAAGCAGCTTGTACAGAAAATAGTTCCTTTTTTTCACAATACAAGGTTTAAAAAAAAAAAAAAAAAGGTCTCTTTTTTTCATCAAAATACGAAATTAAAAAAAAAATTGATGACTTAGCGTTTGTTCATTATCATGAAAAATTATATTTATCTGAATTAGCTATTTGTGATTTGTCTAGAGGTAAATATTATACCAAGTAACGTAACTATCTCAAAATTGTAACTATATTTTTTCGTGGAACTGCTCCATATTCTGTAATAAGTTACCCTAATTTATACATCTTTTAAAAATACTTTCAAGAACGCACTTAACCCTGATCACTCGAAAGCTTTTGTTTTTTTGAAACATTAACACCCACGAGTATAATAAAGATATTCCTGTGAGATATACCGTCTGCTATTTTATATATTAAATTTATCTTATTAACTGGGTGAATATATTCATATATGCATTGGTTGGATGTTTAGTCTGAAAAAGTTTTTAAATATTGATGTTAGGTGGTACAAGATAAAAATACAAAATAAAAAATAAATGATCCAAAATAATCATTTAGGACATCTCAACTCAAGTCACTGGAGTCAGTTGAAACCTTGTACCTGTCTTCTCGCTGGATGATATTTCTGACATCCACTTTCGATGGCGGTGCATTTGGTCTGCTGCACTATCGATTAATCACAATATTCATTACTGCTCTTTGGGTGCAGCATTCGATATATTCGTTCTATCTTATCGATATAAGAATGTTGCAATTAGTTGCATACTCCGTTCTTCATACCTCTGCCTCATTGCAATCCATCTGTCTTCTTGTTTGGTATCTGAGTCTTAGTGTGAGTACTCGTTATATAATCTCACATTATTTTTAAACTTTATTAATTTATATAAATCATTAAGTTATTATTTAAAAAAAAAATATCAAGATCATCAACCGTGATTTTTTTTCAAGTGGTTTTGCTTGGAAAAATACCATTATTTATCGCTTTAGTATTTTTAAGGTTTGACGCGAACCAAACGGTGGCTTTACCATCTTTGAAAATTCTAATGGATTTTTATTTACCAGCTATCATCAATTTCATAAAAAGTAATTGATAACTTTATTGGAAGATTCGTTCTGAAATTAAAATAGTGCTTAAAGGTTAGAGGTGGTCTGCATATTATTAGTTTTTTAATTTACTTTCATACTTATAGTAAAGTTAAAGTATATCGTTAATGACAAAAAATTCCAAAATGGGGGGCTGCACATAGCGGATTAAGGAAATAATACATATTTTCGACTTCCGGGTTTCAACGGAAATACACGTTTTGGGGTCCCCTGAGTCCAAATAACCAAGTCCCGCCGAATGGTATACGTGTGTGTGTGTGTGTGTGTGAACAGACTAGCTCAAAAACTATAAACCGTGTGAACCTGAAATTGCGTATTTAGTGTAGCGATGTGACAGCAAAACTTTCATCAAAATTGGTGAAACGGAGGGGGTACTTTATTTAATAACTTTTCAGAGTTGTTTTCGATTTTCTCAAAAACGGCTCTAACGATTTTGATAACACTGGCTATTTGATTTGTGTATATGCCCGCTATATGATAGCAAAAATTTCATTAAAATTGATCAAACGGAGGGGGCACTTTATTTCATAACTTTTTTTCCAATTTTTTACGTTTTTTCAATTTTCTCTAACACGGCTTTAACGATTTTGATCAAATTAGCCATGTTTTATGATAATCAAGTCTTCCTCAATATCAGATAAGGTTTATCATTATTAAAATTTTCTGAGGGGGCTTAAATGGGTAAGGGCTCTTTTTTGTTTTCCTATAATGTACCTTTGTTTTTGTTTATTAGGAGAAATTATCTCTCTTGTTTCGCCTAACAATAAGAAATAGCTAAGTATGAAATATGAAAAAAATCAAGTAAACATATGCAAGAGAAAAAAAGAAAAATATTCCGTCAACTCACAAAATACATTGAGCCCACGCATGCGTAGTACACCTTTAATGACAGACCATTGTTTATAATTAAAACCGTTCTGTTCACTTAATGGAAATTATTTGTTTCATGGAAACTAAATGAAGTTTTCAACAACTACATAGAGAATTATAAAATCAGACGGCTTGGTTTATTATGCTTGCATTGCCGAATTATCGCAAGTAGAAACTTTTATTAATAATACAAAAAAAAAAAAAAAAATAGTGTATTTTACAGAGCAAATACAAACAAAAATTAGTAAATGAAAGTGGAAAAATGTGTGGCTTTGGGAAATGGCATTTAACAAAACAATTGAATTTCTAATCTGAGTAAGTTGGTAAGTGAAAGTAGTGTGTTGATCTAGCTTCGACCAGATTTTTTTTACTTCAACTTAAGTCAATGCAGAGAATATATTGATCGATTACTAGATATACTAACCTCTGGCATCAGATCTTTTCTCAAACAATTTTTTTTTTCTTTCTTTTTCTTCAGCCCTGATATGATGAAGCTAGTAGGCCGGTTTTGTGGTTTGGATCGGCCGCAAGTTTACCACACTAAGGAGACCCAGAAGCCTGCGGTAGATCTGTAATAAAAGGATGACTGACTGAAAGTGATTCCGATCCTCCTTGCGAACTCATTTCGATCTAGTTGTTCTCGTTCCAGTTCTCGTGTAGCAGCTATCTGCTTCAACATGTTATTCATCCGACAGGTCCTCTTTACCCAATTAACCGTTGACCAGGAATTGTTTTTGCACCAGTTTAAAGGCGTAAAACGGGGACACCTGGTTTGCATGGCAACCTACAATACTAAAGGTCGCAGTTTCGCGCCCAGGGGTGGTCCCAGGAGATTTTAATGGGAGTAAACAATCCTTAGCCATGCCGTCCCTTGGATAGGACGCAAAATGGAGGTCCCGAGCCTGTACGATGTCAGGTACTCGTTAAATATCCCTATCCTGATTATACCTGGATTGGCAAAATTTAGGACTTCCACTGTAACATCGCCCGATTAGCCTTAGTGGCCTTAAGTGACGTTAAACAAAACAAACAAAGGCGTAAAATCAAACTGATCATCAACGCCAAGTGAACCTTTTTTTCTGTATTATTACTTTCACTTACTTATATATAAAATATACAGTAAGGGAAAGTATTGCGATCGTGATAAATTTCAACTTCCGGTTTTCAATGGCGATACACGACGTGAAGCTTAAACAAGGATTTACCAAGCTATTGAAAATCATTATAAATTCTTTCTGGTTGTATTTCTTTATTCCAGAATAACAAATGAAACTATAATAATTCTATATTAGTCTTGAGGCTAAGCAGATAGTAGTCCAGTTTTTTAAATTTGATCCTTTATTAACCTCACATTATTTTTACAATATTCGGTTCAACGTTTCGGCACTAAGCCATTTTCAAGAAGAACACTTGTTACCACAATTTTTCAAATATCTACTGGCTGACTACCCTTGTCAAAAATTAAAAATCTTTTTACTAGTTAAAAACTATAGTCTCTTTAGGTAAGAATCACAGTCAAACCTAAAGAGACTATAACATCTATAGTCTATAACAATATATAACAATAGATAGATATAATTATATAACAATATATAACAATAGAACATCTATCTTGACAAGACCATCAAGTGTTCAGTAGTTTTGTGTTAAAAATGTTGATGTTAAAATTTTTTTATGTTTATACTTTCACTTACCTATACATGAGATGTATATTAAGAAAAGTATGCGATCATTAAAACTTTAAACTTCCAGTATTCAACGGAATCACATGTTTTGGGGCCCCTGAGTCCAAATAACCAAGTCCCGCGAAATGGTCTGTATCTGGATGTGAACAGACTAGCTCAAAAGCTATAAACCGCACGATTTGGAACACGAAATTGGATTGTTGGTGTATCTTTATGCCCGCGATGTGACAGCGAAAATTTCGTCAAAATTTGTTCAAATGGAGGGTGTACTTTATTTCATAACTTTTTTCCCATTTTTACGTTTTTTTGTCGATTTTTTCAAAAATGGCTCTAACTATTTTGGTCAAACTTATTGATGTAAGTGTATTACCGCGAAATCGCAGCATAAATTTCATGGAAATTGATCAAATGGAGGGGGTACTTTATTTCATATCTTTTTTTCCCGTTTTTATGTTATCAAACTCGTAATTTTTAATGAGAATGATGTATTCTTTATTATCAGGTAAGCTTTGTGATTATTAGAATGTTCTGAGGGGGCTTAAATTGGGAAGGGGTTTTTTTGTTTCCCTACAAAGTGCCTTTGATTTTGTTTATATGGAGAAATTAACTGTCCCTCGTTAAGCTTATTTTTTTTTTTATTTTTTTTTTATGTAATGAAATTTACAACTGTATTTAAATAAATACATTCGTTAAGCTTAAAAATAAGAAATGGCAAAATATAAAATACGAAAAAAATCAAGTAAACGTATGCAGGAGAGAAAAAGAAAAATGTATTCCGTCCACAAATATCCCACGCATGCTCAGTATGCCTTTAATGACAGACCATTTTTTTTATAATTAAAGTTTATAATGGAAATTATTTGTTTCGTGGTAATTAAATGGTAAATGAAATCAGATGCGATGGAGTATTATGCTTGCATTGCCGAATTATCACAAGTAAAAACGTTTATACAATTTAATACTTTATAGTGCTTTATAGAGTAGATAGAAACAAAAGTAATTAAATGAATGTAGATAAATTTGTGTCTGCGAGTAATGGCATTTAACAAAACACGTTAATTTATAATCTAAATAAGTTGGTAAGTGAAAGTTGTGTGTTTCGCGCATCGCACCAGATTTTATTATTATTATTATTAATATTTTCTAATGGATATTATTTTTTTAATCACTACTATCCCCCCCCCCCCCCCGGTGATCTCATACTGATAGTAAAGTATGTTGAATGATTTTAAATAATTGAAAACGGATTATATTTTTTTATTATCATCCAGAAAATACTGTTATTTCAGGTTTCAATCCATATCTATTTAGTTTTGACGTGTAATATGGCCATTCCTGGAAGATATGTCGTATTGAGATGGTATTATTGCAACGTTTCATCCGACCTCGTCCCTTGGCACTTGAGGGTTCTTGAACCTTCTGCCTTCTCCGGGAGTCATCTAAGTACAAATATCTCTCTCTCTCTCTCTCTCTCTCTCTATATATATATATATATATATATATATATATATATATATATTGTAAGATGTTCGTTACCAGATTAGATGACATGAAGTAATTTCGGGACATCAATCCTCACCAATGTAGGGGTATATATATGACGAGGACACTATTTCCGAAGCTATTGTTGTTTGGAAGGTATGCGGGTATTTCGAAAGTTAAATATTTACGTACATATATTTGCATTAGAAAACGCCGATGCTGGTATTTTTTATTTGTTTTTTAATTATTGTTTATGTCGCTTTCCCTTCCTTCCAGCATCAAGTTGAATTGGAATTATAATGAAAATTAATTTTTTTATTACTCAGTATAAAGAAATCATCGTGAATCCATGGAATAAAAGTTCTTTATTTCCATATAAATTGACTATTGTAAATAAATTTTATCGTAAAGGATATTATGTGTACTTTCTTAAGAGCCTATGCATCGTCGTTGATTGCCACTTCTTAAATGAACAGAACGGCTTTAATTCTGAACAATGGTGTCACTAAAGGCGTACTCCGCATGTGTGGGCTCAACGAGTTTCTGAATTATTATGAGATGACAGAATATTTTTCTTTTTTTCTCCTCTTTATGTTTTCTTTATTTTTATCATATCTCATATTTAGCCGTTTCTTATTTTTAGGCATAACATGAGACGGTTAATTTCTCCATACAAACAAAAACAAAGGTACTTTTTAGGAAACAAAAAACAAACAAAAAAGGCCCCTACCCTAAAAACAAAGCCCCCTCAGAACATTTTATTTAACTAAAAATGATACAAAATTTATTAAGTCATATCTCGGGCATATAAATAGATCAAATGCCCAGTTTGATCAAATTCGTTGAAACCGTTTTTGAGTAAATAAAAAATAACACGTGAAAATGATAAAAATTATACATTAACAGATCGAGATGCAGGCTCGCAAGTTTTAACTTATTGTAAGGTTTAACAAAAAAAAATAATTTTCGCAAAAAACCACCAACCAGCAAAAACACCAGTGTGCGGACGACATATGTAAATTGTAATGTGAAACATATGGTGTTCCGTACTACTAAGATGTCCGAGTACCATCTACGCTGGCCTCGAACCTTCCAGGTTGTTCTTATTACGACGGCATATAAGGAGTGGTGAGCTGGAGAATTAGTCTTGTTCTGGAGCTCAAATCATATTGTTACAATATGAAAAAATCTGGTGCGTGCGCGCAACACACAACTTTCACTTACCAACTTACTTAGATTAGAAATTAATGCGTTTTGTTAATTGCCACTTCTCAAATGAACAGAACGGCTTTAATTATGAAGATGGTCTGTCATTAAAGGCGTACTCCGCTTGCGCTCAACAAGTTTTATGAGTTGACTGAATATTTTTCTTTTTTTCTCCTCTATATGTTTCCTTGATTTTTATCATATCTCATATTTAGCCATTTCTTATTTTTAGGCAAAACGAGAGACAGATAATTTCTCCATATAAACAAATACAAAGGTACTTTATAGGAAAACAAAAGAGGTCCCTTCCCCATTTAAGCCCCCTCAGAACATTTAATAATGATAAAGCTTACCTGATATTAAAGAACGCCTAATTTTCATTAAACACCACGAATTTGATGAAAATCGTTGAAGCCGTTTTTGAAATCGAAAAAAAGGTAAAAAATGGTTAAAAGTTATGAAATAAAGTGCCCCCTCCGTTAAACCAATTTTGATGAAATGTTGGCTATCACATCTTTGGCATATACATACATCAAATTCCCAGTTTGATCAAAATCGTTAAAGCCGTTTTTGAGTAAATAAAAAAAACACGTGGAAATAATACAAAATGTATTAAGTAAAGTCCCCCCTCCGGTTGATCAATTTTGATGAAATGTTGGCTATCACATCTTTGGCATATACATACATTAAATACCCAGTTTAATCAAAATCGTTAAAACCGTTTTTGAATAAATAAAAAAAACACGTGAAAATGATACAAAATTTATTAAGTAAAGTCCCCCCTCCGGTTGATCAATTTTGATGAAATTTTTATAGTCATATCTCGGGCTTATAAATATATCAAATACCCAGTTTGATTAAAATCGTTGAAACAGTTTTTGAGTAAATAAAAAAAACACGTGAAAATGATACAAAATTTATTAAGTAAAGTCCCCCCCTCCGGTTGATCAATTTTGATGAAATTTTTACAGTCATATCTCGGGCATATAAATAGATCAAATACTCAGTTTAATCAAAATCGTTAGGGCCGTTTTGGAGGAAATCGAAAAAAACTTCAAAATTTATGAAATAAAGTACCCTCTCACTTTGAGCGATTTTGATGAAATTTTAGCTATCACATCGCGGGCATATACATACACCAAATACCCAATTTCATGTTCGCACGGTTTATTGTTTTTGAGGTAGTCTGTTCACACACACCATTTTGCGGGACTTGGTTATTTGGAATCAGGGGACCCCAAAACGTGTATTTCCGTTGAAAACCGGAAGTCGAAATTTTTCATGATTGCAATACTTCCACTTACTATATACTCGTATTTCATATATAGGTAAGTGAATGTAAAAACACGTCTATTTATAATCAAAGTATGTTGCTATGAAAGTTGTGTGTTGCTAGCTTCTCACCAGATTTTTTTTTCCACACGTCACAGTGTCGTATTGAGGCTGCTGTTGTATTTGAAGTTCTCTGGTACAAACGCCCGGAGGATATTGCCGATAGAAGACCAGATGGCCGGCAGAGGTGGAATGCACCCAGGTGGTTGCAAATCCAATTATAGACCCGGGATCCATCCCCCCCCTCCCCCTCCTTCCTCTATTTCATTTGCTCTATTTTCTTTTTCTCTTTTCCTCTCTCCTCTCTGCAGAACGGATGCCTCCCCCCCCTTATATAGGAGGGGGCTAGGCTATAAACTCCACCAAGAGAGCCAGCATGTAAAAAGTCTAGTAGGCCTTTTAATTAGCTGGATGCATTATAGGATGGATAGGTACATTACAGGTGGGGGGGGGGATTGGATTACTTACATGAAATAATCCACCATTTATCCTATTTAATTGATCCCATCGAGGCTTGAACAAGATGTGAATTTTTTATTTTGTTTTTTTTTCTCTCTCTCTCTCTCTCATCTATATCTTATAACCTGCACCTGTTTCGCTTTATTGGAATCAAGAGACTTACTGAACAGATCTGATAATCATTTTAACAAAAGAAATTACTATCACCTTTTAAGTATCATAGTATTTCACATTTATTAAAAGAAACTCAATCTTGACAAGATCGTCAATTGTTTAGCGGTTTAGTGTTATATACATAGATTTTATAAAATTTTGCTTATGTTTGTTTAATAAATAGTAAGGTTTGTTTGTTTAACGTCCATTTTTATGCTACTAATGCTAATCGGACGATGCTACAGTGGGAGTCCTAAATTTTGCCTATCCAGGTATAATTAGCATAGGGATCTTTTAACGAGTACCTGACATCGTACAGGCTCGGGACCTCCATTTTACGTCCTATCCGAGGGACGGCATAGCTAAGGATTTTTTACTCCCATTAAAAAATCCTAGGGCCACCGCTGGAATCGAACCCGCGATCTTTAGGATTGTAGGTTGCCATGCTAACCACAACACCACAGGTGACCCCTATAATAAATAGTATGTACAATAAATAAATAAAGAATTAACTTTTTTTTTTCATATTGTAACAATATTATTTGAGCTCCAGAACAAGACTAACTCTCCAGCCTATCACTCCTTATATGCCGTCGTAATAAGAACAACCTGGAAGGTTCGAGGCCAGCGTAGATGGTACTCGGACATCTTAGTAGTACGGAACACCATATGTTTCACTGGTGTTTTTGCTGGTTGGTGGTTTTTTGCGAAAATTATTTGTTTTTGTTAAACCTTACAATAAGTTAAAACTTGCGAGCCCGCATCTCGATCTGTTAATGTATATATAGCGATGCATACTTGCGTAACCGTTTGTTTGATTTAAAGTATTTAATATTTAAAGTTAGTATTTGTTCTCCTGAAAAATTTAATTTTCACAGATTCGCAACTTTACCATTGCGTCGACGATGTATGAAAAAAATAAGTTTTTTTGAAAAATTGTTGGGAAAAATTGAATCATGAAAACTTTTAATGAAAATTTTATTCTTCTTTTTCGATTTTTAACTTCGAATTAAATAGTGGTACATTAACCACACATTCATGCACTAAAACCTAAAAATATATAACATCATCTTCAGGGCTCTAATAAAATGCATTCAAGCTGACAAGCTTTTTCAAATGTGTAATGTTTTTTTTTTATAATTTTTGGTTTATTTGCTAAATTTCTTAATTTTTTTTTCTTCAATTGTTTATTTATTTATGCTTAACGCAATTTGCACCTGTACAGAAGCACATATAACAAATTGTAGAATGTGCAGACTTTATCAGTGATTTGTTTGATTTAATTGCTGTGGGCATATCCCTCGGCAATGGCCTTTTCAATCTTCTTTGGACGGGTAACTGGGAGGAAGAAAGAGAAGAAAGAACTGGGTTTGGATGGTTTTGAGTTGAACAGTGAAATGTATTTGTCATGAATGTATGATTTTACAGTCCGTATGTCGATGTCTTTGTGTTTTGTGTTGGTAGAAATATACCAAGAAGCATTTACATTTTTTGTACGAATTTTTTACAGTGTGGTTTGAATGTTGTTTTTGTTTACGTATTTAGTGGATCCTCCCAAAGTTCTGCACCGTAGATCCAAATAGGTTTTAGTACGGTGTATGTTAGTCTTTTGTTTCGTAAGTTAAGTGGTGATCTGTAGTCTAGGAGATCTTGACTTCTTAGTTTAGTATGTATGTTTCAAGTGAATCTTTTGTCCAAGTATAGTCCTAAGTAACGTACGTAGTTTTTAGAAGGCATTGATGTGTTATAAATTTTGATTGGTTAAAATGCTGACTTTCTTGTTGAGATTCTGATTACATTTTTTAAACATTTGTTATTTTCTCCTGATGGTAGATTTCTTGATTCTTGTAGTGAAATTAAATTTTATAGCCCTAATTCTATTAACCTAAACCTAGAAAAGTTATTTATTGAATCATACCGATCCAATTATGAATTGATTCAATTATTATTTAAAGTTTTGGACTTGTATATTCCGTACTGGATTGAAACTTAATCAAATTCACTTTTACTGGCTATACATTACTCCCTGCATCGATGGGCCCACGCAGTTGACTCAGACACACAGAGATAGGCGAGGCGATAAAACTATCTTCAAACAAAAAAAAAAACAAAAAAAAAAACAAAGCAAAGAGACGCGTGACAGATTGCAGCAAGACCTACCCAACCATTGTCTGCCATGTCCTTGTGTAGGTCGCTCCTTAGCGGGTTATCTGCTATTCGGAAGTGGGAAGGTCACTAGCTGAGGGGTATCCATGTAATCCATCCTGATCCTAAATACGAATATGGTTAAATAATATGAATATATCAAAATTTTCTAAGTTGTTACGTTAATTCAAATTGTAATCCTCTGTTGAGATATTTAAAAAATACTTGAAACTCGCTCTATCTTAATCTTCTTTATATTATATGTATACAAATCTCGTGTCGTGATGTTTGTCATGGGTAAAATCAGAAACTACTCAACCGGTCTTTGTAAAATTTGAGTTATTATGTGTAGTTTTGTCCAACTTAAATGATAGGATAATTTTTATCTGGATTATTGGTCTCAATATTTCTTATAATACAAATTAAATGCTTATTGTACTACAATTGAGTGTGATTATTTACAAGTTCTATAAATTTCCAACATATGGCGATGGAAGTTGATTTATTGACGCAACACTTAATTTTCTTTATATATTTGTGGTGGGTAAGCACCCATTAGCCAAATCCAATTTTTCCGGCTTGGGCTAGGAAAATCCGTGTTTTTCACATGAGCGATTATGTGTTGTCTAATCTATTTGTGTTAGGAAAAGAGAGGTTAGGTACGTTGGAGTGTTTGTTCCTGTACCAAAAATATGAAATGTTCATAATTACAGTTTCAATTTTATCGATGTCGCCTGCTGATTGAAATAAATTGCGACCTCTTCAGGCAAGGAAGGAAAAAGTATGGCATCGGGAATAATCCAGACGTTAATAGCCATATATTACTTAAATATACAGGGTGTTTTGGAATTGCACGGCACTATTTTAGGTACGTGTTCTCTAACACAAAATAAACAAAAAAGTTCATATTAACATGTATCTCAAACTCATTTATTAAACAGATATCAAAGGTTAAAGATTTATTATTACTATTTATTTATTATTATTACAACATTTAGAGTAAATGTTCAAAGGCGCCTCCGTTTTGTTGAATGCAACATTCAGCACGACGAATCCATGCTTCTCTGGCTCTTCGTATAGCATCAGGATGATGGTTGATAGTTACTGCGGCTTCCACGATCCGATTTCTTAGCTCTTCTTGCGTGTCAACTGCCGCAGAATAAACCATACCATCATCCAGCCCCACACAAAATAATCTAATGGCGTTAAATCCGGAGATCGTGGTGGCCATTTAACAGGTCCGTTTCGACCAACCCATCGGTCTCCATAAGTTGCATTTAAATAATCAGTGACACTATGAGAAAAGTGAGCTGGAGCACCGTCATGCATAAACCACAGCCTTTGCCTAATGCCTAGCGAAATATCTTCTAGAATATCATGCAGATTATTTTGCAAAAAATGCAAGTAAGATATACCTGACAGCCTAGGTGGCAAAAAGAAGGGGCCGATGATTTTGTCGCTTAGAAGTCCACACCAGACATTTAAAGAGAATGTATGTTGGTAATGTCCAACAGCAGTCGTATGAGGGTTTTCTTCGGCCCAAGTATGGGTATTTCGAAAATTAAGAATCCCGTTTCTTGTAAAGCAAGATTCATCAGTAACCAAAATGCAGTTCAGGAAGTTAGGATCTCGTGTGCATTGTCGAATTAACCACTGGGAGAAATTTCTGCGCTTGTTATAATTTTGTGGTAACAAATCTTGCCTACTTGATACGTGAAATGGATATAATTGTTGTTCGCGTAAAGTTCGCCATACGCTGCTAGAGGAAACATCGAAACGACGTGACAATCTTCTGGAACTAGTAGTAGGAGATAACTGAACAGCATCGAGTATTTCTTCTTCTACGTTTGCAGTTCGTCGAAATCGTTGTCGACCGGCGTTCACTCGTATAGGTTTTAGCGTACCATTATCCCTAAGACGTCTTTCAATGGCCTCAAACGTTTTACGAGTTGGTATTCTTCGGTTAGGAAATTTTTCACGATATCTTCGAACAGCAGCAGCACCGTTTGTATGTACCTCGCCATAAGTTAAAAGCATGTCTGTTTGTTCATCAAAAGTGAATAAATTTGTGGTATCTCCCATGATAATCATAAATTGAACTGTGTCACAAGATTCACTCACACTAAAGCACACAGAACTAGACAAACAGATGAACAACTACTGTCATTGCTTATCGTTCATTTGTTTATCAGGTAATTAAAACCTTTTATTTAGTATTAAACACGTTAAACGTTGTACAGTCAGTCTTAATGCAGTAAATAAATAATAAATCTTTAACCTTTGATATCTGTTTAATAAATGAGTTTGAGATATATGTTACTATGAACTTTTTTGTTTATTTTGTGTTAGAGAACACGTACCTAAAATAGTGCCTTGCAATTCCGAAACACCCTGTATATCGTATATATATTTCTCAGGGCTTTTTTTGTCGATACGTGATAACTTCCTTAATACTTCGTCAAATTTCATGAATGAGGCATCATTTTAAAGCTTTCCTTAACCGCTACAACGGAGAAATATACAAATTACTCATTCGCCTTCGATTGAGCGCATAAGCGCAAAAGCGGTTTTGCGAGAAAATCAAAATGATCTTAGAAGATTTTAAATGGTATCAATCATTTCAGGTTTTCAAGGAGAAAATTTTCGGTCATATACATTGTTTTTTATTAACCCTTTCGTTTGCGAGTTGTAAGCGAAAAACTGCAATTCTCAGCGACTATTTCAAAATGTTCGTAGGGCTTTTTCGAAGATGTCATTTTTTTCAGTTCGTCTAGACGAACACTTTTTGGTTGTATACACTTTTCCGATTGTCGCCGTCGTTTGTGAGTTACAAGCAAAAACATGCGATTTGAGCCAATAGAATCAGTGACATCTATGTTTGCGTTAAGCAAACCCACTAGCAAACAATCACAGATGACCATACCGTAACTTCAAACATAGTGTTCGAAGAGGTCCTGTAAACGCGTACATACGTAAATACCTTAAACTTATGTTTCAAAAAATAAATAATATACAATTTAAACAAATCTATTCTTTACTTCAACCCTCACCTATGCTCATGACGCACTAAATACCCACTATACTATACTAAATATACGGTGTGTAGGGAAGAGCGGGGTTGATTGACAACAGTTTTCACTATTTTTATTGTTGAGTCGTTCCTGTTAATATAATCCCAATGGGGCTGATACCACTGTAAACTCCAAGTATTAGAGTACTTCAAGTATTTTTTTCACAACATAATATTTAATACTAAGAACATAGAAAATTGAAGAATTTGTCAATCCAGACTATGCCAATTAACCCCCTACGTGGGGGTTGGCCTAGAAGTTGGGTTTGTTTAGCCATCTCATTCAAGTACTGCCTGACACATATTATTGTTATTAAAAGCTGCACTGTGATGGTATAATAATTTTGAATCTATCCCTTTTAAGGGAAAATAGAATGACATTAGAAGAAGATAGAAATTTAGACATTCGCCACTTTTTGCATAAGAAAAATTGCTCTCATCTTCCTCGCTGGAACTAAAGACAATTGGTAGTTTCACCTTTGATTATGTTAAGCTTGCTTTTGTGAATTGCTACTGCGCTAACAAACCCCAATGGAAGAGAGCCAACTAACCCCACAGGAGAGATAATATGAAAGATGGCTGCCAGGACAGGGGAGAACAATCAAACAAGAAACTGGTTAATCGAGAGGTTAGGTTTTTCAAAGGAGTTTGGGGCTATGTGAACAGTGTGTGAATCTGAGTCAAATGTTTTTCCATGTCTGTAAACCAAATTTACTGGAAATATAAAAATTTACTTACATGTTGTAAAATCAATCAATGAAGCACACTCTTCTCTACACTGTTAGCATAGGATTGAAAACTCAGGGCAGGACTCCCGAGGTCGAGCGGGTCACATGGTACAATGGTTGGGGCCATCACAACAGGTGTGTCGGAAACGATAAGCCAATGGCCAACCTACCCCATATGCCAACCAACCCCGCTCTCCCCTATATTCACCATAACCTTAGGTATTATTTATTTTTATTTCCTGCTCAAAATTGTTATGTTTTCATAATTTTTTTGCACCATCAATATTACCTTGATATTAACGCCTCACGGTGTACTCAACTCTTACGAGTAGTTGTTAAACATTTATATGTCTCTAATATAGAAAACCTTCAATTGTATTTTTCCTTAAGTTATTTTTCCATGTTCTTTGACTTCTGTGAAGTGACGAAACACAATAAATGAACAACTTCTGTTCCAAGACTTCTCGCACGCTCTAGCCACCTTTTTCGTGCACATTCTGTCTTGAGTAATCTTGATGCACTATTATGGTATAATAATTTTGAATCGGTTTTTAAAAGCTTTTAAGGGAAAATAGAATGACAATAGAAGAAGATAGAAGTTTAGACTGTCGTCACTTTCTGCATAGGAAATATTGCTCCCATCTTCCTCGCTGGAACTAAAGATAATTGATAGTTTCACCTTTGATTATGTTAAGCTTGCTTTTGTGAATTGCTACTGCGCCAAAAAAAAGGTGAAGAGAGCCAGCTAAAGCCACAGGAGAGATCATATGAAAGATGGCTGCCAGGACAGGGGAGAACAATCAAACAAGAAACTGGTTAGTCGAAAGGTTTGGTTTTTCAAAGGAGTTTGGGGCTAAGTGAACAGAATC
Source organism: Aelia acuminata (assembly GCA_911387785.2). Classification (NCBI taxonomy): domain Eukaryota; kingdom Metazoa; phylum Arthropoda; class Insecta; order Hemiptera; family Pentatomidae; genus Aelia; species Aelia acuminata. The sequence continues at coordinate 175,872,536 of OU426979.1, forward strand.
GGAGTCAAATGTTTTACCATGCCTTTAAACCAAATACACTGAAAATATAAAAATTTACTTACATGATATAAAATCAATCAATGAAGCGCACTCTTCACTACACTGTTAGCATCGGATTGAAAACTCAGGACCAGACTCCCGTGGTCGAACGGGTCACATGGTACAATGGTTGGGGCCTTCACAACAGGTGTGTCGGAAACAATAAGCCGACGGCCAACCTATCCCCTATGCCAACCAACCCCGCTCTCCCCTATTTTAATTAAAAGGGAATTAAGTAGGTTAGAGTGGGAATGCTTCGCACGGGTCAGCTAGATAAATTGACATTTAATTTAAACTCAGCGTATGATTGTGTAATTAAAATAAAATATCAGTTATTAGCTTGTGTAATAAAATAAAAGGAATTCTCCTAGAATTTTTTTGGGTCTTTGTATAATTATTACATAAAGAAACTGAAATAACTATGAATGAATATGGTAATAGCATTGAAATATAATGTTCGGTGGCTAGTTAAAATTAATTTGTAGAAGTGAGAGATAGTCAACTTCATATTTTGTTAGTTTTTAATAATTTTTTTTTCACTTAGTTGTCATGTGCCTTTCACTTCAAAAGCGTTGGATTTCCCCGTCATAAACCTTTGAAGTCGGCAAACTAACCCCCTACCACTACCTCTCACCTTATTATTTCCTTTAGTCTTAGTATCCACCTGGAATCAGTAGGTAAATATCAGATTCTATTTTATCTTGTTAACTTGCCACTTATTTTAATATTCATGTATACACCATCTTTTATATTATTATCAGTTCTGTAATGTATCCATTTATTGTCACCCTCTAGCATAGATACTCATATATTTGTTTTCTTTTAGCCCTGATGAAGATCCACAAGCTGGATCGAAACGTTGGTTTACCACAATAAAATCATTGTAAACTGAAAATCCTGACTATCATTCACCTAACCTATTAAAATTAATTTGAAGATTTTCAAATTTTCGTGATTCTTATCACTTTTTTGTAATTTTTTTCCGGATGTGTGAGCACCGAATGTGAATCGTTAATTTGTATGTGTATTTAAATCTTCTCATTTCTTCTATCTTTATCTCCATTGTGTTGGAATATTATACCATGGCGTTGTTTTTCTGTTTTTTTTTTTTTTAAACTTGGAGTTTTTTATATTGTTTGGCTCAGAAAATTCTTTCAATTGAATTGACAAGATAGCTATTGGACGGATGGGAGTGGTCTGACATCACATCCTCCGTCCATTCATCGGCAGTAAACTTTTTATTACTATCATTAGGTATATATGTTCACGTTTTTATTTATTTTTCTTACATATTTTATGATTATCATTTTAGCTTTATAGCTTCGACTGGAATAATATTACTCACAAATCAAAAAAAAAAAATGTATATACTTAAACAGTTATTTCTACAAAGGTTGTTTAAGGAGGCAATAACAATAACTCGGCAATATGCGACTTAATTGTATTTTTTTTTATTTTATTCGTTCGAACAGAAGGTGTTAAAGAAAGAAAAAAAAGAAAAAAAGGCAAAACACATATAACTTTCCGATCGGTCTAAATCTGGCTGAGAACTTATTTTAAATGCTCCGTTGAAACAAATAAAAGTTATGAGAAATAGTTATGAAATGATAAGCCCTCATGTCAAAATGAAAAGAGGGACATCAAACAAACGACTGAAAATACTCTAATCAATATTTTCCAAATCATCAAAATTGAAAATCAGACAATATCTCAGTACATACACATACTTACTGTGACATATATTGTCATACAAAAAAGACACACAAAAACTACAAACCTTCCAATCCAAAACTTTACGACTAATAACGAATGCTTCATTGTACGTTAATAAAAATAATAAAACACTATACCAGGTGTGTAAATATGAAACCGGAATTTTTCAAATAGCAAATAAGAGTTGATTGTGTAAAAATGATACATACTTTTTTATTCGAAGTACTGTCCTTCGCTATCTATGCATTTTCCCCATCATTCAGGCAATTTGTGGATTCCCTGCCAAAATAATGCTTCCTCTTCTGAGTCAAACCAATCACTTAACCAATTTCGTACATTTTCATAAGAAGTGAAGCGCTGCTCAGCTAGTGCGAGTTCCATCGATGCAAATTGGTGGTAATCGGATGGGACCAAATCTGGTGGATAAGCCGCATGCGGAAGAATTTACCAACCAAACACTTGGATCGTTTCCTTGCTCCGTTTAGCCGAATGTGATGGGGCATTGTCATGGAGCAAGATCACTTTGTGTGTCCTTTCTTGATATTTGGGACTTTATGGCGCAAATCATTATTCAAATTTATCATCTGTTGTAGGTAGCGTTCCGTATTAACAGTTTCCCCAGGTTTCAGCTGCTCATAGTAGGTAACACCCATCTGATCACACCAGACACAGAGCATTTTCTTCCTCCCCAAGCGATGCCGATAGTTCACCAGGAGTTACCCAGGATTTTTTACGCTTAGGATTCTCGAAGTAAATTCACTTTTCATCACCAGTAACAATTTGATGAAGAAATGACTTTTTTTCTGTACCTGGCGAGCTGCATTTGCCATGAGGTTTTTCGAGCTTCCTGCTGCCTGTCATTCAGTTGGTGAGGTACCCATTTTCCGACCTTCTGGATCTGGTGTCACATGTAATAATTGTCCAACAAACGCTTCCGAATCAGCGTTTTCAAAGTTTTTTTTTTGTGGTTTTCCACGGTCTTTGTTTCTTTTATCGAAATCCATCTTTAAATTTTTTGAACAAATCGAAACATTGAGATTTGCCAAGGGCATGCTCCCCGTAAGCTTCAACAAGCATCCTATGTGATAATGCTCCAATTTTTTTCAGAAGGAAACGGAAAATAAATGGTGTCCGCAAATCTTGATTTGTTGGCACAAAAGTCGACATGTTCAACGCCACTAAAAACACGGTTATAGAATGAAACTGATGTTGGTATCACTTGGATCTCTTTATTACATGTAGGCAAAAGCAGATAACACCGCTGACGGATTAGTTAGAAGATTATATTGACGGCTAACTCCTATCATTGGCGAATTCCGGTTTCATATTTACACACCTGGTATACCGACTTACAATTACCAACTATCGACAAACAAATAAGAGCCCTCTATTCTGACCTTTATATCAAATTGAACGGACATAACAACAGAATTATTAATGATATACCCACGACTGATTATAAGGTGACTGAAAAGGAGTTGGATGAGAGACCTCTCCTGAAACAAGACCGGGATAATGTGCTGCCTGGCACTTTCTTCCCTCATGCCTAAAATGCCAACATAACAGGAGATTATATATCTCATTTGATGATTATTGCTTTGTTGCGATAAGTGCGAATAAAAGTATAAGCACAAAAAAAATCTTTTGGAAAACGGAAATAAAAAAATAAAAAAATGGAATATGCAAGCAACTTTTTCTGATTGAAAATTTTTTCTAGATGATTTGATCGTATAACTTACAAGCGATTCGACCAGATATTAACAATATAATTAAAAGCATCCATTTTATTTGCAAGAAATGTGCCCTTGATATGCCTCACGACACCTAAGTGTTCTACGATTTTAATAGAATGAGTGACACCTTAAAATCTGTCTAAGTCGAAACGCTTATATCCTTGTGGAGAGTCTCGTTTGAAACGTAGAGTGGTGAGTTCATAATTATTATATTCTTAATTAATATATTCAATAGTATTCATAATAATTTTTGAGATTGAAACGTTTCTATTTATTTAATACATAGATATCAGTTTGATTATAACTATTTGGATTAATAAAAATCCAAGTAGGTAAGTCTCATATGTGAAAAAAAGGCTTCGTTTTCTGATTTTTCCAATTATTGCAGATCATATTTTGATTTTTCGAATAAAAGGAACATGGTTATTGTGTTATTTTTATATCAATTGAAAAAGTTTGGTTGCAATTGTGGTCCTATAATTTTCCTTAGTCCAAGTTTTATATCAATGGATACATAGTCAATTTAAGGACACTAATGATGGGCAATGTTAGAAATTTAAATACAAAAAATATTGATTAAAACTTCTAGCAAACCAAATTCAGTTTTATTTTTTTTTATATCTCAAAATGTGATTTGACATTGAAATGTCCTCAAAATCTATAAATAATTATGAAGCTAGATTATAATATATATTACTAGGTTTTTAATTCTGGATTAATGTATCATATTAGCATGGATCATTTCGTTTTTAGAAGTTCATTAATGAATTTCATTAGTTATTCCAAAATATTTTCATATGATAGAGAACGGACTACAAATAAATGAATTACTCATTATTAATTAATAAATGAACTCTCTTTATTGGAATAACTTATTTTTCGATTATTGTTGGTTTGTCTTAATGTCTATTTGTGCCACTAAGGCTAATCGGACGATGCTTCAGTAGTCCTAAATTTTGACTACCCAGGTATTATTAGGATAGTGATCTTTAACGACTACCTGACATCGTACAGGCTCGGGACCTCCTTTTTACGTCCTATCCGAGGGACGGCATAAACAAGGATTTTTTACTCCCATTAAAAAATCCTAGGGCCACCCTGGGACGCGAACCCGCGACTTTTAGTATAGTATTTTTCTATGCACTACACCACAGGTGACCCCTTTTCGATAATTGATTATTACTTTGTTGGGATAACGGAAACAAACTGTCTTTCGTTACAAGAATAAATATTGATTCGAATAATGCCGAACTCCGAATTATATTGGTATATGAATCATAAATATTAAAATTATTGTAAATTAGAAAATAAATGTTCAAATAATCTAGTACTATATTAAAATTACATGCTCTTTGTTAATATCGCTAATTTGTATTGCAATCGAAAAAATATTACAATAAATTAATTTTTTATCTCTTTACAGCTGCAACTCGTAAGTTTTAGTTATGATTATTGTATTATTGTTTTTATTATTTATTGTATTATTATTGTACAGACGAGTCAGATACTTAATTGCAGACCTTACTCTATATTATAGTCTATATAGACCATTTTAAGTAACATTTTTGAAGAAATTAAGATTTTCGTAGGAATGAACACGTTATTTTTTCATTTAAACATATGCAGCTTGTTTTCTTTATTTTGAATAACCAAACCACAGCATAAAACGAAAAAAAAAAAATGCTTAATTTTATCGCGGAATCGAATAGAACCAACAACTTAAAAGCTAATTTTCTTTTTCGACTTCGATTTTTTTGTTACATAACATATTCATCCACTAAGCTATTCAAATGTGCGGTGATTTTCAAGCTAGATTTGAATTTAATTTTTCTATGCCACAATTTTATATGTCTAAAGTATGGCAAATCTAAGGCAAGATATGTCCCTTTCACTAAGTGTAATATCAAATTTTTCTTTGAATAATACAATATAAATTTTTATTTTTTTCAAGATCCACAAAATAAAAAATAGTGAAATCTGACAACTTTTTCTAAATAACAACAGAATTGATAAATTCAGAATTGTTGTCGATTTATTTATTTGTTTCATAAACAGCTGTTCGATTTCATTATTTCAATTTTGTATTTTGGTGCGGTTGCATTGTTAGTGCCAATAACACATTGTTGCAAAAATACAATAACTTTATTTCCACTCAACCAAGTGACGACAATAACGTATGTTGTATGTATTGTTAATTTATTGGTTCGTATTTAAGTATTCATTTTGTTTTTATTATATTTTTTTTTTTTCAAACTAATTTCTGATATTGATCAAAGTTATTTTGCTTAATCTTCATCTAATTTTTTTTCAACTTTAATTTAGGGTAGTTTGATTGATAGTTTTTGAAATCTTCTAGCTGTTGAAGCTACAAGTGTTTTTGTTTCATTCATTTTTCAATTTTAATTTATTTTTTAAATAATTTTTGTAAATAATAAAAATGATTGTAATTGTGATAATAAATAGTATATATGCCCCATACGTAATGCTTTTAGATTTGCGTTGTTGAGGCATATGAAATTATGGCAAAAAAAATGAAATTCAAATCTGACAGATCAACTGTTGCCAAATCACCACAGAATGGAATAGATCAATGGATGTACATTTTAAGTAACAAAAAAAATCGAAGTCAAGAAAATTAGCTTTAAATTTCTTAGTTCACTGTTTGATTCTGGTTTACAAAATCAGCAGTTTTTTAGTTTTATGCTGTGGTTTAGTTATTTAAAATAACAAAACCAAACTATTTTTAAATGAGTAAATTATGTGTTTATTCCGACGGAAAACTTAATTTCTTAAAAAAAAAATTTAACATATTCATACTCTATGGTCTTTCATTACGTTTGGGCAAAAGGGCTTAAGTCATAAAAAAATTTTTTGTCTAGTCTTCTTAAAATTCCTAATTGACTATAATTTATTCGTTATTCATAATTTATTACAGTCTCTGTTGAAAGAATATAGTTTCATTTATTATTCTGGAATAAAGAAATACAATCAGAAAGAATTTATAATAGCTTGGTAAATCGTTGTTTAAGCTTCACATTCAATGACTTAACCCCTTTTTACCAAACACCAGTGAATTATCTTAATAATTTTGACTCTTTTTAAATAACATTTATATTTTTTAATTCATTGTTGTTTTGTGGACTCTTTTCGATGAATCAACTATTTACAATCTAACCTCAAATTATAAGTCAAGTTATCTGTCTAAACGTTCGTAAATTTTATAAGCATTTAAGAAACATGTGCCAAATATATTTTCATATGATGTAGCTGGAAGAACAAAACAATTTTTCTTTGTTTTTTAGGTTTTTTATTACGGTAGGTTTGTTCCAACTTGCAGTTCAACTAGGTTGAGGAATAGTTTCGAATGCACAGTGCGCCTTAAAACTATCAGACCAGTGTTCCAACATGAGCTAAACTACGTTTCGAACGGTAAAACCAATCAAACTTCAATCAAGACAGTAGCGGTAGGAACATGCGCATTAGTTCAACTATTAACCGTTGCAGTTAGTCCAGGACTGTTTGTTGGAACAAACCTAATATTATCCATAACTTGAGTTATGTTCTAATTTGACATATGATCCACACATATCGTCTGGAATATAAGTATTTATGAATCACATAAAATAAAAAAATATTATTGCTTTGATATTTGAGTTTTTAATGATTTATAAGAAAATGTAATGCTATTTTATAATGATTTGTTGACAACATAACTACAATTCTCTTTGATCGTGCTTATTTTTCTTTAAAAAATATACATTGATGTTTAAAAAATAGATGTGCGCATACGCGTTTTTTCATAATGTATATTAGTATAATTAGATCATTTGAATTTAATAATTCCTCAAAAGGTTGAAATTGTATAGATTTTTTTCGTTATTGTAGATCTTTTTTTTTTTTTTTTTTTTTTTTTTTTTTTTTTTTTAAATGTGACGTTAGCTTTACTATTTCAATATATTTTCGAAGAAAGTAATGTGTGAGGATAATCAGAGTAAGAACTCTAAATTTATTTAAATTTACATTTTTTTTTTTTTAATGGAAATTAAAATATTTTATCCCAGTTAATTTATAGTTGGATTATAAAAATCATAAAACGATCATTGATTAAACTTTTGATTTTATCTTATAACTCATCTAATATTTAATAACTCATTGTGAACCCATATTTTTTTTTTAAATACGAATATAAATTTTTTACCAAAAAAAAAGAGGGACAATTTTTATCAGTTGGATAACTGATAGCAATGGCGCAGCCAAGGCGGGGGTGGGGTTGAATCCCCTCCCCAGACGACAGAAAAAACGTATTTTTTAAATTTAATACCGAATTATATTTAAATTTTAAGAAGAACTTTTCCATTCTGTTTCGCCACATTGCCAAATAAAATAATTGTCCGTTTTGCATTTGACAAATGTAGTGGGATATTTTTTTCTGCTATTGAATAAAAAGATTTAAACTTAAAATAAAAACATTTTTTTTTTCTTTTACAGTTAGAATCTAACTGTGGCAGTTTGGATTTTAACATAAATCTCATTTAACTGTTGCTGCCGTTTATCATCTTTGGATTCGGGGTTCCGTCCTGGAATAGATATATTCTTTCTGTTCAGTTTCTTTATTTTTTTTAAACAGCCAAAAATTGGTTTGAGTTTTTACAAAGATGTGACATGGTAAAAAATAAAAAAATTAAAAAAAATAAATAAATAAAATAAAAATGCTAAAAATTGTAAGACTACTTTTGAATTCTTAGTCAATTCCCTACTGCCAAGGCACTTGGGATAAATTTTATTATTTAGGGATCAGGATCCTAGTTTACTAATTCATTCTATATATGAATCAGGTCTTGAAACCAATGACATATTTTTTAATATTTTATTTCATTTTTTATAGGATATGTGGAAATGGATCTGAAATACTAAGGTTTTAGAAATTTTTTAAAACGGAATAATCATTTCTGGTTACCAGCTGTTTAAAGTTCTAGTAGTAAATTAAGAAATGGATGAAACCCTATCATCAGCGTTTAACAACAATGGAAGTAACACCTCTTCAAATAGTTTCGATGATGTGAACACCCCGGAGGGCAGCGCTTTCGACGCAGACCAAGGATATAAAAATATTAACAAAACCGATGAATCTAGTTGTGAAAAAATGGCGACAGGGAGCCTCAACGGCGATTGGAACGGGCTGTGCGGCGCTGATGAATCGACCTCGAGACCCATCATCAGCGTCCGCAAGACCGAGGAACTATTCGCGATGGCTGACGGCGCTGACGATACAGCGAGAGTTGAAGAGTCAGCAATAGCGGTCAGCCTAGAACCGGTCAAAGGGTCATCTCTCCCGCAGATAGACAACATCCTGAGGAACATTGGATCGGAAGTCGTTGCCTATCCAGTCAACCCTTTGAGGAGATCGATGCCCCTGGTGGAACATTGTCCAGAACTGAAGCAAAGGAAATCGGACGTGAATCTGCCTCATAAAATAAAATTACCAGATTCCATTACCGTGACGAAGAAGACACCGATAAAGAAGAGCATCGCGGAAATGTTAGTGAATCGCGATATCACCGTCTCCACCGTGGGTTCTGACTCGAGGAAGTCCATCAGCAGCTCGCACCCTCCGAAGACGAGTAGGCTCCCCACGGTGGACCTGACCAAGGAGTCGGACCACCCGAGGAGGTCGGCGAGCAGGCTGTCGAGGCGGTCCCGCGGGACGTACCTCTGCCAGATCTGCGACAAGACGTTCGGCCTGCCGCAGGAGCTGGCGCAGCACATGGCATGCCACCGACTGGCGCCGCAGAGGGTGGAGTGCAAGGAGTGCACTGCGCAGTACTCTACGCAGGCGGAACTGGAGCGGCACAGGAGGCAGTACCACCGGCCGCCCCCGGACATGGCCATCCCGATCGTGGACCTGGAGCAGGGCGGGGTGCTGAGCAAGCTGAGCGGGCTGGGAGTGCGGTGGGTGATCCCCTTGGCCCAGCTGCACGCGGGGGGCGGGGGCGGATCCTTCGGGCTCCCGGTGGTGGCCGTGGGGTCCGCCTCCAACCCGGCCCTCTGCGACATCGGCCTCCTCGGCGCCTCCAACATCCTCCCGCTCGGGCCGCTCAAGGCCATCGGCTTCAACTCTCCCAGCTGATGGCAATATCTTGGCTCGGGCAGGATCTTAATTTTATTAAAAATCAATATCACTAAGAGTGAAAATATGCTACACTTTTTTAATTTTAAATATAGACTTTTATTCACGATTTTTTGTTTATTTATTTATTTTTCTTTAACTTTGAGATAATACTAGGTTGTTACAAAAGTCCTTGTTCACAATTTTATTCAAATGTGAGTACAAAATTTACAAATCAAATTTATTCTTCAAAATAATTTTCATTTTGCCATCATTTTCAACTACTTTAACCCATCTTTCAGCCAAAAGGTTCATCTTCAAGGCTTGTATTCCCAGAATTAAACCGCCTGAACCAAAATGCGGCCGTGTTTCGATGCACCACAGTTTCCCCTTCCACTGCACAAATTTCCTCGGCTGAGGCCTTTGCACTAAAACCTTTTTTCCAATAATGCCTAAGAAGGCCGCGGATGACAAATTTTTCTTCCGACATTTCTAGTGAAATTTAATAAACTGAATGAAAGGCAGGGACATTTGGCGTACATAGATAATTAGAGGATTAGTTAATGTAAACATTGACATAAGAATTGTATTCGTCAGAGATTAAATAAGGATTAAATTAGAGACCTCAATGTAAACAACTTGATATGCACAAGGACTTTTGTAACAACCTAGTATATAATATAAATAATAAGATTAAGCAAACAAAAAAAAAAAAAAAAAAGAAACATATGGTTTGGAATAATTCCAGACCTTTTTTTGGAACGAACTAACTGTTGGAACAAACTGTCATAGCACATGTTTGTGACTACTACGTTTGAATACCATCTACGCCGGCCCACGATGTTATAGACTGTTCTCCTTACGACTGTCTCTTATAAGGAGCGATGGCCTGCAGATTTAGTCTTGTTCTCTTAAGTAATCAAGCCGAAGTCACATTGTTATTTCTGTTTTACAAAGTGATAATTATTGTAACCTGTTATAAATTTGTGTTTTTATAATTTTTCGTGGCATTGGAACGTTATTTTTTTTTAATAAAAATTACTTAACCCATATAAGTGATACTATTTGATTAATGAAATATTAGCAACGTATCTTTCACTTAATTTTTATTTATTGTCTTATAACTTTACATCGTTGAATTTTCGGGGTTGGGTCCTCAATTCTCAAAACATTTATTTCTCATTCATATGATTAAAAGTCATGTTGTTAAGTAAGTAATATTAAAAATTATATTTAAATAATTTATTTTTTAAAGAGAAAAGATTTGGCTCCGCGGGTAGTCGAACGCGGATCTCCCGCGTGACATGCGCGGATGCTAACCACCGCACCACAGAGCTCGGCTCCAAGCAGAGCCAATCCTTCCTCTTCACTGGTACCTACTCCCCACCAACAATTCTAGTTAATCCTTAGCTTTGTAGCTTTTGTTTTTATATTGAAATTTCGATGTTTTTTTTTTTTACTTTCACTTACCTATATATGAAATATATAGTAAGTGCAAGTATTGCGATCGTGAAAAATTTCGACTTCCGGTGTTCAACGGAAATACACGTTTTGGGGGCCCCTGAGTCGAAATGACCAAGTCCCGCGAAATGGTCTGTGTGTCTGTTTGTCTGTGTGTCTGTGTGAACAGACTAGCTCAAAAACTATAAACCGTGCGATCCTGAAATTGGGTATTTAGTGTAGGTATATGCCCGCGATGTGACAGCATAAATTTCATCAAAATTACTTAAAGGGTACTTTACTTAATAACCTTTTTGGTTTTTTTCGATTTTCTCAAAAACGGCTCAAACGATTTTGATTCTAAGTAAGTTGGTAAGTGAAAGTTGTGTGTTGCGCGCACGCACCAGATTTTTTTTTCTAAAATTATAAATTTTATATTAGTCCTCAAAAAAATTTTTTTTTTCAAATTTAATTTTTCTGATTTTTTAACACTACTAGTAACCTGACCGTTGGAGCGAAATGAGTTGATATATTCACCATAGAATCTGAAATTCTTATTGGCCATGCCTAGATTTGAACTACTTCCTCGATTGATTCAACATGCGCTACCTTATTACCGAATTACGACCATTAGAGGAAGACTTGGGCAGAGTGAGAACTGTTCCCATAGCCTCTGGTTAGGTAAGGGGAGTTACAAAAGATGGGTTACAATTAATAAGTCGTCGAGTGTAGCTGCAGGGAGTTATGTAAGCGCTGCGGTGCAGAGATGTGGGTTAGTGCTGGTGGCTTGTGATTAATGTTCCCTAGCAGATAGCTATCCCCTACTCTTATCTCTCATCTCTTATCGCTTATTAAATCTCCGTTTTAAATGAGCATTTAAGTCTCTCTATTCATTAGCGAGTCCGTCTTAGTTTTGATGGATGGCTCGAATAGAGAAGACTAGGGGGGAGCGGGAAAAAGCCAATAAAGCACCTAACGACTTGTTATTGTTTCGTATTTTTTATTAGGCGTTAGTTATTGAAGTCAAAATTTCGATGCTTCTACATCCTAAAGGTGTACCTCTGGGCTGTAATGATATAAAACTATTGTGACTATCGATAGTTTTTTTAAGTATCGACAGTAGGGGAGAGCGGGGTTGGTTGGCATAAGGGGTAGGTTGGCCATCGGCTTATAGTTTCCGTCGCACCTGTTGTGAAGGCCCCACCATTGTACCATGTCACCCGACCGACCTCGGAAGTCTTGTTCTGAGTTTTCAATCCGATGCTAACAGTGTAGAGAAGTGTGTGCTTCATTGATTGATTTTTCAACATGTAAGTAAATTTTTATATTTTCAGTAAATTTGGTTTAAAGGCATGGTGAAACATTTGACTCCGATTCTGTTCACATAGCCCCAAACTCCTTTGAAAAACCTAACCTTTCGAGTAACCAGTTTCTTGTTTGATTGTTCTCCCCTGTGCTGGCAGCCATCTTTCATATGATCTCTCCTGTGGGGTTAGTTGGCTCTCTTCAATTGGGTTTTGTTGGCGCAGTAGCAATTCACAAAGTAAACATAAACAAAGGTGAAACCACCAATTGTGTTTAGTTTCAGCAAGGAGGATGAGAGCAATTTTTCTTATGCAGAAAGTGACGACAGTCTAAATTTCTATCTTCTTTTATCGTCATTCTATTTTCCCTTAAAAGCTGTTAAAAACCGATTCAAAATTATTATACCATTATAGTGCAGCTTTTGATAACAATGATATGTGTCAGGCAGTACTTAAATGAGATGGCTAAACAACCTCATCTTCTAGGCCAACCTGCCCCACCTTGGGGGGGGGGGTAAATTGGCATACTCTGGATTGACGAATTCTTCAATTTTCTATGATCTTAGAATTAAATATTATGTGGTGAAAAAAATACTTGAAGTACTCTAATACTTGGAGTTTACAGTGGTATCAGCCCTATTGGGATTATATTAACAGGAACGAATCGACAATCAAAAAAGTGAAGACTGTTGCCAACCAACCCCGCTCTCCCCTACTATCGAAAACAGTGTTCTTAAAAAATAAAGTTATATACTTTGCCTCTAAGCATTGATTTGATAAATAATTCATGGAAAATAAAAATAAACTAAATGTAACAGTTTAATTCTGTTTATGTTGTTAGTTTGTTCGTTTAACGTCCCTTTATGATACTCGTACTAAGGCTAATCGGACGATGCTACAGTGGGAGTCCTAAATTTTGCCTATCCCAGGTATAATTAGGATATGGATCTTTAACGAGTACCTGACATCGTAAAGCCTCGGGACCTCCATTTTGCGTCCTATCCGAGGGACGGCATAGCTAAGGATTTCTTACTCCGTTTTAAATTCTCCTAGGGCCACCACGGGACGCGAACCCTCGATCTTAAGTATAGTAGGATGCCATGCTAACCTACTACACCGCAGGTGACCCCCGTGTTATTTATGTTTCTAACAAAAATTATTTGTTATATAGAGTTATATATTTGTTTTCATAGAGTAGATAAAATCTATAAAAAAAATAATTCACGCAAAAAATGTAAGAAAAATTAAATGGTTTGCCCATAAATGTCATCATAAACTTGATGGAATAATATATTGGGTTGTAAAAAAAGTTCGTAGCGTTTTTTAAGAATATATTTAATTAAAAATTTCAGATACATGTAAATATTTTTAATCAATGATATATGACCCATTTTGATCTATAACTTGTTTCCATCTTTCAGGTAATTTTGTTATTCCGTCCTCCCAGAACTGTTCAGTTTTCTGCGCGATGAACTCTTCTATGTGCTTTTTACAGTCCTCGAGCGAGTTATATTGTTTCCCGTTGAGGGAGTTTCGGAGAGACCGGAATAAGTGGTATTCTGTTGGGACAAGATCTGGTGAATAGGGTGGGTGGGTTATCACATCCCAGCCAAACTCCAACAATTTCTGCCGAGCCTGTAAAGATACGTGAGGACGGGCGTTGTCCTGGTGAAAAACAATGCCTTTGCGATTAGCCAATGCTGGACGCTTTTGCTCAACCGCTGCCTTTAATCTTTCCAACTGGGAACAGTATACTGCCAGTATACTGAATTTGTTCGTCATCAACAGTTGAAGGACGACCAGAGCGCTTGGCGTCTTCCAACTCAAAATTTCCGGTTCCGAACCGAGCAAACCACTTACAGACGGTGCTTTCCCCTACGGCGTCATCTCCATACACGCTGCAAATTTTGTTGACCGTCTGTGCAGCGGATTTTCCTTTTCGGAAATAAAATAGCATTATATGGCGAAAATGAATTTTTTCCTCCTGCATTTTGAACTAACACATTACACTTGAACAATAGAAGATCCCGGTTGAAACTGATGCATAACAGAAGGTTATCTAATCCCTTTTTAGGATATGTAAACATTATTGACCATGTAAATAGGATTAACAAACACATAAATGATTAAATTAAAATAATGAAAAACGCTACGAACTTTTTTTACAACCCAATAAAAACAAAATAACTGAATGCCTGCCAGCCCCTTCCTTTGAAAATTATTTGGTTAATGGCATAGGAACAAAACCACAGTTTTTGTATCAAATTATTTCCGACCTCTGTAACAACGTCCTTTTTTCTTCGAAAATTCAGATACCTTCCAGGATTGCGTTCCGAATGTTGTCATGTCAAATCAACTACTTCAATAATTGGGAATCCTGGTTGCATGGTATAACTTTCCCCGAACTACAGTTTCTTTGACCTTTTGATAAAGTCTTTATTGTTTGCAGTTACGGCTAAGCTTAAAACTGATAAAAATTATTTCAAGGTGTAATGGGACCAATCCTCTATTCACAGAAATGTTCATCTTGTTCCCTAATATAAAAAAGGAAAGAAAAAAGAGCAAATTGAAACGTGTTTTATAGCTCCAATCGTTCCAAATGAAAAATTTCAATATTCTACCACCCCCCCCCCCCACTGTCATTGATGGTATCGATAGTTATATGTCCGATACTATAGTTTCCATCACTACTGGGCTCTTCTCTTTACTCTTATTTCTAATCTGTAAAAATGTTACGTTTTTATTTTGTTTTATTGGTATGCTGCGCATTGCATCATTCCCATAGAATTAGTTAGCATTTTGGGCATTGGCGTCCGCAGTTGGGGCAGGTTTTGGGAAAAAAAAACAAAATGTATTATTGAAAATATGTTTAGAATTTTTGTTGGAGCAGTTGAAACAAACTGTTCTAGTATATGTTAGTGACTGTTAGAGAACCTTCTACGCTTATCGGGATCCTTCTAGACTGTTCTAATTCAGACTAAATATAAGGAGCGATCGACTGGAAAGTTAGTCTTCCTCTAACTTTGTGTCGTAACAAGTTGATACTTTTTGCAACATTGTTAATTTTTTGAGTTTTTGTTTTTGTTGTTGTTTGTTTAACGTCCCTTTATGCTACTTAGGGTAATTGGACGATGCCACAGTGGGATTCCTAAATTTTGTGTATCAAGGTATAATCAGGATATGGATATTTAACGAGTACCTGGAATCGTACAGGCACGGGACCTCAATTTTAAATCCGAGGGACAGCATAGCCATGAATTTTTTACTTTTATTAAAAAATCCTAGGGACACTGCGGGAAGCGAACCCGCGGCCCTTAGTATTGTAGGTGGCCATGGTAACCACACACCACACGTGACCCCTTATTTTTGAGTTGTTTTTGTTTGTCTACAATTGTTAGTTATAATTTTTTGTTAATACAATTTATTTAAACCCTCATAAGTTTTACATTATTATGTAAACAAATGTTTTAATTTTCAAATATCAATATTTTTTATTTAAAAAAATTAATTGAGCCTTATACAGTAAGAATATCTCCATCCTCCTCCACCAGCCTGTCTCGCTCACTTGCGAGAACGCCATCGCTTCTATATACAACTGTAGCCCCTCTAACAAAGTTCATTCATCGATTTCATCCAAATACCTATAAAATAATGCTCATAGAATTTCATTAGTATTGGTCAAACGGATATTCAAATATACGTATGTAAATGTGGAAAAATGTGTGAAGTTGAGGAATGGCGTTGAAATATTATCGAAACACGTCAATTTCTAATCTGGGTAAGTTCGTAAGTGAAATGTGTGTGTTGCGCGCAACGCACCAGATTTTTTATTTACCCGATTCCCTTTTTATGAAAAAAAAAAATTGATGCGTTTCTAATTTTAGAGTTCTCTTATATCCGATCGAATACGATGTGTATTGCTAATGTTTTATTTTTTCTAAGTGTCTTTACTTTGTGTCCTTACCCTGGAAAAGATAATCCGCCGAACGTTCAGTACCCGTATATACTACGAACAGCTATTTACACTGAAACGTGAATTCGAGCGAACAATGATTTCTGCCCGCTTCTATAAAGATTAACACAACAATTTTCATTACAATGACGTCTGACGTGGAACTAGTTGCTGTTCTGACTGATTATGGATAAAAACAACGACAGAAATATACTAGAAGAAGGTTTAAAAAGCTTATCTTAACTAACTCAAAAGCGACACTAGCGCTATCCCCAGATAAATTACGAACACTTTTGGACAGGTTGTACGAGGGTGAGCTTCGCATAGTGTGAAGAATGTTCCTACCATACAGTAAGTCCTGGGAAGGTGCGTCGAATGCTATCGATCATGCTTGGATACCTAACCCAGCGGAGGTTGCCAGCGGAAACACATGGGATGTTATCAACCCTTTGGCGTTGCGCCGATTACCACAACTAACACACAAAGTGCCTTTGGAGTACAAGAAGCAAACAGGTATAGCAAGCTACGGCACACCGCACGTCCCGTTAGGACCCGGTACACACACACACCCTCAGACAGACAGAAATGTATTAGCATAGAATGAATTATGTATTATCTATTTAGCGTGCTCTGAGGTGTCCTCGAGGGACCATCAGTCTCTGTCGCCTTGTTGTGGGCTTCCTCTAGGTCAGGGGGTCCTTGATCCTAACCTCAACCACCTTAATATTATCTACTATTTATTATTTATATTCTTTATATTATCTTTATTGTTATTATACATACCTTATACCTATTTACAAAATAATGGATATTAAAAAAAATAAATAATTTGCTTTGCTTTGCGGATAAGTTAACAACTTTTTCTTACCACTGTCTGTTCTTTGACTAAAAATATAAATTAATTTTTCAAAATGGCGTACACTTTCGTTAATACAGTCGAACCTGGTTAAGTGGGACCTCCTTAACCAACCCCGCTCTCTCCTATATTCACAATAACCTTAGGTATTATTTATTTTTATTTCCTGCTCAAAATTGTTATGTTTTCATAATTTTTTTGCACCATCAATTTTACCTTGACATTAACGCCTCAAGGTGTACTCAACTCTTGCGAGTAGTTATTAAACATTGCAGGTAAATGTCTCTGATATAGAGAACCTTCAATTTTCTTTTTCTTAAGTTATTTTTCCATGTTCTTTGACTTCTGTGAAGTGACGAAACACAAGAAATGAAAAACATCTGTTCCAAGACTTTTCGCACGCTTTAGCCACCTTTTTCGTGCACATTCTGTCTTGAGTAGTCTTGATGTAAGGAAATAAATCGACATTCCTGGAGGACCCCCGGACCTCAACTAGCGACCCCCCAAACTTGGTCGTTCTTTATTAAGTTAATTGTTTGTGTTTGGGTAACCACTTATAATTTTGTATAAATTTTAAATAGTGTAATGTTAAATCGTTAAACAAAATCATATGATTCTAAATCCCAGACCTTCAGTTGGAGCGAACTGTCATAGCACGTGTTTGTGCCCTCGATGTTCGAGTACCATCTACGCCGTTTCTCGAGGTTCTCGGACCTTCCAGGTTGTTTTTCTGACGACTATATAAAAGGAGCGATTGACTGGCCATTCTTTGTCTTCGTTGCGAAGCTCAAGCCATGTTGCGTTCGGTGCTCAATTTTTATTATTTATGATTGAAATCACCTTAGGCTGTATTGCCGGTTCTATTTTGAAGCGGGCACGATGTTGTATTGATTTCAACCCTAAAAGTATTGATAGTAGTATCAAAGAATTGAATGAGAAAAATAAAATAATTGGGGAGAGCGGGGTTGGTTGGCGTAGGGGGTAGGTTGGCCATCGGCTTATATTTTCTGTCACACCTGTTGTGAAAGCCCCACCATTGTACCTTGTCACCCGCTCGACCTCGGGAGTCTTGTCCTGAGTTTTCAATCCGGTGCGAACACTCTAGAGAAGAGTGTGCTTCATTGATTGATTTTACAACATTTAAGTAAATTTTCAGTGAATTTGGTTTAAAGGCATGGCAAAACATTTGACTCCGATTCTGTTCACATAGCACCAAACTCCTTTGAAAAACCGAACCTTTCGATTAACCAATTTCTTGTTTGATTGTTCTCTCCTCTGGCAGCCATCTTTCATATGATCCCTCCTGTGGGGTTAGTTGGCTCTCTTCAACTGGGTTTTTTTGGCGCAATAGCAATTCACAAAAGCAAGGTAAAAATAAAGAAAGGTGAAACTACCAATTGTCTTTAGTTCCAGCAAGGAGGATGAGAGCAATTTTTCTTATTCAGACAGTGACGACAGTCTTAAATTTCTATCTTTTTCTATTGTCATTCTATTTTCCCTTCAAAACTGTTAAAACCGATTCAAAATTATTATACCATTATAATGCAGCTTTTAATAACAATAATAAGTGTCAGGCAGTACATGAATGAGATGGCGAAACAACGCCACCTTCTAGTCCAACCTGCCCCACCTTGGGGGGTTAATTGGCCTACTCTGGATTGACGAATTCTTCAATTTTGTATGATCTTAGTATTAAATATTATGTGGTGAAAAAATACTTGAAGTATTCTAATACTTGGAGTTTACAGTGGTATCAGCCCTATTGGGATTATATGAACAGGAACGACTCAACAATCAAAAAAGTGAAAACTGTTGCCAACCAACCCCGCTCTCCCCTAATGTTGGTAATAATTGCCATATAAGAATATATTTACACAAGAGTAATATTCGCAATAGGAAAAAGAAGTAGAAATATTTAAAATAAAGAATAAACACATTAGAACAATGTTGAGAACAATAAAATAAAAATACCTGTGATTAAACCTAAATGATAAACAATTGAACAAGATGTAAAACTAATAAAACAAAAATTAAATTATTAACCTTGATAAAAAGAAGAAAAAGTACATAAATAAAATAAAAGGTACAAATATAAAACATTAATCTTATTAGTTAATTATTAATAATAGAATGAAATTAATAAACAGAACTTAATGAGTTATGCCTAACCGAGAGAGAGATAAAAGTTATTCATAGGAAAATATGTATTAACAGGGAAGTCCAAATAATAACCTGGTACCAGGGTTCGCAGAACTCGTCGAGGCAGGTGACAGACGCAGTTGTGGCTAAATTGTTGTGGCTAGTCTTCTAATTTCAATCGCTTCCTTTCCTCACGATTTAGGAAAATTATAAAACGTCGTGGACAAGTGCCATCAGTCGAATGTTGGTATTATAAAACAACCTTTCTCTCTCTCTGTATTCTCTCTCGTTAATCCGTTACATGTAAATAATAGTGCACATATTATAAATATTGCAAATATTTATATTGTTCTAGACATTATTTTAAAAATTTACTTTGGTAACTAGAAATGTTTGATCGGCTCAAACAAGCCAAATGATTATAATTTGTTTTACAAATTGGTAATGGTTGTAACCTGTTATAATAATTGTGTTTTTATTATTCTTGTTGCATTGACTATTGCTATTTTTCTTTGAATAAAAATCGTTGACCCACAGAAGTTAGAAGTTACAATATTTCATTTATGAGGGGAGAAGATTGGGCTAGGCCGGGAGTCGAACCCGGGTTTCCCGCTTAATATGCGCGAAACGCTATCCACTGCGCCACCGAGTCTGCTTCCTAGCCGAGTCGATCTCCTCTTTTTGTTGATCCCCTTTCCCCAATCTCGTATTTATTATGCGAATTTCCAATATGCGATATACTGTCCAATATGATGTCCAATAAATGCGAAATCGAAAGAACGGGATCAACGAAGAGAGGAGATTGACTAGGCTTGGAAGCGAACTCGGTAGCGCAGTGGATAGCGTACCGCGCATATTACCCGGGAAACCCGGCTCGACTTCCGGCCAAGGCAAATCTTTTCTCTTCAAAAATAATATTTAAAATTCATATATATGTGTGTGTGTGTGTGTGTGTGTTTATGTCGATAGAAGTATTTTCTTAATTGAGCATTCCATGGATTCCTTTAGCAAACCAAAGGGGCCGAGCTGTTTGTAGGTATTACTTCCCTCCAATTCCTCTTCGTATTATTAGGCTGCGAACTCGGCCCCTGCATATTTAGATCGCTCCTAGCCCCAGATCTACCTGCTACAGGTACTTGTACTGGTATATTATTAGCTAAGAGGGAACCAGGGCACTCAGCCTAACAACGACCCCTTTCGGCCACAAACAGATATTTATGCATTACACACGGCCTCCCCGCTCCAGTCCGCATAATTCAGCGAGGGCTATAAACCCTCAGCTAACTCTCACACACACACACAGCTCCGATATAAAACGGTCAGCATCTTTACAGCACTTCTAGTCCGGGCAATAAAACAGTCCTCTGTGAATCTCCGAGCTGGCAGTGTATAAATTATTGTGAATAGGAGAGGTGGAGGAACTTCATCTAAAACATGATATCAAGTTTTATAATAGAGGTACTTATATATAAACGGTACTGTTCTGTTACACAAGCGTCACTGATAAGATTGATAACCTTACGTTCCGACGCTAGTGCACCTAATTTTCCTTTTAAGTTACATATTGCCTTTATTAGCTTTATTTAATACCAGCATCCGAGAGCTGCTTGCTACGCTCGCTCAAGGCAATTCTATACAGTTGAGATATGTGAAACGTATATAATGAAATCATGGGCCGGGATAGCCGAGCGTGTTGGAGAAAAAAAATATTAATGATATAGAATGCAAGGCCTCAAAGTCTCGTATTATTTCAATAATTCACTTAATCATGCAGATTACATGCCAAATTTTGGCCTATTCAGGCATCTTCAGGGCTACTACAGTTTCGCAAGCAAGCTAGAAACAGACTGATCTATAATTCAATAGTCTCTTCCTAAAAACTTGTTTACTAAAAATATTAATTTTTAAATAATTTATTTTTTGAAGAGAAAAGATTTGGCTCCGCCGGGAGTCGAACCCGGGTCTCCTGCGTTACATGCGAGGATGCTAACCGCTACACCACAGAGCTCGGCTCAAGGCAGAGCAGTGAAGAGGAAGGATTTGCTCTGCCTTGAGCCGAGCTCTGTGGTTTAGCGGTTAGCATCCTCGCATGTAACGCAGGAGACCCGGGTTCGAATCCCGGCGGAGCCAAATCTTTTCTCTTCAAAAAATAAATTATTTAAAAATAATTTAAAATTGGTGGTCAGCCACAATTTAAGATTGGATTAATAAAAATATTAATGCCAATAATTGAGATAAAAACTAACCTATCTTAAACCACGCACCATGAGCCAAATTTTATAAAGATCGGTTGAGTAGTTTCTGATTTTCGAGCAGAGTCCGACAAACATCGGAACACGAGATTTTTAAATTTGACCTCTTCATAAGAGAAACATCTGTTTCATGGCAAAATAAACTAATACTCGAATGGCTGCGAACCTCCGAGCTCAAATTATCTCCAGATCTGGGTTCTTAATTACCTCAATTGTTACCTGTTGAGGTATCGATCGACCAGAAAGACTGCAAGTGTACGGCAGTGTGGTACAGAAGGATTGAGGCCATCGGGTAGGAGGAAGACATGGTCCCAATAAAAGAGGCTGATGAACTGATCAAGGTCCCCCCAATGTGGTTTTATAGTTCGCCTCCCGAATTATCTCTGTCGTTGGGCCAAATTGATCGCTCTACTTTCGCAATGTTTTATTGTCCAATTTCATGCCATTCCTGAATTAACCTCTAAGGTGTTATATTCATCGTGCTTATAGGTGCTTAATAATAATAAATAAATAATAGCTGCTTTTAATTCAATCATTTTGTTTTGATTTTGATTTAATGTAAATTTATTTATAGTTTTCAATCTGCCATGGGAAAATAATTTGAAGTTGAGAACAACCTGTTTAAGTACATGTTTGTGACTATTTGAGAATAATCTACGATTAGTCTGGAACCTTATTGAGGTTTTTATGGTATAGACTATTCTAATTATAAGGAGCGATGGACTGGGGAGTTAGTCTTGCTCCGAGCATCTAATCATATGCTTATTTTAATTTTACTGTGTTTGTTGATCGATGAAAGTTGATACTTTTGTTGATCATTCTATTTATTGTTTGTCTGCCACAATGAGTTATAATTTTTTCGTTAGTAAAAATCATTCGATTAGCTAGGAAAAAACCAATAGTAATTAGTTAATGAAAATTTACTTGTGCGAGAGCTAACTAGAGCGCGAGGGCAACGAGTTGGCGATAGTGGTGGTTCCTGGTGGGGTCGGAGAAAACCCTCTCCCCACCTCCATAATCTGTAGTCTTACCTAATAAAGATTTTTGGACCAATTACCAATGCGAGAGGTAACTAGTCACGAAAAAAAAAACGTATTAGTTACGGTTTGAAAATTTGAAGTTCGCGGGAACTAACTAGAGCTCGCATGGACAAAGTCGGTCGTGGTAGTCAAGGGAGGGGGGCGAAAGACCGAACGGCGGCGGTTCGGATCCACCCTGTGATGGCTGACTTTAATTTCGTGGAGGTCTCACGGAATTAATCTCGACCTACCCACCATGGTTAGAATAGGTTGGTTACACCTCTATAGTAACCCCCTGTATACCACACATGGTATACAGGCCAGTTAGAGGTACCAAAAAAAAAAAAAATAAATAAATAAATAAAAATCATTAACCCCCATATGTGTTACATTATCATGGATAGGTTTTGGGTGTGTGGGGAAATATTATTATCAATTTCTTTATCACTATCCAGTTAACTAAATTCGACCTTTCACCGTCTTCAGATCCACTTAGACCTCTTTACCAGATGAGTGGAATTTTCACAACCAACTCTAGTTTATTTTTAAATATCTCCTTTACCCACTCTGTGCTTTCTAAGGTCCACATGTAATAATTACTGATACAATAATAGTTCAATTCCAAGGGAACCGTGGATGTAAAGAACAAACACTATATAACTAAACTACAAGACCACAAAGGAGAGAGTTTTTCTTTTTAATTTTCCTCCTTCTAATGCCGCGGTGGAAATGGGACAGTCCTCGCTAAAAGTTTTTCTTCGAGTTTGTGATAATATCGCTGGGCCTATATCCCTCTCTTTCTTTCTTGTCTCTGCAAATATTTTATATTCCCCTTTGTCAGCGCTTTCTTTCTTTTACAGTTTTTTTTTAATTTATTTTTTTTATAGTTGGTAGGTAGTTTCTTCTTTAGTTTGTGTATATATGTAGAAATACATTTACTGTATCCATTTTCAGTCAAAATGTATATGTGTTAATTGTAATTATTACAATTCCTTAAATGATGACTGATGAGATTGGATAATCTTGTATGGTTTAAATGTCAATTGTTTCCGAGATATTTGCATTTCAATAAGTTTTTTTTTTAACAAAATATTTTTTTAATAACATGCAGACTCAATTAACCAGGATTTTTGGGCTCACTTTTTGTGCAGTGGTTAGCATAGCAACCTACAACACGAATGTCGTGGGTTCGCGTCCCGCGGTGGCTCTAAGACTGATGGTAGTGAAAAATCCTTGACTATGCCATACCTCTGATCGGACGAAAAATGGCTTTTCCGAGCCTGTACGATGTCATGTTAAAGATCCACATCCTAATTATACTAGGATAGGCAAAATTTATGACTCCCACTGTAGCATCGACCGATTAGCCTTAGTGGCATAAAGTGACTAAACAACTAAACAAGTTTATTAAACAAATAAACAACCGTTTTGTAGACTGTTTTTTTTACAGAAAATCTAGAAATGTTATTCAGGATACGACCTCTAGTCTTGTTATCATTTTACAGTTTGACATGTTATCATTTTACGATAGGTTGAATGATTTTCAGTTAAAACTTTTTTACTTTCACTTACCTATATATGAAATATATAGTAAGGGAAAGTATAGCGATCGTGAAAAATTTCGACTTCCGGTTTTCAACGGAAATACACGTATGTATTTGCCCGCGATTTGACAGCAAATATTTCATCAAAATTGATCAAACGGAGGGGGTAATTCAATGAATTTGGTCTAAGTTTTAAGTTGTTTTGAATTTCTTCAAAATTGGTTTAATCATTTTGATTAAACTCGGTATTTGATGTTTGTATATGCCCGCAATATGACAATCAAAATTTCATCAAAATTGGTCAAACGGAGGGGGAGGGGGGCACTTTATTTAGTATATAGCCAAAATTTCACATCCCGTATTTAAACATTTATTTAACTACGTAAAATGGGTCATTATCTGAAAATGTGTAAATCGCACGTCCGGTCCATTTTCAACCATTGAAATGAGAGCTAGTTACTAGAAAAAAATATGAACTATTTCACTCCTTTTGTTCTTATACGAGGGCTAAGTTTTAACTAAAACTTTTAAACTCCAAACTAAATTTATAATTGGTTAAAAATTATAAATAATAATAATTAAAATTAATTGTTTTTTCACTCCCTCACCTTGTCCGACTCCCAGGCAAGCTACTTTAAAAATTCGTATTCTTTCAACAATTGAGTGTTTGGTTAAATTGATTAATCGGTTAAATCAGTTATTACTTCAAGATTCCATGAAAAAATAAGCGGTGTCATTTATTGTTACCAATAACAATAAATAAAATAAAAAAGGTATGTCCAGACGTTTTTACTTCACTCCCTCACATCAAGTGTTGGATGGTCTGAGCGTTGAGAGGAACACAGCTCAAAGCCCGGGGTGGAAAGAATCGGTTGAGGGAAGAGCCTAAGATCGTTTTGACTGCCGACCAGGGGCTGCGATCGTTTGCCTCCGCTGTCAGATTTAGGTTATTAAGGGAAATCTACGCTGTGGTTAATAGCTACTTCACTCCCCTACTTCAAAAAAACTGGTGAATTTCCAAGTAATTTTTTCACTCAACTATTGTTTTTCGATGGAAAGTGGTCATAGTTTTCGATTCTGCAGTATTTTTTAACTTTAACCTGCTTACAGTGATTAAAAAATAATAAAGACTTTGAAAACTTCACTCCCTCATACTTCACTCCCTCACTTTTTCCAAAAATTTCTTAAATGTGGGAGGGAATATCTTCTTTCTTTGAATTCTCAAAAGATTTTGAGAATGCTTTTGAATGAAAAGGTGACGATTCCTAAACTATGACCAACAGTGTGTAACTGTAACCTAACCTAACTCTAATATCGAACTTACTTTTGGCTATTTTGGATTATTATATTTATATATTATATTTTTATATTTTATACAAGGCGTTTGGGATTTTATATTTTTGAATTTGAAATTGTTTTTAAGATTGTATTTCTTTAAAATATACGCGTTTTTGCTTTCACTTTTCAAAGTTTACTACTACCTCAACACATTTTTCACTACTCTTCACTCTCTCACTTTGAAATTGTTTTCATAATTTTTTAAAAGAACAATTAAAGGTTTTCCTGTCTGGCTACTATTTAAAAAGTGAAGGTAATATACCACTGAGTACGTATGATTTTTTTTCGGCCTGAAATTTTAACTTTTAAATAATGAAATTTTAGCAAGTGAAATCTACGCATCTTCAGATAATGACCCAAATAAGTGATGCTCAAATTATTTAAAGCAGTTAAGGTGTTAAAAAAATATGGTGTAAGATAATCTATAATTAATTACATTTTAGTTTAGAAACTTTTGTTCCATAATAAGTTTGTGAATGAAATATTAAGTGATTTTAGAGGATCAATAATCGTTCTCGATTTCCAGAAACGCATAAGAGACACACTTAACTACGAATCGTAACACAGGTCTGAACAAATATCGATTCATTTTCACGATATATTTACTGAAATCGCTGTAAAAAAAAAAAAAAAAAAAAAAAAAAAACTTTGACTGTTGATGAAATTTGGTCCCTTAAAAAAGAAATAAGCAATATTGAATCGAAAAGTACTGAAAATTTTCAAGTTTTGCATTACATACTGTTACATTTTAACTTATGGAGATATATAAATGACGAAAAGTGTGGGGTTTACATATTGTCGAAACCCCTCGATTTCTAATCTTTGTAAGTTGGCAAGTGAAAGTTTTGTGTTGCGCGCATTGCACCAGATTTTTATTTTTAAAAGCCAACGTTTCGATCCAACTTGTGGATCTTCATCAGGACTTCTGAATCCAGAGTGGTTTAAAGAAAGAAGTGCTGATACAGACCCATATTTTCGGGGTAACATGAAACAAAGAAAACTTTTAAGAAGAACTTTAACCTTTAAATAATATATACGTACATGCACACACATGTATAGGAGGAGGGGACTATTTTTTAATACCATTTTCCCGATTTCATAAAAACGCTACCTCGCCTAGTTATTTAATGGTTTGTTTATGTTACTAATAAGAATAATGTACGGAGTTTTTTTTCCCAAAAGTTTGATTGCATAATAATAATTTGCATTGATGTCCAATTTTTTAATTATAATGGTCCTAACGTTTATTTTTTTTTTTCAGGTAAGGAATTTAACAGTCAATATCTTCTTTATTGTATCTTGCCGTTTTTGATGAGGGATCAGGTTAGAAATATTTTTTCTATTTATCTATTTATTTTTTTACTATTGTGCCATATAATCCAGTAATTTTCCAGAAGGTTGGAGAAGGTTACCGAGAAAATGTCCTGTTATCAAATAATATGATAAAATTACCTCTATATCACATCAGCTTAAGTATTCCCCATCCAACCACATACTGTTGATCTCTCGAATAAGAGATCTGCTTGGGTTCCGATTGTCGATAGCCCCTAAGACGCTTAGGTAGTCCGTTATTATCGCCGATTTTTTTATACCTGATTCTGCTATCCAATGAAGGGCGTTTATAATTGTTGTAGCCTCTCCAATTTGTTGTAGCCTCTCCAATCTCCGGTGAAGATAGAGCATGCCCCTGGTAAGTTATACAAGAATTGATTTTGGAGAGTGTGTACCGCGCAGCCTTCACTGTTTTCCATTTTGGAGGTGTTAGTGTATGCTTCTTCAAATCCATTCTATTTCTCTAGGAGCTGCAGGAACACCTTTTGTATAACTGTAGGCCATTCGTTTGAGTATTTTTTCATTGATATATCAATAATCGGCCTTTTTTTTCTCCCATCCTGGAGTTTTTATATTTGGTATGGGTATTAATAATTTAACTTTAGAGTTTATCAAGGGGTTCTAGCAGCGGACTTTTTATCCCTCATTAGGCAAAAATTGAAACAAAGTTGGGAAAACAGGTGGTTAAACTTCGCTGGAAATAAATTAAAGAAAATTAAAAGAAAAGTGATCCATGGAAATCCTCTAATAGGAATAAACGCAGAGAGGCAGTAATCTTAACCCTTGCGTCTTCGCCTAGGCCATACGCGCTTGACACGTGGACACCTAATGGCACGCGAAGACCCTACCGACTGACAGGCTTGTCGATGTCCGCTGACAGTGAAGCATATTTTGACGGAATGCAGGGCCTACGAAGAATACAGAGCACTCTTATACATACCAAATGACCTATACAGGATTATACTACATTTAAGACAACGTAACAGACAAACTGTACGACTTTCTAAAATTAACAGTATTATATCATAACATATAAACCGAAATTTGGAATAAAGGGCAATTATGACCCTAGTGGTTGACGCTTTAAATAAAAAAAATTCCAGAATTTGAAAATCAAACCGATTTTTTTACTTTCACTTACCTATATATGAAATATATAGTAAGTGGAAGTATTGCGATCGTGAAAAATTTCGACTTCCGGTTTTCAACGGAAATACACGTTTTGGGGTCCCCTGAGTCTAATTAACCAAGTCCCGCGAAATGGTCTGTGTGTGTGTGTGTGTGTGTCTGTGTGTGTGTGTGTGTGTGAACAGACTAGCTCAAAAACTATAAACCGTGCGAACCTAAGATTGGGTATTTAGTGTATGTATATGCCCGCGATGTGACAGCAAAAATTTCATCTAAATTGCTCAAAGGGAGGGGGTACTTTATTTAATAACTTTTTACATTTTGTTCAATTTTCTCAAAAACGGCTCTAACGATTTTGATTAAACTGAGTATTTGATCTATTTATATGCCCGAGATATGACTGTAAAAATTTCATCAAAATTGATCAACCGGAGGGGGGACTTTACTTAATAAATTTTGTATCATTTCCACGTGTTTTTTTTTATTTACTTAAAAACGGCTTTCACGATTTTGATCAAACTGGGTATTTGATGTATGTATATGCCAAAGATGTGATAGCCAACATTTCATCAAAATTGATCAACCGTAGGGGGGACTTTACTTAAGAAATTTTGTATCAATTTCACGTGTTTTTTTTATTTACTCAAAAACGGCTTTCACGAATTTGATCAAACTGGGTATTTATGTATGTATATGCCAAAGATGTGATAGCCAACATTTCATCAAGATTGATCAACCGAAGCGGACACTTTATTTCATAACTTTTTTTCTAATTTTTAGATTATCTCAAAAACGGCTTTAACGATTTTCTTCATATTCGTCATGTTTAATGAAAATTGAGTGTTATTTAATATCAGGTAAGCGTTTATTAAAATGTTCTGAGGGGTTTATAGAGCAAATGAAAACAAAAATAAGAAATGAATGTGGAAAATGTGTAACTTTGAGAAGTGGCATTAACAAAACGCATAATTTCTTATCTAAGTAAGTTGGTAAGTGAAAGTTGTGTGTTGCGCGCAAGCACCAGATTTTTTTTTTTTAATTTTATCTGTAATTTTATCATCTTGATTGAAAATACAACTATGTTTTAATTAACTGATAGTCGTATGACTTGTTTTCTTTTGAAAATGGACATAGCCGTGGTTGTTGTACCTAAGATACGCCTATCTTAAAAGAAAAACAAATTATAAACACATATATAAACATATAAATCTATTTTGAAAAATGGAATGCTAGAATAAATATCCATATACAAGATGTACGATCAGTGATATCAATCTTCTACCAGATCCTCTTTCATAACCTAATCCTGGTAGACTTAATCCTGCCGCTCGCCGGGACGTCATGTACCCCCTGACAGGGCTTTAAATCATAGAAGACCCGGTGGGGCAGCCCCGATAGCCCATCTTGAATGATGGATATGCCGAGGTGAAAGTGTAAGGTAATGCGTGCGTGCTCTTCGGGACTATCTTCTTCCGGTCTTCTGTAACATCCGATGGCTCTATTCCAACGGGTATTATTGCCGCAAGTGCTGCTCGACAGAGCGGATCCAGTATTTTTGGTTAAAACCAATAAGAGAGATGTAACTTTAAAAAACTGTATACTACTAATCCTTGAGGGGGTCCTTGTTGTTTGATTTTCAGTAGGGGAGAGCGGGGTTGGTTGGCTACAGTTTTCACTTTTTTTATTGTTGGTTCGTTCCTGTTAATGTAATCCCAATAGGGCTGAAACCACTGTAAACTCTAAGTATTAGAGTACTTCAATTATTCTTTCACCACATAATATTTAATACTAAGATCATAGAAAATTGAAGAATTCGTCAACCCAGAGTATTAACCCCCTATGTGGGGCAGTTTGGCCTAGAAGGTGGAGTTGTTTAGCCATCTCATTCAAGTACTGCCTGACACATAGTATTGTCATTAAAAGCTGCACTAAGTGCTAGAATAATTTTGAATCGGTTTTTAACAGCTTTTAAGGGAAAATAGAATGGCAATGGAAGAAGATAGAAGTTTAGACTGTCGTCAGTTTCAGCATAAGAAAAATTGCTCTCATCTTCCTCACTGCAACTAAAGACACTGGGTAGTGAAAAGAATCGGAGTCAAATGTTTTGCCATGCCTTTAAACCAAATTTACTGAAAATGTAAAAATTTACTTACATGTTGTAAAATCAATCGATG
Organism: Aelia acuminata; assembly: GCA_911387785.2. Lineage (NCBI taxonomy): Eukaryota > Metazoa > Arthropoda > Insecta > Hemiptera > Pentatomidae > Aelia > Aelia acuminata. Next base: position 175,902,605 of record OU426979.1, read on the forward strand.
AAGCACACTCTTCTCTACACTGTTAGCATCGGATTGAAAAGTCAGGACAAGACTCCAGTGGTGGGGCCTTCACAACAGGTGTGACGGAAACAATAAGCCAATGGCCAACCTACCCCCTATGCCAACCAACCCCGCTCTCCCCTACCTATTACATCAGTAAAATATTTAAAATTTCAAACAATCTAATATTTTATTAGTATTACGAACTCTATAGAGTCTAAGTGTGCCCGAGTAGAGCGGATCCAGTCTTTTTGATTAAAACCAATAAGAGAGATGTAACTTTGAAAAAACTGTGTACCACTAAGAATCGTTTAAGGGGTTTCGGCGTTTAGGGAGTTTATTTAAAACAATTAAATAATTCAGATGTGAGAGATAGTCAACTGTTAATCTTTACGTTAGGTTAAATCATGATAAGGATTTATAGTTTGAATTTTTTTTTTATTTTCGAAAGCCGTTTCAACCAACTTGTGGATCTTCACATTCTGTTTGGCGTACTTTAGTAATGAGGTGAACTTGGGTGAGGTTCGTGTGACCGGTCCGAAGCATTTCTGCTTAAATTTATAATTTTTAAATTATTTTATTAGAAGATAAAAGATTCGACCACGGCCGGGAATCGAACCCAGGTCCTCCGCATTAAATTAAAAATTATAAATTAAATATTTAAATAAAAGACCATAAATAAATTCATCATTTCTGCTTAAAGATTAGGGGATTTCATAATTCTTAAATATAAGATTTTAGTATATTTATTAAAAATTGTGGAGTAAACGATTCTTATTAAAAGAAAATAATTTACAGCATTTCTTAACAAAAATTATTACTCTGTAACACATAAATAACCATATGATTTGAGGTTCAGAACAAGACTAACTCTCCAGTCCATCGCTCCTTATATTTAGTCGTAAAAAGAACAGCCTCGAATGTTCCGGGCCACGCAGATGGAACTCGAACATCGTAGTCACAAATATGTACTATGACAGTTTGTTTCAACTGTTTATCGCCACAAAAACAAGTCTAGAACTATCTGCTTTGTTTGACGTTACAATATTATTGTTATTGGGTTGTCCGAAAAGTTCGTCGAGATTTTTAAAATAAAATTTACCTTTTATTTTTTCTACTAAAAATGAATCACAAAGCTAATGTTTATTTATATGCCTTTAATCCTCATGGTATTAAATATGTTTACACACTGAATATGTCTTTATTAAGGCTCAGTTGCGTAGTTTATTGCAAACCAACATGAGTGACGATTCAGTTCATTTTCGGCATGTTATGCTGTTCTTTTTTAAAAAAAGGGAAAAACGCAGCCAAAACTGCAAGAAAGATTCGTGCCGTGTATGGCAACGATTCAATTGCTGATAGCACGGTTCAGAAGTGGTTTTGGCGGTTTAGGTCAGGAGATTTCAATTTGGAAGACCAGCCCCGGGCTGGCCGGAGTTCAACTCTTGACATCTGGGATATTATGACTGTCATCGCAAACAATCCACGAATTACTGTCCGTGAGATAGCTGCGGAGTTAAGAGCCTGCAAATCGATCGTTGGAGTTGGCAAATCGGAAAGGAGTGCTATTCCACCAAGACAACGCTAGGCCCCATGTGTCTTTAAGAACTCGGCAAAAGTTATTTAAGCTTCAGATGGGGGGTTTTACCTCACTCGCCGTACTCTTCTGACATTGCTCCTTCGGATTTCCATCTTTTCCGTTCCCTCCAAAATTTTCTACAAGGGAAATCCTACTCTTCAGAAGATGAGGTCAAAACAGACCTTTTATTGTTCTTCAGGAGTAAGGATAGTGATTTTTGGAAAAAGGGGACAGTGGACCTTCCAAGCCGTTGGGAAAGGGCAGAGTTGGGCAAAAAGAAGTTGAACTACAAATTACAAAACTACTGACACAGTAGTTGGGAAGTTGTTGAAACTAGAACTACTTTTATAATTTGTAGTTGATGGACCACAACTACAACTACTGTAGTTTCAAAAAAGTAGTTGCATTTTTACAACTACAACTAGTAGTTGCAACTGTAATTATGGGCCTGAAACTACAACTACTTTTATTGATAACGAGTAATTATCGATATCTAGTATTATCGATAAGGAGTATATCAAATGCAAATCATCTAATATATAAAACATGGGATTGATCAAGAACCTAAGGTTAAAAAAAATAATTGACTGCCGGAAATCATGGAAAAAAAATTGTATTACGTATATGTATTGTACTATTTTAAAAACAGATTATCAACCATAATGGAGCCCATTTATCTATGGAGTATTTATCTAAACACAAAATAAAAATAGCAAAAACATGTGATTTAATTAGACGTTGCTTAGCAAATGTAGTTGCCGCTCTAAACTACATTTTTACATACAGCAACTCGTTTTATTTGCCATTCCCAACTACTTTTTCCCAACTACTGTAGTTGTAGTTTTAAATTACAACTACTTAACTGGTAGTTGAAAAATAGTAGTTGCGCGCTTCCAACTACAAACTACATGTAGTTGTCTGTGTAGTTAATTACAAATGTAGTTAACTACTGCCCAACTCTGGGAAAGGGTAATCGCTAACGGTGGTAACTATTTTGTAGATTAAATAAATAAATTTTAAGGTATTCATCAATTTTAATTTTTGTCCAAATTTCTCTACGAATTTTCCGGACAGCCCAATATATTCGTATAGCTTAGTTTTATATAATAAAAACGAAATTTATTATTATAGAAAATGTTTATGATTTTATACGTTATCGTTGGTATATGGTAGAAGAGAGGGAAGTGGGATGTAAATATTATAGAAGAGGCGGTGGACTGAGGTCTGCCGTGGGCCGTTATTTCCCTATTCATTCATTTCGTGGACACGGATCATTCATTAAATCCATACATCAATCCCATAAATCTCCTTCTTATGTTCGCCTAGTATATATTTTATTTTTTGCATTTTTTTTTTTTTTTTTTTCGATTCATTACTCCATTTTATCTCCTGTTAATCTGATTCTTTAAAGCGCAGGCGTGTAGCGTGTAATAGCGTGCAATTATATTTATTGCGGCTACCGGCCTTCTTTTCTGCAGTCGTTCACTTTATTTTTATTTTTTATTTATATGTGCCCCTTGGTAATGCTGCCCGCCTACGGGATAGTATTCAATGCCCATGTCAGTTTCCGTGTTCAGCGAACAAAAAAAATAAAAAAAAAATCTGGTGCGTGCGCGCAACACACAACTTTCACTTACCAACTTACTTAGATTAGAAATCAATGCGTTTTCTTAACTGCCACTTCTCAAATGAACAGAACATCTTTAATTATAACGCATTGGTTTGTCATTAAAGGCGTACGGCGCATGTGTGAGCTCAAGGTGTTTCATGAGTTGACTGAATATTTTTCTTTTTTTCTCCTGTATATGTTTACTTGATTTTCTTCATATATCATATTTAGCCATTTCTTATTTTTAGGCGTGATGAGAGACAGTTAATTTCGCAATATAAACTAGAACAAAGGTATTTTATAGGAAAACAAAAAAGGCCCCTTCCCCATTTAAGCCCCCTCAGAACATTTTAATAATGAATAAAACTTACCTGATATTAAATAACAACTAATTTTCATTAAACGTAACGAATTTGATAAAAATCGGTAAAGCCGTTTTTGAGATAATCGATCAAAAAGGTAAAAATTGGAAAAAAAAATTATGAAATAAAGTGCCCCCTCCGTTTGACCAATTTTGATGAAATGTTGGCTATCACATCTTTGGCATATACATACGTCAAATACCAAGTTTGATCAAAATCGTTAAAACCGTTTTTGAGTAAATAAAAAAAAACACGTGAAAAGATACAAAATTTATTAAGTAAAGTCCCCCCTCCTGTTGATCAATTTTGATGAAATTTTTACAGTCATATCTCAGGAATATAAATACATCAAATACCAAGTTTGATCAAAATCGTTAAAACCGTTTTTGAGTAAATAAAAAAAACAAGTGAAAATGATACAAAATTTATTAAGTAAAGTCCCCCCTTCGGTTGATCAATTTTGATGAAATTTTTACAGTCATATCTCGGGCATATAAATAGATCAAATACTCAGTTTAATCAAAATCGTTAGAGCCGTTTTTGAGAAAATCGAAAATGACCTAAAAATTTATTATATAAAGTACCCCCTCCCTTTGAGCAAATTTGATGAAATTTTCGCTGTCACATCGCGGGCATATACATACTCTAAATACCCAATTTCAGGTTCGCACGGTTTATAGTTTTTGAGCTAGTCTGTTCACACACACACACACACACACACACACACAGACACACACACACACAGACCATTTCGCGGGACTTGGTTATTTTGACTCAGGGGACCCCAAAACGTGTATTTCCGTTGAAAACCGGAAGTCGAAAATTTTCACGATCGCAATACTTCCACTTACTATATATTTCATATATAGGTAAGTGAAAGTAAAAAAAAGATATACGACGCGATTTGCGATGACAATACCATGTTTAGCTTTAGCATCATGGCAAGATTTATTTAAAGCCGTTAGTCATCGCATAAGAGAAACGCTTTTTATACGTTTCAAAATCGCAGAGTTAGAAGGCCATAGATTTGATGGTAATACCGAAGTTCAGTAGAACTCCCTTTTTCCGGGGTAATGATGGGCATGGAAGTCCACGGATAATCGAAAACCCCGAATAATCGTATTACAAGATTTTGTTGAATTAATGTGATAGAAAAGAAGGTTACTTAAAAAAAAAATGTTCAGAAAATCACTTTTATTAACAAACGAACGTTTTAACTAACAAAAGTAACAAACGAACTCATTACGCGCGTTTTTGCAATAACCACAGTTTGTCAAAACATCAATGTTAAAAAAATTTTTGTTTTTCAAAAAAAAATAGTTGACACGTTAGGTGCGGCCTGAATTGGACGGTATCGGTCCCCGGGGTCCGACTGCTGGGATGAGCCACAGACGATATCCGGCGTCGGTGTCTGATGGGAATACTTTGACGAAAGCGTTATCTTTTGATTAAATTGAAATTAAATGAGCGTCTCAAGGGCATTATCTCTTGTAAAGGATTGGAACTAGACAGAATAGGCGCAGGACAGGCCGAAACAGGATTTACTCCATTTTTTATCGAAAATCGGACCTCGGAGTCCGATTCTAAAAAATCCCGGAATTTCAGCTGTTAGCAACATTTTCTGCACTAAAATGCAATGATCTCATTAAATATTCACTAAATTAAGTGTTTGAAGTGTTCGGACTTTCGGACATTTTTATGCGAAAATCGGTTGTGAAGAAGGGAATGTAAGACATCGATGCCGCTCCTAACACGTTAAACCTCTGGACTTGTTTAGCATTTTTCTGACGTTGATTTTATCCATATAAGTTAGAGCAAATTTTAGATCAACCGCTAGTTCCAAGTTAGCAAGTCTTTGTAATGAAAATATCAAGCTTAAGTATTCAGCTGCTTAGGTGCGGTCAGACATCAAACTTCGCGTTTAAGTGAAAATGGCTGTCCGTGGAACGCCGTTAGGGCTAAGTTCGGGAAATTATCTGTTTGTGGGTGAGGTTCGCGGAGTGTAAAGGCTGTTAAGAGGGGAATGTAAGACATCGGACTCGGGGGACCGATGCCGCACCTAACGTGTTAAAAAACTTTTCGATATTACTATCGATAGCTCAAAAAACTTTTCGATAGTTCAAGAAATTATCGATAGTTTTACATCAATACTTGCCAATGAGCTGCCCCACTCCTTGTCATATGAAAGGAATTTTTTAAACATCAGATTTTATTTAAGGTCAGGCTGGAAATGCGAAGGGCGAACAAGTCTCAATGGCTTCAACCGCAACCACGCCGGAGTGGGAACATTACGAAAATTTACCTGCTTCCTCCCTGGTTTGTGGTTCTGTAATAGTTTACATCCTTTGTAATCGTACTTATATACATAATATATACAAACTATACTATATTATATCATTGAAGACGCTTTAGAGACCGCTATGCAACGATGAACTGAGGCTAGTGAGAATACGCCAACCCGTGGCCATTATTACGGAGGTCGAGATTAAAAAGCTATAACGGTGGCCATATCTCTGGGCCTTGAATAATTCATCAGCTGTTTGTGGATGAGAATGCCATCCCGGACCTGTCTGCCTCGTCCTGTCTGCTCGAGTCAACTCTTCGGAGTACTACTACATCGATACTGCAGAAAAGGGGAGTTTGCGTAATAGCAGTTAAGGAAATGAAGATCATGTTTAAATATTCAATAAGACAATTTATGAAAATAAAGTTAAATCATATAATTAACTAGCTAGGGGGGGGGGGGTGCCCGGCTTCGCTAGGTAGTTGTGTGGTAGTTTTAATAACAGAAAACTTTAAAATTAAAGGAAATATAGAAAAGAATTAGCACAATTAATTTTAATGCAACTTTGTCCAGTTATGCATCGTTTTTGATGGTTTCTGTGATTCTGTATCGTATAAGCCCATTCCAAGCAGTCAGCAGATAATAAGTTATTAGGTTATAGTTGAAAAATCTGATATCTCAGTTAAAAGAAATATTATTTTTTTAAAGAAATATTATATTTCAAGTACAACTTAAGCTCCGACTACTGTGATGGTCCTATTAGATCCAGAAAAATCTGGTGCGTGCTCGCAACACACAACTTTCACTTACCAACTTACTTAGATTACAAATTGACGTGTTTTGCTAATTATCATTTCCCAAAGTCACACATTTTTCTACATTCATATCTTATTTTTGTTAATCGTTAAAGCCGTTTTTGAGTAAATAAAAAAACCCGTGAAAATGATACAAAATTTATTAAGTAAAGTCCCCCCTCCCGTCGATCAATTTTGATGAAATTTTTACAGTCCTATCTCGGGCATATAAATACATTAAATACCAAGTTTGATCAAAATCGTTAAAACCGTTTTTGAGTAAATAAAAAAAACACGTGAAAATTATACAAAATTTATTAAGTAAAGTCCCCCCTCCGGTTAATCAATTTTGATGAAATTTTTACAGTCATAGCGTGGGAATATAAATAGATCAAATACTCAGTTTAATCAAAATCGTTAGAGCCGTTTTTGAGAAAATCGAAAAAAACGTAAAAAGTTATTAAATAAAGTACCCTCTCCCTTTGAGCAATTTTGATGAAATTTTTGCTGTCACATCGCGGGCATATACCTACACTAAATACCCAATTTCAGGTTCCCACGGTTTATAGTTTTTGAGCTAGTCTGTTCACACACACACACACACCCACAGACCATTTCGCGGGACTTCAACAGGGGCCCCCAAACGTGTATTTCCGTTGAAAACCGGAAGTCGAAATTTTTCACGATCGCAATACTTCCACTTACTATATATTTCATATATAGGTAAGTGAAAGTAAAAATAGGAACTACCGAAGATTCATAGAAATTTGTTTAGACATTTCTTCCATTTCAATCTCCCTTAAGATATCCCCCCCTCCCGTGAAATTTGAGCGGACTCTGCGATCTCGAATCTTGTGAAAACCAACTAGTTTTTCATAATTACATACAATAGGAACACTTCAAACTTTTTATTTTCATGGTATACTCAGTCAATTTATCTCTTTCTTTTTTTATGTCTGTTTTTATTCGCACACTGTACTATTAAGACATGTTCATTAAGACATTGCATTAAATTTATTTAAGTATATATTATATATTGATTAAATGAAATGTGTAAATCAATTAGTCTTCCTATGAGGAAATTGATATTTTAAGGAATCCAGTTGGTTTTCTAGTAGATTGTTAGATTATTTTATTTTGGAAGCAAAGGATAAACTAATTATTATCGCTTAATTTTTTAGTAATTTAAAAAGAGCAATTGAAACATTGAGTGAAACGCACCCTAGCGCTTCCTGGTAGCCTGAAGCTCGAACTAAATGTTTCATTCATAAACTTGTATATCAATCTCAAATAGGCTAATTACGTGGTGCGAGAGGCTTAAAATACCAGTCCTTTTCTCTTCTATTTTACCTTAAGAGAAAAACGGAAACCTTCTTCTCCGTTAGGGGATATATGACTAAACGACGACATAACTTACTTAATCGTACGTGGAGTCGATTTTGAGCCTTATCGGCACGTACATTGTACACTTTGCTTTATAATATATCTTGATTATTACTCTAAGCTTTTTTTTTTTTTTGTCTTCCAAATTTTAGGACTTCCATATTTGTCTATCCAGGTATAATTAGGATAGGGGACGTTAACAACCACTTGCCATCGTACAGGCTCGTATCTCCATTTTACGTCCTATCCGAGAGACGACATAGGTAAAGATTTTTTACTCCACCTAAAAATCCTAGGGCCACAGCGGGTCGCGAACTCACGACCTTTAGTAATGCATAACTTGTTTGATTAAAATCGTTAGTGTCGTTTTTGAGGAAATCGAAAAAAACGTTAACATTCGTATTTGAGACCTGGAATAAACCATCACTTCACTGCAGGTAGTTCAATAAAACCGCGGAGTTGGTAAAAGACTGTGGAAGATCCCAATGAATGCATGTTCTATTCTAATGAGTGGGAAATAAACTGAAGTAATACGCTATAACTTTACGATTCTCCCCATTGTAATATCCGTCAATATATCTTCGGAGATAGTTAATAAAAGATATAGTAACTGCTCTGCGCCGCGTTATATGCGGTCTGTGGGCCGTCTTCACGGTGTAGTTGCTATTAGGGATGCCACATCGATGTCATTGTTTCAGAATCATCGATGTTATGTGAACATTAATGGTAGGATATCGATATTTTAAGTAGTTGACCCTTTTTTTTTAATTGACTTTTTTTAAAAAGAGAGATAAATGGACCTTGGAAAAAAAATTAACTTCTCAAACTCAGTGTTTACACATAGTAAATGCAAGCTTGAAAGGGATATTCATGTACAAAAGTTAATCATTGGGTCATATCCAACAACCAATCATTTATTAATTATTTAACACGTTAGGTGCGGCATCGGTCCGATGCCTTACATTCCCTTCTTCACTGCCGATTTTCACATGAAAATGTCCGAAAGGCCGAACCCTTCAAATACTCAATTTAGGGGGATTTTTAATTAGATTATTGCATTTTAGTGCAGAAAATGTTGCTAACAGCTAAAATACTTTTGTTTTTTAGAATCGGACTCCGAGGTCCGATTATCAAAGAATAAATGGCCTAAATCCTGTATCGGCCTGTCCTGCGGCTATTATGTCTAGTTCCAATCCTTACCAAGAGATAATGCCCTTGAGACGCTCATTTAATTCACTTTGAGTAAAAAAATAACACTTTCGTCAGAGCATTCCCATCGGACCCCGACGCCCGATATCGTCTGTGGCTCATCCCAGCAGTCGGACCCCGGGGACCGATACTGTCCGATTCAGGATACCCCTAAAATACGCCGCCACACCTAACGTGTTAAATATTTTTGATTTTGAAAAAAAAAAAAGAATTTTTTAACATTGATGTTTTGACAAAAACAAAGAAGTTTTTTAATCGATTTTTTTGTCAAAAACAAACAAAGTTAATATTAAAATCGATATTTGGCAGTTTATTGGATATTTTAACTCTGTTGTATCTATCCTTTCTTATCTTTGTAAAATGTTAAACTTCAAATAAGTTAATAATAAAATATGAAAACGCTAAACCATAGTATCATTTGTATTACTGATTTAATTCAGCCATTAACAAAATCTTTTAAAATATTCAGCAGAAATACGATTCTCTGTACATATTAGCGAAGTGACATCGATATATGAATACGTTTAGGTCATAAAATGTTAATCTTTAATAAATGCATACGAAAAACTGTCAATGTCGAGAAAATCGATTTTTTTCTACATTAATTATGAAAACCAACATGTTTTACATTTGAAAAACGATTTAAATACTGATAGTTTATACTTTATTGGAAGACTTTTTTTAATTTCTTTTTGGTCTTTTATTATTCCAAATTTATGATATAGTGAAAAATCTAATCTTCCTTTATGATTATGGCCAAAGAAAGACGTGCAATAGGAAATAATTATTTATTTATTGACGAGATTTTAATCAATTGATATATTGTATTGTTATAATATATGTTTTGGTATGTATATAATGAGTATTATGTTATATAGGATTTTAAGTCGTAAATGTTTCCAAATTTTATAATTATTGTAAATTAATTTTTTGAAAAAAGTTGTAAATATTATGTAAAATATTGTTTCGGTACACCTGAAGATGAGGCAAAGAGCCTCGAAACGTTGTGAGGTTTTAATGTATTGAAAAAATATTTATATATCATAAAGGAAGATTGGATTTTTCACTATAGGGTAATTTTTTACTTTTATTACTTCTTATTAATTGTTTTTTGCTTTTTTCAATTTTATCTATGTCCAACGGAAAATATTTTTAGTCACTTTTTCGTTAAAAAAAATTTCTTAGAGTAGATTTTAATTATAAATAAACCCAATATTTTTTTTTTTTTGCATTAGACATAGATAAAATTTATAAAAAAACAATTAATAAGGGGTAATAAAAGTAAAAAATTCACAAACAGTAAAATTTTAATGAAGTATGATCAAGTTTACGCATTCTTAAATGAGCACGAAAATGACCATTTTCAAAAATTCGTAGCTACTAATCTGCTCAAATATACTGGTTAAAATTTCTTGCAGTTGATTTATGTCGCATGTAAGCATAACATGTAAAAAAATGAGATTTTTATCAACTAGCCTACCAGAGATATTAGAGCCTAAAGTTAACTAACAATTTAAAAATGTGAACTTTAAAAATTCTTAAAAAAATAATGTAAAGAATATATGGGTTAAGAGTACTTTTAGTGAAAGCTACTTAGTTAGGTTTATTATCATGCCAAAAATCAGCTTTGATGTACATACCCTTATACCTAAAAGTTGCCCTCAAAAACGGTATTTTGACAATTTAAATCAGTTTTTTTAATAGCACTCTTCAAGTATTAGACTTCAAAATATTGAAATAATAAAGTGAACACGAAATATAGAACAGACTTTAAGGAAAACAGTTCTGTTTGAATTATTAGTCTATAACTTACCAGTCTTGAGCAAATGAGTTTTCTGTGAGAGATTAAAAACTCAAAAATCGGCCTGAAATGTGAAACAAAAATGGCTGCCCTTTTGAAACGGTTGATCCTAAATTTTTTTTAAAAAAATTGATTTGAACTACTGATTCCATACGTAATTGGTGGTAAACTTATAAATTTTTTCTAAAATGTTCAAGCAACCACTTTGGACCACTTGATATGGAATGACCCTATATCATAAATTTGGATTTAAATACTAATGTGTTAAATGTTTAAAGAATGTCTATGTTTTGTGGCCGATTTTATATCGACATTGTTGTTTTGACTGTAAAAACGTCCGTGTTCAATACATCGATGATTTGTCTTCGATGTCGCATCTCTAGATGTTAAAGGGCGACCGAGTATTGAAAGGTGTTATTATACTTGTGCATTGGCCTCCTCTATGGTCGATCCTCGCTTCTCGGAACCTAACCCACGACCTAATAATAAATGAATATCGTCTTGGCTAATTCATTCTTGAGTAGATTGAGGAGGCATTGACTTTTCTTCATTCAACGTCCTGCCCCCGGGGTCATTGGATGGGGGAGCCTTCCGCTCTTCGGCGGATGATGACAATGCTCTCGCTCATTTCTTAATCTAGAAGGCCTTCCGGTCCATCCCGGATTGCCTTTGATAATAGGAAACAGAAGAAAGAAAAAACAAAAAAAAAAAGAAGAAAGACATGAACAAAGGAGATGGTCGTATTAGTTCCTTTCAATTGCTGCTCTTTGAAACTACTATTGCTAATATTTAATTCCAGCTGAATTAAAATTAACATAGTTAAAATTAACTTAGTTATAAAGAAACATATCGATGTCCTGTAATCGATACCAGGTTTCTCGAAAAGAAAATATGTTAATTTTTTTTTTTTATTTTGGATAAAGGATGGTTGGCCGACAAAATAGAACGTTCCATACATATCTATAACTTCTTGCAACTCGTCCGATTAGCCATAGTAGCATAAAGAGACGTTAAACATTCAAAACAAACAAACTTCTTACAACTTAACAGAAATAAACATCTGTTAACAAAACATTGGTTTCTGATACCTAGATTTTTTAGGTTTTTTTTTCGATTTTCTCAAAAATATTTTTAACGATTTTGATTAAACTCGTCATTTTTAATAATAATCAAGTATTCTTTAATATCCGGTTAGCTTTATCATTATTAAAATGTTCTAAGTGGGATTAAATGGGGCAGGGGCCTTTTTTGTTTTCCTATAAAGTACCTTTGTTTTTGTTTATATGGAGAAGTTATCTGTTTCTCGTTTCGACTAAAAAAAAAAGAAATGGCTAAATATGAAATATGAAAAAAGTCAAGAAAATATATACAGGAGAAAATATTCCGTCTACTCTTAAAACAAGTTGAGCCCACGCATGCGCCAGCCGAAATTTCATCAAAATTGTTGACATGGAGGGGGTACTTTATTTACTCAACAACGGCTGTAATGATTTTGATCAGACTTATTACAGATATTAGATGTATGTGTATGCTCACGATGTGTCAGCCAAAATTTCATCAAAATTGGTCAAACGCAGGGGGCTCTTTATTTTAAAACTTGTTTCCTAATTTTTACTTTTTTTCCGAATATCTCAAACGGCTTTAATGATTTTGATTTTTCATGTTTAATGAAAATTAGGTGTTCTTTAATATCTTTAAATCAGTGCTACCAGATTACAAATTATATGTTTGTGAAGGTTTTCTTTTATTATTGGTTTCATAGTTCAACCCAAAAAAGTGAAAATGAATTTAATTAATCTAAGTGCAACGATTTCAAGCACGAAGGCTGTTATATACTCAGTATTTATACTCTATGTACTCTGATTGTTGGAAGTCTTATTAAGAGCTGAAGAATGTACTCGGAACGCACTACAAACTTTAGGGGAGAGCGGGGTTGGTTGGCGTAAGGGGCAGGTTGGCCATTGGCTTATAGTTTCCGTCACACTTGTTGTAAAGGCCCCACAATTGTACCATGTGTCCCGCTCGACCTCGGAAGTCTTGTCCTGAGTTTTCAATCCGATGCTAACAGTGTAGAGAAGAGTCTGCCTCATTGATTGATTTTACAACATTTAAGTAAATTTTCATATGTTAAGTAAATTTGGTATAAAGGAATGGCAAAACATTTAACTCCGATCCTGTCCACTTAGCCCCAAACTCCTTTGATAAACCTAACCTTTCGACTAACCAGTTTCTAGTTTGATTGTTCTCCCCTGTCCTGGCAGCCATCTTTCATATTATCTCTCCCGTGGGGTTAGTTGGCTCTCTTCAACTGGGGTTTGTTAGCAGTAGCAATTCACAAAAGCAAGGTAAACATGACAAAGGTGAAACTACCAATTGTTTTTAGTTCCAGGAAGGAGGATGAGAGCAATTTTTCTTATGCAGAAAGTGACGACAATCTTAACTTCTATTTTCTTCTATTGTCATTCTATTTTCCATTAAAAGCTGGTTAAAACCGGTTCAAAATTATTATACCATTATAGTGGAGCTTTTATTAACAATAATATGTGCCAGGCAGTACTTGAATGAGATGGTTTAACAGCCCAGCTTTTAGGCCAACTTGCCCCACATAGGGGGGGGGGGGTAATTGGCATACTCTGGATTGACGAATTCTTCAATTTTCTATAATCATAGTATTAAATATTATGTGGTGAAAAAAATACTTGAAGTACTCTTATACTTGGAGTTTACAGTGGTGTCAGCCCCATTGGCATTATATTAACAGAAACGACTCAACAATCAATAAAGTGAAAACTGTTGCCAACCAACCCCTACGCTGTAAACCACGGTAAATATTTCGTAGATCCTGGGGCTCTTACCCAGAGCATTGAGTCTCTATGGGCTAATGAAAAAAGAAGAAATAAAATGGAAAATGGAACACGAATATCAGTGTTAGATTCCTATTTATGTGAATTTGTTTGGAGGAGATATCAAAAGATATCTTCGAACAAGTAAACAGTTTGTTTTGCCCTAATTTTTATAGAAATAAATCATATGTTTCTTGCAGGTACAATCGCAACAGTTACTAAATATATCACTGTTACTGGTGAAACGAAATGTGTGCCTATTGTAAAAAAGACCCAAAAGTAATATTGAAAGTCTTTGGCAAGCTAGCTTAGTTGCGGTTCCATACTTTATTTCACAGACAGCTGTCATTATTATTTTTTAAATTGTAATATTATGCTGGATCTTAGTTTTTAATAGAGGTAAATGGGTCAATCTCACCAAAGTGGGCACTTTTTTCGGCGTTTTTATTTTAAATTTTATGGTTACAAATAAACTTTTTTTCGGTGTAATACTATTCCTTAGCCTATAAGAAGCAAGGAGTCGACGTGGAAGAACACCAATTCACGTTGAACGTTTTTTTTCTTTTTTTTTAAATTTCTCATTATTTAGGACTGATGATGCTTTGAAAAAGTTGAGCACCAAAAGAAAGCTACAATCCACGTCGCTATCTTCATTTCCCTGCAGCATTTTATTTACAGTAAAACAGGGGAATGAATTATTAAGGTTTATTTGATAACCGTTGAAAGGAAAAAAAAGATATAATAATGCTATTTGAAAAACGAAATCTGTGCTACAAAATCTTTTATCTCTCAAAAATTAGAAACGAAAGAACTTGCCTGACCAAAACTATAGAGGACAGGGGAATGAAGACTATTAAACGTAACCTCTCAAGTTTGAGAACTTATTTGCTTCTGGAGAGTTTGGAATTTTACTGAGGTTAAGTTAACAGTTGTGGTTGCTTAGGGAAAGACACTTTCCTGCTGACTATATATGTTTTACTAATTTCCCGCCTGAATAGTGTGGTGACAATTTAATTTTAGAAATTGACAGGGGAATGAAAGAAAACCTGTTGGACATCATAAAAATTAGTTTTTTTCAATTCTAATCCTTTATCATCAAGGATTCGACTGCTTTTATGAATTTTTACAGTATTTTGAACAAATAGAACAGAAAAAAAAGTAAAAATTGACCTAGTATACGGACACATAACTCTTACTTTGAGCAGAATCAGACCTCGGGACATGACAGGGGAATGAATTTCGACCTTTTTTTGGTGTTTTTAAGGTACGTGTGTTATACAATTAAAATTAAGTCTACCTTCTACGTATGGGGTCTACCTTTGCAACTCGCCTGGATTTACAAAATTGATGTCTTAGAGTGCTAAGTTTTTCTAAATCGCTATAAACGGCCTGGGACACAAAAGTGCCCACTTACGTGAGAATGACCCAAATAATGCATTCACTCATGTATATACATATAGATACAAACTATTTAGTGCTAGGATTGGTAAGAGATGGTGAGTATTATACTGAGCCTGGAGGAGAGCGGTGTGGGGGCCGGGTGAACAACCTCCCACTTCGCCGTGTCCCTTCTGCATACGTTCGTCTCTACAATCCTCATCCTCATCCTCTCAGATCGGGCCATCTTCTATCCAGAGGATATCCTCCTTCTCAACGTGGATATCTACTAAATCATCTCTAAGCCGAAAAGGAGGCAACGAAATATGTATCTTTATATTTGTACAATAAATAAAAAGATTCTCGTCGGCATGAGAAACAGGTGAGAGAACCGCAGTACCGATTCACCTCCTTTTAATATATAAAAAAAAAAAAATCTTCAAATAATCCGAACCAAGGCTATACGAAAAGAAAAAAAATCTGTTGCGATGCGCGCAACACACAACTTTCACTTACCAACTTATTTAGATTATAAATTGACGTGTTTTGCTAAATGCCACTTCTCAAAGTCACACCATTTTCCTCATTCATTTACTTATTTTTGCTTGTATTTGCTCTTTAAAGTTCACTATTTTTTTTAATTTTTATTATTAAATAAAGTTTTTACTTGTGTTAATACTCCAAGTCGTCTGATTTTGTAAATCCTTATTCAGTTGTTGAAAACTTCATATAGTTCCTAGTAAACAAATAATTTCCATTAAATAAACAGAAAGTCTTCAATTATAAACAACGGTCTGTCATTAAAGGCGTTCTGCCCACGCTCAACGTGTTTTATGAGTTGAAGGAATATTTTTATTTTTTTCTCCTCTACATATATGTTTACTTGATTTTTTTTTTTTTCACATTTAGCCATTTCTTATTTTTAGGCAAAATGAGAGACGGATAATTTATCCATATAAACTAAAGCAAAGTTACTTTATAGGAAAACGAAAAAGGCCCCTTCCTCATTTATGCCCCCTCAGAACATTTTAATAATGATAAAGCTTATAGAATACTTGTTTCTCATTAATTGAACATGACGAGTTTAATCAAAATCGTTAAAGCTATTTTTGAGAAAATCGGAAAAAAAAACGTAAAAATGGGGGAAACAAATTTTTTGTAGTCATATCTTGGGCATATAAATAAATCAAATACCAAGTTTTATAAAAATCGTTTGAGCCCTGTTTGAGAAAATTGAAAAAGACGTAAAAAGTTATTAATTAAAGTACCCCCTCCTTTTGACTAATTTTAATGAAATTATTGCTGACACATCACCGGTCTATACATATACCAAATACCCAATTTCAGGTTCGTTCGGTTTATAGTTTTTGAGCTAGTCTGTTACCATACACACAAACAAACCTAGACCTTTCGCGAGACTTGATTATTTGGACTCAGGGGACCCCAAAACGTGTATTTCCGTTGAAAACCGGAAGTCCAAAATTTTTCACGATCTCAATACTTTCCCTTACTATATATTTTAATATATAGGTAAATGAAAGTAAGAAGTGGGTTTTTCTATGTACGGTAGTGCATAACTTCTAAGGGTTTATTCTCAAATACGTGTTTCGTAGAATCAAGACTACCTTTAAGTAAGGCTCTTGTATTTATATATTGGTGGACACAGGAATGCATAACTACGAAATATCGTACAATAGAACCCTATACTAGTAGTTGAACTATAAAGGGCTGAATATGTAAAGAGAAATTCGTACCTAGAGTTTTATAAATAACTAGCTAGGGTGCCCGGCTTCGCTCCGGTAGTTGTGTGGTAGTTTTAATACCAGAAAAACTTTAAAATTAAAGGAAATAGGGAACAAAATTAGCACCTTCTTGAAAATTCGGTTTTTACTTGGGTATCAATATTCTGCAGACTTGAGATCTGCAGAGTCCGCCCAAATAAGGAACCATGTATAATTTACAGGGGGTTGAAAATGGTAAGTGAACAATTAATTTTGCTGCAACTTTGTCGAGTTATGCATCGTTTTTGATGGTTTCTGTGATTCTGAATCCTATAAGCCCATTCCAAGTAGTCAACAGATAATAAGTTATGAGATTATAGTTGAAAAACCTGGTATCTCAGTTAAAAAAATTATATTTTGAGTAAAACTTAAGCGCCGACTACTATGATGGTCCTATTTGATCCAGAAGTATAGAAACTACCGAAGATTCATAGAAACTTTGTTTTAAGACCTTTCTTCTATTTCAACCTCCCTTAAGATATCCCCCCGTAATTTGGACGGTTTCTGCATATCTCGAATCTTACTAATATTACAAAGTGAAAACCAAAATTTCTTGAAGACACAATTTTTTCATCATATTTCTTTTTATCTTGAACTATGAGGGATGATAACATCTTGAATGCTGTTATTGGAGTTAGACGTTTTGTCAACTGGAATGCTCATCATACGTAGTAACCAAACCAACTTCTTTTTCATAAATACAATAAGAACACTTCAAACTTTTTATTTTCGATTTATATTTAGTCAATTCATCTCTTTTTTACGTCTGATTTTATTCGCTCACTGTACTACTAAGAAATGTTCACTCGTATTGCATTAAATTTACTTAAGTTTATGTTATATATAGATTAAATGTAATGTGCTGATCATATATTATTAGCCTTCTTATGAGAAAACTAATTTTTTAAGGAATCCAGTTGGTTTTCTAATTGATTGCAGAGATGTAAAATCATTATTTTATTTTGAAAGCAAAGAAGAAACTAATTATTTTCGCTTAGTTTTTTAGTAGTTTAAAAAGAACTGCTGAACAAATATATAACCTTTACAAATGAACTGGATGAATGAACAAACATTGAGTGAAACGCACCCTAGCGCTTCCTGGTTGCCTGGAGCTCGAACTAAATTTTTCATTCATAAACTCGTATCTCAATCTCAGAGAGGCTAATTAAATAGTGCGATAGGCTTAAAATTCCAGTCCTTTTCTCTTCAATTTTACACTTTTAAGAGAAAAACGGAAACCTTCTTCTCCGTAAGTGGTCATATGGCTAAACGAAGACATAACTTCCTTAATCCTTCGTGGAGTCGTTTTTGAGCCATTTCGGCACGCACATTGTACACTTTGCTTTATAATATATATTGATTTAAAATAAATATTTCATTAACTTGTATTATTTTTTACATAATAGTATTTTAACTAAAGTGATTACTTTTAAAGTAACCATTTGGTGATAAAAAGTAACTGTTTAAAGTAATCATTAGGTGATCAAGTAACTGGCAGCCTTAATGTAAAAAATACCCGTGTATTCTTCTGACTTAATGATATATTTATGTCATCAAATCTGGTTTACACATTAAATATTTAAGAAACTCTGATTATTTATTAGAGGTTTATTTATCCAGTAGATGAGAGCGGGAGGCACAAGCTTGGATTTAATAAAGCTAATCAATAAATATTTACTAAAAATATCACGATGGGAGTTCGCTTATACATATTACGATAGTTTGTTTGTTTAAACGTCACTTTATGCCACTGAGACTAAACGGACGATGCTAAAGTTGGAGAACTAAATTTTTCCTATACAAGTATATTTAGGATAGGGATCATTAACGAGTAACTGACATCGTACAGGCTCGGCACCTCCATATTATGTCCTATCCGAGGGGCGGCATAGCCAAGGATTTTTTACTGTCATTAAAAACTCTTAGACGTATCCCGTGACTGTCAGTATTTTAGACTACTACCAGGTGTGTAAATATGAAACCGGAATTCGCCAATGATAGGAGTTAGCAGTCAATATAATCTTCTAACTAATCCGTCAGTGGTGTTATCTTCTTTTGCCTACATGTAATAAAGAGATCCAATTGATACCAACATCAGTTTCATTCTATAACCGTGTTTTTAGTGGCGTTGAACATGTCGACTTTTGTGCCAACAAAACAAGATTTGCGGACAGCATTTATTTTCCGTTTCCTTCTGAAAAAAATTGGAGCATTATCACATAGGATGCTTGTTGAAGCTTACGGGGAGCATGCCCTAGGCAAATCTCAATGTTTCGATTGGTTCAAAAAATTTAAAGATGGATTTCGATAAAAGAAACAAAGACCATGGAAAACAACAAAAAAAAACTTTGAAAACGCTGATTCGGAAGCGTTTGTTGGACAATTATTACATGTGACACCGTCTCCATTTGTTTGAAAGGCATGGAAAAGATCCAGAAGGTCGGAAAATCCTCACCAACTGAATGACAGGCAGCAGGAAGCTCGAAAAACCTCATGGCAAATGCTGCTCGCCAGGTACAGAAAAAAAGTCATTTCTTCATCAAATTTTGACTGGTGATGAAAAGTGAATTTACTTCGAGAATCCTAAGCGTAAAAAATCCTGTGTAACTCCTGGTGAACCATCGGCATCGCTTGGGGAGGAAGACAATGCTCTGTGTCTGGTGTGATCAGATGGGTGTTACCAACTATGAGCTGCTGAAACCTGGGGAAACTGTTAATAACGCTATCTACAACAGATGATAAATTTGAATAAAGATTTGCGCCAAAAAGTCCCAAATATCAAGAAAGGACACACAAAGTGATCTTGCTCCATGACATTGCCCCATCACATTCGGCTAAACGGACCAAGGAAACGATCCTAGTGTTTGGTTGCAGTAGTTGAGCAGCGTTTCACTTCTTATGAAAATGTACGAAATTGGTTAAGTGATTGGTTTGACTCAGAAGAGGAAGCATTATTTTGGCGGGGAATCCACAAATTCCCTGAATTATGGGAAAAATGCATAGATAGCGAAGGACAGTACTTCGAATAAAAAAGTATGTATCATTTTTACACAATCAACTCTTATTTGCTATTTGAAAAATTCCGGTTTCATATTTACACACCTGGTATGCTAGCCACTACACCACAGGTGTAGACCCGTAAAAACCTTGAAGTTTGAAATATGCAAAAGTATATATAACTGATTGTCAGTTTAAACAGTAGCTTTACAATCACCATAGTGGATGGTGCTTGTAGAGGAATCCACTTGGATGGAGATGAGTTTTATTCACTTGGTAATAAAACTGGAAGGCTGACATTTAAACTAATAGGCGCCATAACTTGACAGGGAAAAGGGACTTCTTTGTGTAAAAGGCTTGGGTGAGAGGCTCTTTGTATTACAATATGCATGTATTACATGAAATAGTAATGGTGGAGTTCGCGTTTTAGGACCTACACTAAAGAAGTATTTTATAAAAACAACAAAAAACAATAGTACATCAGCAATAAAAAACATTTAAAAATTTACAGAAGTCAACCAACACAAAATAAGTTATTTTAAAAAACAACAATAAAAAAACAAAAAAAAACGCCTTTTTAATTCTGTTCATGTTTTAGTTTTCATAGCGGCAAAAAAAAAAAAAAAAAAAATCTGGTGCGTGCGTGAAACACATAACTTTCACTTACCAACTTACTTAGATTATAAATGTATGTGTTTTGTTAATTACCACTTCTCAAAGTCACACATTGTCTCACATTCATTTCTCATTTTTGTTTTTATTTGCTCTATAAAAAACACTATTTCTTTTTTTTTTATTATTAAATAAAAGTTTTTACTTGTGATAATTCGGCAGTGCAAGCATAATACTCCAAGTCATCTGATTTTAAAATTCCCTATGTAGTTGTTGAAAACTTCATTTAGTTACCATGAAGCAAATAATTCCATTATATGAAAAGAATGGCTTTAATTATGAACAATGGTCTGTCATTAAAGGCGTACTGCGCATGCGTGGGCTCAACGTTGATGCAATATTTTTCTTTTTTTCTCCTGTATATGTTTACTTGATTTTTTCATATTCATATTTAGCCAGTTTTTATTTTTAGGCGAAACGAGAAACAGATAATTTCTCCATATAAACAATTACAAAGGTACTTTATAGGAAAACAAAAAAGGCCCTTTACCCATTTAAGCCCCCTTAGAACATTTTAATAATGATAAAGCTTACCTGATATTTTAAGAGCTTCATTTTCTTTAAACATGACGAATTTAACCAAATCATTAAAGCCGCTTTTGAGATAATAGAAAAAAAAGGTAATAATTGGAAAAAAAGTTATTAAATAAAGTGCCCCCTCCGTTTCACCAATTTTAATGAAATTTCGGCTGTCGCATCGCGGGCGTATACATACATCAAATATCAAGTTTAATCAAAATCGTTAGACCCGTTTTCGAGAAAATCGAAAAAAACGTAAATATTTATGGAATAAAGTACCCCCACCGTTTGATCAATTTTGATCAAATTTTCGCTGTTATATCGCGGGAATATACATATACCAAATACCCAATTTCTGGTTCGTATGGTTTATTGTTTTTGAGCTAGTTTGTTCACATACACACAGACCATTTCGCGGGACTTGATTATTTGGACTCAGGGGACTCAAAAACGTGTATTTCCGTTGAAAACCGGAAGTCGAAATTTTTGACGATCGCAATACTTTCCCTTACTATATATTTCATATAAAGGTAAGTGAAAGTAAAAAAAAAATATTCTCTAAAATATATGCTGATTACTTATTATCATAACTACCTAATTGCATTATTCGCTTAAAAATACAAAAAGATTGAAAAGCCAAAATATTTGGAGGGGGGGGTCATGACCCCTCTGACCCTAGAACCTTCCAGGATGTCCTTACGACTAAATATGCATAAGGAGCGATGGACTGAAGAGTTAGTCCTGTACTGAAGCTCAAGTCATAACAGGTTTAGTATTTTAGGTTGCTATGCTAACCACTACACCACAGGTGACCCCCTGCTTACATTACGATCACTTAACCTGTGGAAATAGGTCACTCCCCTCAGTAACACAGAAGAAGCATTACCTTTTTTTACAACGGCATTGATGTTTTACTTTGTTCTATTTTGATAGATGGGTCCATTGTTGTAGTTGTTTTTGTTTCTTGTCATTGATATGTCCGTGTTGTGCTTTGAAATAAAAATAAAAAAGTTAAAACGTTCTTGTTTAATATTTTTCGCTGAACAATAACTTATTTGATAATATTCCGTTAGAAGGAGCCCGATAGCTGTTAGGTCAGATAGGAATAAAAAGCCCGGCTGTGCTCAGTGAAGCAGCCAACGTGTACCGCTATCTTAACGTGTATTTATAAATTGTATTTACTCTCCCTTCAAGAGTTCTTTCTTCCCCGATCCGTCATAGGTGCCTTTTTAACCTCCTCCTAAATATCTTCATACACGAGGGGAAGGAGATCATCTCCATGTCGAAGAGGAAACAGGGGAGAGAAGAAAAAAATCTTTAGCTAGCGGCTCTTTCCCTCCTGGACAAAGTGATATTCATTAATTCATCAAAGCATTATAATGGGACGGACGGGTCCTGAAGGGTTTTTGTCAGCTGGTTAGTGGCCCCGCTAACAGGACATGGTCTCTTCCTCCAGCCCCGGGGATAATGGACCGGGGGCGAGTGCCGCTCCGAGGAACTGTTATAGCGGAAATTGCAATTTTATATTCCTAGGAAGCTCCTGATAAGGATAAAAGTGCACTCGAACTTGATAACTGGAACCCTTGATGACAAGGTTGTAATTCCTCTTACAGAGTTATTCCACTAAATCAAGGTCTCACTTATCCAAGGTGCAGGTATCTTATTAATGGGGCGTGTACCACTAAAAGAGGTTTTCAAACAACTTGATATTTTTATTTTTTATTTTCTTTTTTCATAGGAGTTTCCACCAATGGTGGGTTTCCTTAACCTATATATTGTCTATTGCCTCCTTCCAGACTTTTCGGTCAAAGGCCCATTCTTCTTGTAGACCATGCCCCATCAAGGAATCTTCTACTTCGTTATTCCATGTTTTCCTTGGTCTACCTCGTCTTCTCCTTCCATCTATTTTCCAGGAATGGACAACTTTTGGCATTCTTTCCTTGGGCATCCTTTTCAGATGACCAAACCATTTCAGCCATTTTTTTTTCTATTTATTCCAGAATGTTTTTTCAACTTCCATTTTTTCTCTAATGGTTTCGTTTCTCACCTTTTCCATCCTGGATATTCCTGCCGCTCGGCGCCAGTAGTCCATTTCGGTGGCTTTTTATAAATATTTTTATAAAAGTGGCTGAAATTTTTATAAAAATTGAAAACCCCACGCTAAAAAAGTGTTTAGTCCATTTTTTTTAATAATGTTTTATAGCGCATTAGTAGGAGCCTCGATAATATGCAACGATAGGCAGCATCTCTTTTCGTTATCTGTTACTTGTAGCAACTTTACTGCGGAGATCGTCGCTATCCATAAAAGCTTAAATGTTATACAGGCCGCAAAGAAAACCATAGTTATTTGCACTGACTCACTTCCCGCTGTAAATAAAAAATGTTTTTTCTTTAAATCCCATAGTTCAAAATATCCTCATTCCAATAAAGGCGGCCGTGACAAAGAATAGCACTGTATTCTTCGTATGGGTTCCAAGTCGCTGCGGAATAGTTGGGAATGAATTGGCGGATCAGGCTGCCAAAAAAGCAATAACAGGTGGCATTCCTTATCAAGGGGTTCTAGCAGCGGACTTTTTATTCCTCATCAAGCAAAAAACGAAACAAAGTTGGGAAAACAGGTGGTTGAACTTAGCTGAAAATAAATTGGAGGAAATTAAAAGAGAAGTGATCCTATGGAAATCCTCTAACAGGAATAAGCGCAGAGAAGAAGTAATCTTAACGCTTTTTCGCATAGGTCTTACGTGGTTGACACATGGACACCTAATGGCACGCGAAGACCCTACCGCCTGTCAGGCTTGTGGATGTCCGCTGACAGTGAAGCATATTTTGACGGAATGCAGGACCTACGAAGAATATAGAACACCCTTAGATATACCAAAAGACTTATACAGTATACTGCAAGACAACGTAACAGACAAACTCTACGACTTTCTAAAATTTACTGAATTATATCATTAGATATAAACCGAAATTTGGAATAAACGGCGATGATGACCTAGTGGTTGACGCCTTTATGAGATATTTACAATTCTTTTTTGGTGGGCACACTCAATTACCATTATTTTTTGGTCATTGATTCTTTTTGGAGTAACAAACAACGTATTTTATTTTTTTTAACATAACCTATATTTTAAAATATATTGGGCATACACTACTTTTTTTCCCATTGACTTAGAGTTACTAGGTTGTTTTCTATACAAGATTTAAACACTCTCTTTGCACTCCTGTAAAATTTGCAAAATTCGACTGAACACGTTCTTAGCATGGGGTCTTCAATTATTAAAGCTCACACTTAAATATCATAAATACATAAAATATTGATACAATTATTACATATCTTTTGTAATTTGAAATATTTATTTACTTACAGTTTAGCCTCTACCCCTAAGGGTTATTGGCTTTAATTTTTCCTGTATATGTTTTATTATATTAATTTATAGCCTTTAGGAATTGGAACAACTTTTGGGCCAAAGACTCTTCATCCCCCAGTATTTCTTTCAGAGTTTTCGGTTGCTTTAATTTTTTTTTTTGTACATCATGATGTTGTACACAATCTAGCAACAAGTATTTTATACTGTGTTTTTGCACTTTTGGCAGGTGGTTGCTTCGAGACTTTTGAGTAGGTATGTATGTGTGAATGCGCAGTGCCCTATCCGCATTCTGCACAATACTCTCGATTGCCTATTGGATGTAACCCATTTGCTGCACTCTGGTTTTACTTGCGCTAGTTTTGATGGATTAATTATCCAGTTTATTTCCCAACTTTTTTTCATGTTCTATTTCAACTGGTGTATCCAATCCTCGTGGGTGATATAGTTTATTTGATTTATGCTTGGGTTTTCTCCTTTCCTTGCCAAATTTGCAACCTGGTCTGCTCTTTCGGTCCCTGTTATCAGATGGAACCCAGACTAATATTTTGACTTTTTCCAAGTTCCCACAGCGTATTTACAATTATTTATATATTTATATCCGAGGGATGGCATAGTCAAGGATTTTTGACTCCCAATCAAAAAATCCTAGGGCCACCACGGGACGCGAAACCGCGACCTTTGGTACTGTAGATTGCCATGCCAACTACTACACCACAGGTGACCCCTTAAACCCTAATTATTATTATGGTTAATTATGTTTGATAATATGAATCAGTATTTTTTTAAGTAGCGCCGCAGTTTTTTATAAATAAAATTGTATTAATACAACCTACTATGAATTGAATTGAATACTATTACGCATTACGATGATAATGTAAGGTGATGATGTACCTTCATGTGTTTTTGAATATTCAAGACCTACATTTCTCGATGTTTAATTGTGAAAATAATTTTGTTTTTCAATGATAAAATTTATTTATTTTATAGATTATTGTTTTGTATTTTTAAATAAATGTTATTTGTTTCAGGTATGTCACTTTGATTGACTACAAACATTACATCCAGCTTCAGGGTTAGTGGAAAGCATGTATGTATGTATATATGTACACAGGTAAACATCTGAAAAAAATATGCTGGTCGGGATAGATAGGTTCGGAGATAGATAGGTAGGCATTTTCGTATGAGCATATATTATTTTTAAATGGGATCTAGGTAACCAAGAAGGCAATTCATAACCTGAAGTAATTACCAATGTAAATTGCACACATTTAAAATTATTTAAAGTAAAATATAAGGAACACAAAGGTAGAGGCCGAATTGCACGAAAGGTAACAATTTTTAGGTTGTTCTGAAAAGTTGCATTTTCGCAGATTCGTTATTTGATATCATAATATCATCACTATTTGATAGATCATTCGCTATATGATTTCATTCAAAATCACTCAAATCGGTACTTTTGTAGTTCATTGTTCTTCACAATTTTTATATGAGGTGGGTCTGGTATTTTAGCGCACGCATTCTGACCCGATATTTAAAAATTAGAATTTACAAAACTGTAATTATTATTCAGACGGTTCTTTGCGGATGCGAAACATGGCCGCTTACAGTAAGGGATGAGCAACGCCTTAAGGTCTTTGTATATGTGTATCTTTGTTCTGCTTAGAATACTTGGACCGAAGAACGATGATTCGACGGGAGAATTAAGTCGGCTACACAATGCAGAATTGCGTGAACTGGTCCCGGTAAACGTTATCGAAGTTATATTTGAGCTACCTAAAAAATTATATAAACACTTTGCCGAATGGAAAACGTCTGAGGGGTAGGCCTAGTCGAAGGTGGGAGGTTCGGCGAGCGCTGATTTTGTTGAGGGAGTGATTGCTTATGCCGGTATCGGGCCTTCGGGTTAGTTAAAGGCTTTATTCAATTCTATTCTTGTTTGAGAGGGTATTGTAAGAATAATCTGTATCATTCAGTTTATTGTCGCTGAGTTGGTTTATGAGTAATTGTATTTTTTTAACAATCTGAAGTGCTTATGGCACGAGAATGCTTAAGCAACGATTCAGCAATGTCATTCACTACGGTCATTCTTCCGTCGCACAGTAGGAAAATTTTGTCATTTATCGGCCAAAAATCTATAACTCCTGACCGAATGACGATAATCGAATAATTCTTTTTTCATTAATGAGCTTGGGATTCCCTTCATCAGTGAGAATAAAAAAAAATAAAAATAACATCCCTCAAAGTATTTCAAATTAATTTTTATATGAACCATTTCTTCACTTAAATTTAAATTAATAAGCTTATTAGGTGCAGGGTTATACATGGAGAATGAAATGAGTCAGTATTAGTATCTATTGAGCTTTCTGCTGATATACATATCTTTTTCAGCCATTTGCTCCTTTTGAATGATTTTAAAATAATTATTGTTACTTAAAATACCCTATTTTTTAGGAATTTTAAGGGAATAAAATATTTTCATATAATTCAACGAGAAGTATATTTTATGATTTAGTCCAATTCGAGGCCGATTATATAATAAAGGTTCAAATATACGGATTTAAATCTTAAAATCGATATATCGCCGATCGATCGCATTCGGTCAAGCTAATTCTATTATGGTATTTTAGCACCCTTCACCCTCTACCACTGTGAAAAAAATCAGAACCAACTATTGCCAATAATAGAAGTTATATCAATTTAAATACTTTCTTTTCATAAATTACATAGTTAACGTGGATGAAATTAAAACGCACTTTTATCCAATATTTTACAGCCATTCTTCTTATTTATAAAATATGTTTGGTTCATTGTTATAGAAAGTAAAGCTGGATAGAAAAAAATAATAATAAAGAGATGAGCATAGCTTTTGCTTAAAATAAATTCATTTTTTTTTCCCTATTAAGCTCATTAATGAAAAAAGAATTATTCGATTATCATCATTCGGTCAGGAGTTATAGATTTTTGGCCGCTAAATGACAAAATTTTCCCACTGTGCGTCGGTTTGTTTCTCAAATTTTGTTGAGGATCAGACTGATTTTAGATGTTAAATGATTGAAAATAAGTTCGATTGTTTTAAACACTCGAATAACGTAAAATATATATTACAGCTGTTGATACTGAAGTGTAGGTGCACAGCGGCCAGCGCTCCACACCCCCAGGATCTCGATAAACAGTTCTTGCAGGATCCTGTCCCTCCCAATGGGCTGCTTTGCATATTATCTTTTCTCGTCGTCGCGTGCTGCGAACCCCGGTGATATCAGCAGGTTCGGTCTTCCAACTCTTCGGAGTGTGTTATTTTCGCAAATGAGCAAAAAAGTAACATGAAAAAAAATTCGTACAAAAACCAAAGTATTTTTCTTTTTTTTCTGTTAGCTTTATTTAATTCTGAACATTTAAAAACGAATGTAGGTATATGTATATAGGTATAGCAGTATAAAACAGTGACAGTTAGGTACTGTTTTTCGGATACTTACTTTTACTTTTTTTCCCCGTTTTTCCGTTTAAGTCAGAGCGTCCCTCAACTTTTCTCCGTCCAACCAGTCCCTTTCCTCAAGTCCCCTGCCGGCCATCTCCTCCTCCACCGGGTTCGTGGTCTTCCTCTTCTCCGTCTTACTGGCTGTTCCCGCTGCAGAAGTCTCTTAGGCCATCGAAGTTCTGGCATCCGCTGGCAGTGCCCATACCATCGTAGTCTGATTCTCCCAATCCTCTTCGGAACTCCTTCGGTCACCCACATCCTGCCCCGAATCTCCGCATTTCTGACTCTTTCTAGGCGGGTAATCCTAAGACACCCCCTCCAGAAATCCATCTCTGCCGCTTGTAATTTGGAGTATAGCCCTGGGTTAAGCGTCCAGATCTCCGCGGCGTAGCTGAGGGATGATTCGAAAATACTCCTAAAAGTTCTTATTTTGTTTTCTGTTGAGATGGCCGTGTTCCAGAGAACTGGGTGCAACATTCTAGTCACCTTTCTTGCAAGGCCCACTCTTCTCCTAGCTTCGGGTACCGATGTGCCATTTTCATTTATTATTGACCCCAGATATTTGAATGATATAAAAAAACTTTAAATATAAAATGAAATAAATTAATTAAAAAGTAAATTTGGTCGCTAAGACTATCAAGTCAAGAATGTAGAACAGTTAGGATAACAACGATTGCGTTCTGCAACTTGGACTCGCATGGATAGATTCTCAGGGTTCTCCTAGTACCTGCATTTCTAACGTATGACGATACCAAAGCAAAAATATTAAACAAAATGACGGCATTGTAGGGCTATCTAAACTGTATTTAGTTAACGAAAAAAAAAAATCAACATTTAAAAATAAATTTATATGTTTTCAGTATCATAAAGCAGGTTCTGTTAGGCTTTATTTTTAGGAAAATTAAACTAAAATGTAATAAAGTCATAAAACATAAAACTTGGCCGCAATGAATAGTAAGGTGAGTAAGAAAATTTGAAAAAAACAAAAACAATGATTTTAGATTCGACACTTGAAATTTTCACGTGCTTACATTCTGAGGGTTTTTTTTTTTTTTTCACTTTATGCTACTAGGGCTAATCGGACGATGCTACAGTGGGAGTCCTAAATTTTGCCAATCCAGGTAGGATAGGGATATTTTACAAGTACCTGACATCGTACAGGCTCGGGACCTCCATTTTACGTCCTATCCGAGGCATAGCCAAGGACTTTTTACTCCCATTAAAAAATCCTATGGTCACCTCGGGAAGCGAAACCGCGTCCTTTAGTATTGCCATGCCTACCACTACACCGCAGGTACCTACCACCTCTATTTTGAGGGTTAAAAAAACGTTAAAAAAGTAAGATCCCCAATCACCTAGTTTTAAATTGAAATTTTTATTGTCTTAAATAAACAATCTGTTTAAATAATATTTCAATAAAAAAAAAAATAAAATAAAAAGTGTTATATGACAATATAAATGTAGATTGGATACATTTACGCTGTTACTCTCAGTTGTTATTTATTTATGTTTTTTTCGGTAAAAATTCATTCTCCTGTTTTATATCTGGCAGCCTCTGTGAACCATTGGAAGGCTCAGCTAGCCCTGATGGTGACCCCCTGTTGGAATCGAAACGTAAGCAGTTCTAAGAAAGAAGTTAGTAAGACTTCTATTGATTTATAAGAATGAAAAATACTAAAAATTTATCATCATAAAGATACTATAATCCAACTTAAAACAATTGCTTTTTATAGCGAAATATAAGGCAAGACTGATTATCTTTTGATATGGATTGTCAATATCAATTGATAATTTCGAAACATTGAGTTAACTTTTCTTATTTCTCGACAATATTGCTCCCAATGTCATCATCAGCTGGTTTCAGTTAGCGCTGTCACAATCTCTAATATTCCATTACACGGTCTTGCGGTGACCGCTAGGTTATTGAAACTCCTATCCTTCTTACGATGGCGTAGTCCCTGCAGAGAGTATCATGGAATTATTTCGAGACTTCCTCGACATTTTTATTTTATTTTCTGTTGTTGTTATCATAAAACAATTGCCTAATAATTCGAGTGATTTTAGCTTCCTTTACCCATTTTTTCAAGTGTTCCAATTGTTAATAGAAAAGGTAGAGCCACATACCTATTACATTTAGGGGTCACCTGTGGTGTAGTGGTTAGCATAGCAATCTACAATTCTAAAGGTCGCGGGTTTCCCTCCCGTGGTTGCTTTCAATAGTAGGCCCTATGCACACGGGGATACTAAAAAGAAACTGATTAATGACACGAATTTCCAACTGGTTTACTTGGAGTCACTACCTATGCATTACAATGAGACGCCACACACGGCGCTACTGGTTAGTGACGGATTAGTGATTCACAGAATTCCTTTGTAACTAGTCGCCTGGGTGATTCGCATGTCGGGTGCCTCTTGATTTGAGTTTCCAGTTTTTATTTACAGTTGGTGTGGAGGTGGAAAAACACCCTATTTTGTACAATTTCAACCTTCCTGGATGTTCAAGGAAGCAGGAAAGGGAGAAGCAAGTCGGGTCTATTTTCCACGTTAACAACTATTTCTACATACATCACCGTGTGCATAGGGCCTTAGGCAACTACCTGGTTCTACAAAAGGTTGCCTCGCTTCTCTCTCAGCCGCATCGCTATTATAAAAATGATACTAAAAATTAAAACAGCAAGCAAATTTATTGGAATGAATATGTTTTTTATGACCGTCTGTATAATCATTTGAAGGGGATAAGCCGGAGCAGGGATTGGGCCTTGTAAATTCAATATTTAATTTTTTAATTTAATTTATTTAATTATTTACATGTTAATTACGTAATGTTAATTATGTATAAGGGCATGGCCTTATACAAGGGAGTCTGTTCTACTATGAGATAATAATTACAATATACAAAAGAAAAAAAAGAAAAGAAATAGGATATGCTAACAATAAATTTTACAATGAAATAAAGGTTATTAATATAATTTCACTGATGTATAATTTAACATTTCCATTTATTCTTCCAAGTAGAATGTCCTTATTTTAAGCATAATATATGCGAAATTAGACTGTTTTGTAGCTTCATCCTTTGATTCTGGGTCGAGTATATTAATGAAGTTTGTCGTGGTGATATTTGGGAAAAAGTACTTTCTTGCGCTGTTATATTGAGGACAAATGCAGAGTATGTGGATGAGGTTTTCTTCTGTTTTCATATTGCAGATTGGGCAGATTGAAGATGGCGTAATTTCTATGAAGTTATTCTTGTGGCTGAACTAATGTGGTGGTTATTTGCAGTTCTGAGCTGTGCTATTAAAAGGATGATATTAATATTGGAATTGGATCTAATATAGGCTGCTGTTAATTGCGATTTAGGGGCGATATTTTTATAAAATGGGTTGAATAGTGATTTATTTGAAGCTTCTAGATCGGCATTATGGAGATATAACTGGCATTTTGATGGGATTGCACCTGTTTTTTGTTTTATTGAATACGGTTCTTTTTATAAATTCAATATCTAATTTATAAATTTTATTATTCTTGTTATTATTTAACCCTCATCATTTTCTACTTTGCATAGCTATGTAGAAATCGTAAGTAATAAGCAAGGTGATATGAAAGGTGGTATGTGTGAGAGAGAGAGAGTGAGAGAGAGAGAGAGAGAGAGAGAGAGAGAGAGAGAGAGAGAGAGAGAGAGAGAGAGAGAGAGAGAGAGAGAGAGAGAGAGAGAGAGAGAGAGAGAGAGAGTCGAAAAGAGAGACTGTGAGCGAGGGTGCACCATAGCCCACCATTAAAGTCTCCCGTACCGTTAAGATGGCGGCCCGTTATCGGCTCACCATTATTGTTTCCAACTAACCATTTCTTTAACCGTGCATGCATGCTCTTGTTGAAACATCAATTTATACTATTACCTACGTCTTTATAATTATTATCTATTAGGGATCTTTAGTGTACCTGTTCAGGCCACCGTAGCGGTCGGTAGCGGCTGTGTTTAGTTCTGCTCGAGGAGAGGGCGTAGAAAGGAATCTAGAAGGTTAGTCTTTATTGCGGAGGAAAGTTTTCTGTCAGTCCGTCTTTCTTCCTTCCTGTCATAGAGCAAAACATTTCTTAAGTAAATCAATCCATTTTTTATATGAAAAAGTTTCTATAAAAAATTCAAGTTATTTGAATTTTCACAATCAAATTTAAAAAAAAAATGCATAAAGGTTTTTCTATAAATCTAAACTAAGTAATACAGTAAGCCCAAGCTTATGCGTCCTCATTGGTCCAGGAACATCCGCGGTTAATCAAGAGAACAGGTAATTACGGCGGTTATAAAATCAAAAATTGTTTTAACTTCCTTCTATATAGCGGAAAATTCAAATACAGCACACAACTTAATCTATAAAGGTTATATACATATTATTTGAAAAAGGTAATTTTTTTCGGCGAATCAAATGAAATTTTTACGAATCATCACATAAGCTTTTCACAAAATTTATAGTTATTTTATTATTTTTTGTTTTACGGAACTTGTATTGACAATACGGAATGTATTGTCGTCGATCTCTTTTTAGCGTGGTTAATATACGCAGTCATTTCTTCTTCATTGTTATTTATTTTTTCTTTGCAATATAGGATTTTTTTTTCAAAGATTCAGTTTTACATGAAATATATGGCAGTAAGAAAGAAGTTTATGTCTATATTTCAATTTATTAAAAATCTATCGAACCGTAACTCACAAAGAGAATCTCACAAAGTTATAAGCGCTTTAACACGTCTTATATTCCCATCTTAACAGCCGATTTTCACTCGAAAATGTCCGAAAGTCTGAACAGTTCAGACACACAATTTAGTATATTTTTAATGAGATGGTTGCTGTTTAGTGCAGAAAACGTTGCTAACAGCTGAAATTCTGTTTTTTTTTTTTTTAGAATCGGACTCCGATTTTCGATAAAGTATGGCGTAAATCCTGTATCGGCCTGTCCTGCGCCTATTATGTCTAGTTCTAATCCTTACCAAGAGATAATGCCCTTGAGACGCTCATTTAATTCATTTTTTAGTCAAAAGATTACGCTTTCGTCAAAGCATTCCAATCGGACCCCGACGCCCGATATCATCTGTGGCTCATCCTAGCAGTCGGACCCCGGGGACCGATACCGTTCAGGATACCCCTAAAATACGCCGCAGCACCTAACATGTTAAATGATGTTAAAAAGTTTTTTTTTTCTTTTACTGCCACCGCTGGTTATTCCGGAAAGTCGGCTTAGTGGGATTCCACTGTACCTCTAAATGCTCTGGCTTCATAAAACATAATAGCTTCGTTCTACCATGAATTAATTATTAATGATATGTTAATGGTTAATGCGAAACTCGCTAACTTTCTGTATAACTATTATATCAAAATAACATATCTAATATTTATTTATTTAGGACCCTCAATTGCATTATGAAACATCAAACTTGACACGAAACCCAATGTGTTAGTTATGAAAGCTTGGTAGTGTGATAAAAAAAAAAAAAATACTTCCCCTCTGAGCCCAGCTGCCGATTAGGGTGGGAGTGCAATGCGGAAGTGAAGAGGATACCACTCCTTCATCAGCTTCCGGTGTCCTTCGCCGTCCTTGTTGGTCCTGCGTCCTGGGGTGAGGTTCCGAGTCCTTAGCGCATCCTTCCTAACCCGATTAGCTGATCTCATTGCTTTGGTTCTAGGCCGTTCCGCGTATTTCTTCTTTTTTACCTTAGTTAATTCCTTCTCGCGTTGCCTATCTTGTAAATTTGCCTTGCATTGGATTACCACTACATTGCTTTTTTTTTTCATTATTCGCTTTCTTGAATCTTCACTTAAATCTTAAAGTGGGTCGCTTGGTCGTATGTTTTTGGTAATGTATAAATCACAACTTCCTCCTCGTGTTTACAGCTGGTTCCGCAGCTTTTACGAAGCTATCTTCCAACACTGAATCGACCTTTTGAGTCAAGTGATTTCTTCAAAGCATCCATTTGATTAGGGCGAAGAATAATGAATTTGCGATAGAGTTTAAAATCAACTCGAGTTTAATAAGGGAAATATTTTTCTTTGATAATATTAAGATATGGTGATATGTTTTTATATTATTATTTATTTTTTCCTCTCGAGACTGAAAATTGTTGCGACTTGGTCTGTTTCCCCACTACGACCTTCAGCCCCGACAAGAGATGAAGCAACGTGGCAGCAGAGCACGGCACGATATTAGATGCAGATCCTATCCTCGATCTGCCGTGCACTTAATCTCTCCATTGGCACACCACATCTACTCCTGTTACTTATGTAGGGTACTTTATGGCTCTCACCGTACCTCTAAAGCATTGCCACCTATTGTATGTTCGTTAGGTACTAGGGTGTGGTAGTGTCTCTAACCCGGCTATCTGTCTCGGCTCCAAGGTCTCTATAATATTCTTATTGGGGCTCTATTATGTACATTATTTCAAAAAGAAATCTGGTGCGTGCGCGCAACACACAGCTTTTACTTACCAACTTAGAGTAGAACTTGATGAATGAATGCGTTTATTTGTTTTCGGGGTTTATCCCCATACAAATAGAGTTGGCTGTATACATATTATACAAATGTTAATGCAGTAATTATAAATCAAAAATTAAACAATTGGAATTACAGTATTCAGAAATATATACAATAACATTTAAGCCTTTAAGAGCTTATAGTTTTTAGTTTTAGGAGGTCTGCCTCCATCTTGAACAAATTAAAATTAAATATACTTTAAGTCGAAAAGAAAGACGATGAAAATAAGTGATAAATAAATATTAATTAATAGATAAAACTTATTAACATATACATACATCTTAATAGAAAAACAATAGATATACTAACGAATAAGAAAAAAAAAATAAAAATAAAAAATAATAATAATAATATCAGCATCAATTGATGAGTAGAACTTGATGTGTTTTGTTAATTTCCTCTTCTCAAAGTCCCACATACTTCCACATTCATTTCTTATTTTTGTTTTTATTTGCTGAATAAAAAACACTAATTTTTTTTTATTATAAAATAAAAGTTTTTACTTACGATAATTCGGCAATGCAAGCATGATACTCCAAGTCGTCTGATTTAATAATTCTCTAAGTAGTTGTTGAAAACTTCATTTAGCTACCATGAAACAAATAATTTCCATTAATAGAACAGAACGTCTTTAATTATAAACAATGTTCTATCATTAAATGCGTACTGCGCATGCGTGGGCTCAACGTAGATGCAATATTTTTCTTTTTTTCTCCTGTATATGTTTATTGGATGTTTTCATATTACATATTTAGTCATTTTTTTATTTTTAGGCGGAACGAGAGACACATATAAAAAAAAACAAAGGTACCTTATAGGAAAACAAAAAAAGTCCCTTCCCCGTTTAAGCCCTCTCAAAACATTTTAAGAATGATAAAGCTTACCTGGTATTAAAGAATACTTGATTCTAATTAAACATGACGAGTTTGTTCAAAATCATTAAAGCATCACGGGAGTATATATACACT